>CAJQUN010000102.1:0-600000 GCA_907163345.1 Haberlea rhodopensis
AATGATCCTATAGTGCAAGGTATAGTAAACTCCCTGAGTCCTTTAACTTCGGAGGTATTTTATTTTGCACAATTGCTGAGCACTCCTCCGTTAAGCTTACCAATTTGTATTTGCCCAACTTTCGCTTGTTAGAGAGAATTTCCTTCCAAAACTTAGCATAACTAAGGCATTTGAAGTAGAATCAGCGAACGGTATCTTAATATGTAACTTCTTAAATACCTCAAGAAACTTACCAAATTCAGCATCCATTTTAGCTATTTTTTAATTCAGCGGTAATGGGGGAGAATTACTACCTTATCAGTGTGTGTGATCGGTGTGGTGTTAGAATTCTTACCTTTGTTGGTTCCTTTTCCTCGGTCTTCCCCTTGTTGGTAGGATCGGGTAGTGTTTAGAAGGGGGGGGTTGAATAAACACTAGATATATTTCGATTTCTTTTCTGGTTAACTGTAAACTGTTAAGTGTTCAGTTTGCTTCTCAATACAGGCAAGTCAGTAGACACTTATTATAGTGCGGAGACGTCTACAAACCTTGTGAGGAATAAAACTGAAGTAATAAAGCAATAAACGAATAACACGAGAGTTGTTTTCTGGAGTTCGAAGCACACACGCTTCTACGTCTCCCCTTCTTCCTTTGCAGGAAGGATTCACTAGAAGACTTGTTTTACACTTTACAGTATACAACCCCTTAGGCACTAACACACTTGGCCTAAACTCCTAGCAATCACACGCTTCTTATCTTTTGGATACAGTGATTTTACAACACTCTCTACAGAATAAAACTTTCTAGCTTTGAGAGTTTCTAAGCAGCAGACTTCAATTGAAAAATTCTGTCACAGATTCAGTTTTGCGGTTTGTCTGCTCTTTGCTGAACGTTTGAAATATCAGTCGTATAGCTTTCTTGCTTTGAAGTATTTCTCGTAGTTTGAAAGTTGCTCAGCCTTCTCATTCTTTGCTTGGACGTATTTTATAGGTTTGGTTGTCCACGGTAGCCTTTTTGTATGGAATGGATTAGCTTTCCAAATACCTGTTGTCTTCTTTCCTATTTTGGAAAACAACGGCTCTTTTCACTCTGACGGCAATGGTGGCGGAGATATAGCAGGGTGCGCCGCTCTGTTGTACCTTTGTCAGAGAATGTTGTACTTACTTTGTCTTGTTGCTAAGACTTCTGCTGGTTTCTTTGTTCAACTGGTCGTTCATCCTCTTAGACCAGTTGATGTCCTTGTTCATGAGAGACTTTGCAGTTGATAGTTATCCAGTTTATATCTTCCCCGGTTGATGTCTTCATCCGGTTGATGTCTTTACCAGTTGATAACTTTATCCAGTTAGTGTCTTTATTCAGTTGATCCTGTCCGGTTGGTATCTATCCATTGATGTCTTCATCCGGTTGATGATTATCCAGTTGATGTCTTCATCCGGTTGATGTCTCTATCCGGTTGATGATTTCATTCATCCGTTGATGACTTTATCCAGTTGATGTCTTCTTCCAGTTGATGTCTCATCCGGTTGATGTCTCTATCCGGTTGATGACTTCATACCAGTTGATGACTATCCAGTTGATGGCTTGTCCGGTTGGTGTCTATCCAGTTGATGTCTTTACCCGGTGAGACTTTAATATCCGGTAGGTGTATTCACCCGTAGTTCTTTAGCATCCGGGTGATCTTTAATATCCAGTAGGTGTTTGTAATCACCAAAACTTAGAAATCGTTTTCCCCAACAATTTCCCCCTTTTTTGGTGATGACAAAACTAATTAGTAATCGATTTCCTACTAGAGTAAATAAGATAAAAGTCCTGAAAATGCTTGAAGACATCATGAAAAAGAAATTTTCATTAAATATAAGCAATTACAAGTTGTCAAACTGGACAATTGAGAGAAAATTCATCTTTATATAAGATGAATTCTTACACTTTGAATAGAAATCTAAGACAAGTCTAGTTTTACATAAAATAGATGATACTGACAAATTTCTCTTTAATTAACAAAGTAGACCGGAGGGCTTCGATCCACTTAGTTGCGGAGAGGAAGAGCTCGATCCACCTTGTTTCAGAGAGAAGGTCGGGAAGAGGAAGAGTCATATGAATATTCATCAGGCAGCTCCTTTAGTTTTTATGGATCGCCTAATAAAAATACTCTATCTCTGTCGAGAATACTCTATCTCTGTCTGTCCCCCTTTTTGTCATCAGCACCCAGGCATCTGCTGTTAGTATTTCCTGACTGAGGAGGAGCACCAGAACAGGATCAAAGCGCTGAAGCTTATCAGAGCTGGTTAGATAAGTAATCAACCCATGAGGGGTTGATTTAGATAAGTAATAAACCCATGACGGGAAAGGATCGAACAGAAACCAGGGAATGAGAAATAACTAACTAAAAGTAAGCATGATGAGTGAATGTGTGTTATGTGATCAAACAAGAACCTCTATTTATAGGAAAACAGGTAGTAATAAATGTGAATGCATTTATGTTAAATAGTGAATACAGAGAGACAGTCATTTAACACAGTAAGTAAATAGGAGTAAGTAAGAGTGAGTCAGAAAGTGATACTATTTGCGCCCTAACCAATGTTTTGGTATAGTCGCGTTTTTTCGGTAGGCGGTTGGCGCGGACTTCGAGATCTTTGTTGAGCAGTGGGTCTGGACTGAGGGAGTGCTCCAGTTGCAGCAGGGGATGAATGAGCAGCTGAACTTGACGCTCTCTGAGAAGAGGGAGCAGTTCGACTGGGTTCAGGCAGCCTGCGGATAATTTTGGAGGCACAGGCAGACTGTTGCAGATATCTTGAATTTGAGATGCAAACGCTGCTTGCATGGTGGCCATTGATCAGTCAAAATCTTTTTGGCGTCGTCAATCTTTTCTCCAAGAGCCATTGAGGTGGCAGTATGAAGAGATTCAATTGTTCTGATTGATCTGAAGACGCGCCTGGCCAATATGAGAAACTGCTTCTGCAACCGCATTCTCAGCAAGGTTTGAAGTCTAGTGACAGTAGTAGTTAAACTACTTAGGTCAGCGTAGACTTGCTGAATTAGAGTCCGTTTGCTGCTGAAGAGTTCCTAAAATAATTGTTTGCAACCCTCTCTTCCTGCTTAAGCTTATGAACATCATGGGTCAGTGCTGTAATAGCGGTGGAGAGATGAGCTAGCTGGCAGCGATGTTTGGTGGCTCGTCCAGAGGGTTTGTGAAGACAAAGAAACCCTCGGATAGTTTCCTGATCCCATGGACGGATCGCCGGCAAGCATTGGGATATCAGCAGCAGGGGCAAACGCATTGGGAGGAGCAATGACGACTGCAGTGGATGGCAAAGTAGTAGCGTCATATGAGGGGCCGCAGTTGAAGCGGAGATAAGCTATATCCATAGTTCCAGTTTCTTCCACATGCTGAGCATCCAGTTCAGCATTGTCTTGATCAATCCCAGCAGCAGACGCTTGAGTATGATCATGGAATGAGAGGATTCACTTGGTTCATTATTTGGCAGAGGAGATGGTGACCAGCTGAACCACATTCTGAATAACTGAATCGACATTGGTGTGATCAACAATCATTTGGCGGGGCTGTTGATCATGTGGAGAGCTGGGAGCAGAGGATGCTGCCTCCAAAGTAGTTGGTGTGGCGTCTGCTCCAGTAGGAGAGGTCTCCAAAACAGTAGAAGTAAGCTCCACAGTAGGAGGGACAACCTCTAAATTTGCAATAGCCATTTGTAGATCTGGCTGATCAGGGCTTGCAATAATTTCAGAAGAGGAGCATGAATGAATCCCAGTGGATATGCGAAGATCATGAAGAGCAAGCTCAGCCATTTCCAGCTTGAGGCCTAGAGCGTTTAGAACTGCTCGATCATGATTCGCTGTTCTTGAATGGCCATCAAACATTTGAACGCGGGATGTAACAAGATCTTGGAGTCCGCCCACATAGTTCATAATCCTAAGACATCACGCAGCTTCAAACTTTTCTCAGGTTCGGGGATTTGAAGATAGGTCAGGATTTTGTTTTCATCTTGCTTTGCCTGAGCCAGAATTGGATCGATATCATCAAAGCGAACCTGTACTCGAGCCTTTACCCAACGATCAAAAATCTCCAGTTGGGGTTCCAGTTGGGCGTTAACTGCATCCATGACCATTTGAATCTCGAATGTCAACAGGAAGTGGACACTGGAGCAATAAGAGATTTTCCTTTGTCAGCTGGAGTGGCCTTGGGATGACAGTAAGGACAAGTAGACTTGGGTGTCCTGAAGCTGATGGAGCCTGGGGCCTGCTGAGAGCTCACCTGAGCTGAAGGGGTGTCTATTAATGGAGCAGACACCATGGCTAATGCAGCAGTGGGTTCCCCAGTTGAAGGGATGACAGGGCTGGTTCTCTGTCAGAATAACATCTGTAGGTCCGGCAGAGGAGATAGTGTCAGATGTGGCAGTGGTCTCTCTGACGGGCAACTAGAGGAGCAATTTTTCTGGTCCTTGGCTTCTTAGGAGGAGGAGGAGGAGGAGGAGACTCAGCGGATTCAGAGACAGTCTGTTCCGAGTCACTAATGACTTGAGTCAACCGGCGCTTTGTGGCTCCACCTTCTCTGCCACTTTCGTTGGCGATGAAGCTGAAGGTACTTGTGAGTGATGAGTCTCCCTGGATGAAGATGAGAGAGAGCCCCTGTCTTGATGTGTTTGCTCTCAAATAGACTGCTTAGAGGGAGAGCAAAACCGGATTGACCTTTGCCAGATACGACGAGACTAGTCAGTATTTGAAATAACACACTAGACCAGTTGATCTCCAATCCTTTACATATGGCACTCATGACGTCAAACTTCTCAGGGGTAATTATATCAAATGATCCTGCCTTACAGAGGATCCCCTTTGAGATGATGTCTGCCAGTTGTCGATAGTGGCTCTTCATTAATACCTTCCTGAAAGGAGGTCGTTGAATACGATGGTCAGAGTCCGACAACTGTGAGCCGCATCTCTTCTCTCAGGTCTGCGGAATAGTCGAAAAGTCAGAGAGTCCAGTGGAGGGTAGGCACAGATGAGTGGCAAACTCTGGTTGAGTGATGGTGACTGACTGCCCAGAGATGGATGCCACAACGGTGTCATCCACAACAGTTGCTGTGGCAAAGAATTCTTGTAGTTCATCCTGGTAATATGAGGGAGCCTGGCTTAGGATCACTAATAGCCCTGAGGTATCCAGCTTTTGAATTAAATCCTTTGTTTCTTCATCAGATGAAGTATATATGGAGTTAAAATCGACGTGAACAGCATTGTGATAAAACTCGGTTGAACAGTCTTCGTCATTTTGAATGATTTAGGTGAAGAAGCAGCAGCAATCTGTTAAAGGAAATTTTCTGAAAGAAACGATTGTTGCAGTAAGATGTTTGGAGAAGATGAAGAGAAGAGAAAAACTAAAGGCGGTGAAAAAGGAAGTATATGTAACGTCGTACTGTAGATGAGCGGACACATGTATACGTGGCAATCATCTAACGATTAGAAAGATTTTAACCAAAAATAAAAGGACAGGATTAGGCGGGAGTGAAATAATTTATTTTACACAAAAGTAATTTTGAATTCCGACGTTCATTAGGTTAATTAGTATCGAGGGTTATTTTTGTCAAAGCATATTTGGTAACATCAACTGGTATGTGGGGTTCGACTGGTAGGAAAACATCTACTGGATGCAGAGTCCTACTGGTACGAATACCTCCACTGCAGTTGACCATTGTATTACCAGCTTAGCTTAAATAACCATGATAAAATTAAAACAGAAATTCCCCCTAAATAAATGCAACTGAACTAACAAATTCCCCCTGAATTCATTACCCAAACAAAATAATCAAGAAGTAATTTCAATTAAACCAAGAATATTTCGAAAGTAAGAAAACTTAGCGTCCGGTAGGGGTTTTGTGAAGATGTCTGCTGCCTGTTGTTCTGTGGAAATGTACTCCAGCCGTATTTCCTTCTTCATAACATGATCTCTGATGAAATGATGACGAATGTCAATATGCTTAGTACGAGTATGAAGAACTGGATTGTATGTAATGGCAATGGCAGACGTATTGTCACAGAAAATAGGAGCCTCTGTGGACTCAATTCCATAGTCTCTGAGTTGTTGCTGAATCCAGAGCAGTTGGGCACAGCAGCTTCCAGCAGCAAGGTATTCTGCCTCTGCAGTGGAGGTTGCGATGGATGTCTGTTTCTTGCATCCCCATGATATTAAACGATCACCAAGAAATTGACAATATCCACTGGTGCTTTTCCTGTCAATTTTACATCCAGCATAGTCAGCATCTGAGTATCCAATGAGATTAAAAGTTGAGTCTCTTGGATACCATAGACCAACATTCTCGGTTCCTTTTAAGTATTTTAGGATCCTCTTGACAGCAGTGAAGTGCGACTGCTTGGGATTTGCTTGAAACCAGGCGCACATACATACTGCAAACATAATATCGGGTCGGCTGGCTGTCAAGTATAGTAAAGATCCGATCATGCCTCGATACATTGTAACTTCGACTGGTATTCCTGAATTATCCAAGTCGAGTTTGGCGGATGAGCTCATTGGTGTAGCAGCAGCTGAGCTGGTACTCATTCCATATTTCTTCAGTAGCTCTTTGGTGTATTGGACTGATTTATCAGAATTCCTTCACTAGATTGCTTGACTTGCAATCCTAAGAAAAATGATAACTCTCCCATCATGCTCATCTCGAATTGTTCCTGCATGATTTTAGAAAATCTTTCGCACAATTTTGGGTTAGTACTCCCGAAGATAATATCATCAACATATATTTGAACTAGCAACGTATGATCTCCCTTTGTAAATTTAAAAGGGTCTTGTCCACCGTGCCAATAACAAAGTTGTGCTCTGTCAAATATTTTGATAAAGTTTCATACCAGGCACGGGGAGCTTGCTTTAGACCATACAGAGCTTTATTCAGACGGAAAACATGAGATGGCTGCTGATGGTTTTCAAATCCAGGAGGTTGTTCAACATAAACTTCTTCCTGGAGTTTGCCGTTAAGAAATGCACTCTTAACATCCATCTGATAGACTTTAAAGTCTTTAAATGCAGCAAATGCAAGAAATATGCGAATTGCTTCTAATCGTGCTACAGGGGCAAAGGTTTCATCGAAATCAATGCCTTCTTCCTGTCTGTAGCCCTGTGCAACTAATCTTGCTTTATTTCTAATTACTGTTCCATTTTCGTCTAATTTATTTCTAAATACCCATTTGGTGCCAATTACAGTGTGATGCTGTGGTCGTGGCACTAGATACCATACTTTGTTTCGCTCAAACTGGTTTAGTTCTTCCTGCATTGCTTCTACCCAACTTGGGTCTAATATAGCTTCATCAATCTTCTTAGGTTCTATATGAGATATGAATGCAGCATGAAGAAATTCGTTAATCATTTGTCCTCTGGTGCGTAGAGGAGCAAGAGGGTTACCGATGACCTGCTCGGGTGGATGATCCTTCTTCCACCGGAGCGAAGGTCCTAGTGGGTTGAGTTCTTCAGTTGACTGGATGTGGGTAGGTAAATCAGTGATTCTGATTGACCCATCTTTCTCATTGGTTCCTTCAACTGCAGTAGAGGTGGATGCCACTGTTTCATTGATGGCTGGCTGCAGTGCTTGTTGGCCAGCAGACTCCTCTGCTTGAGCTTCAGGGATTTCTGGTTCTAAGGAGCAGTCAGCCCTGCTTCTGTAATCAATCTCATCATCAACATTTTCGTCAATATAAGTGCTTTCCAGTCGATTACTCAAGTTGTTGATTTGTATATCGGATAGTGTACAGTCAGTAGGTTCATCAAATTTTACATGCACTGATTCTTCTACATTAAGAGTTCTATTATTAAATACTCTGAATGCCTTACTAACTGTAGAATAACCAAGAAATATTCCAGCATCAGATTTGGCATCAAAGGCGGTGAGATGAGTCTTTCCATTGTTGTGAATAAAACATTTGCAACCAAACACATGGAAATAAGAAATATTTGGCTTACTGCCATTCCAGATCTCATAAGGGGTTTTATTGGCTCGCTTATTAATCATCGATCTGTTCTGCGTATAACATGCTGTGTTGACAGCTTCTGCCCAAAATTTCTGCGATATTTCTGATTCCGCGAGCATAGTTCGCGCAGCTTCTTTCAAAGTGCGGTTCCTACGCTCAGCAACTCCATTTTGTTGAGGAGTTCTAGCTGCAGAGTATTCGTGTTTAATACCAAGGTCATCTAGATATGATTCGAGTGATTGATTGGTGAACTCAGTACCTTTATCACTGCGAATTCTATCTATCCCACACGATTTCTCATTTTGGAGTCTTTTCAGTAATTTGATCAGCTTTGGAGTAGCCTGATCTTTGCCACTTAGGAACAAGACCCACGTGAAACGAGTGTAATCGTCTATTACCACTAGAGTATACTTCATTCCCCCTAGACTTGTTACTGGTATAGGACCAAATAGATCCATATGCAGCAACTCTAGGCACCGAGAAGAAGATTTACTCCCTTTGTTCTTAAAGGAGGATCTGATTTGCTTACCAAGTTGGCATGCTGCACAGATCTTATCTTTTGAGAACTCAATTTGGGGCAGTCCAACCACTAGATCAAGTTTACGCAGACTGGCAATAGTTTTAAAATTTAAGTGACTCAACCGTTTATGCCAAAGCCAATTTTTGGAAGTATTCTGGGCAGCTAAGCAAGTAAAGGAAGTAGGCTGATTAAGATTCCAATCAATTTTATATGTGTTATCGTGCCTTCTTCCAATAAGTAATACATTGCCATCAGTAGATTTAATTGTGCATGAATGCTGATTGAATTCTACGGAATGACCATTGTCACATAATTGACTTATGCTAATCAAATTATAGCATAGATTTTCAACTAAGAGAATATCTTTAATGATGAGGTTACCGTAGATAATCTTACCCTTACCTACGGTTCTACCTTTCGCGTTATCTCCAAACGTTATTCTGGGTCCAGTGGAGTCCACTAGTTCAGACAATAAGCTTGCATTCCCTGTCATATGTCTAGAGCATCCGCTGTCAAGGAACCATTCTGAGCTCCGAACTGGATGCATTCTAGTTTCCTGCAATTAAAGCGATAGACTGATTGGTACCCAATCCTACTTGGGTCCTGGTAGGATTAGTCCTTTCGGAACCCACACTTGTATGACCCTGAATGACTTAGGTCGGTGTGTGTTCTGAAATGTGTGTGCATTTATACATGTAGGTGATGATTTTAGCTTTGGAGTGTGATAATATGTGTATGCATGCGCTTTTGGTTTGTAGTTCCTGTTATTTAGCATATACCTCTTCTGGACAGGTTTACAGTTGTAGTACCAGTTGGGTTTAACCTCTCTAGCTGCTCGACCAGTGGTTTTAAGTTCATTTCTGAACTTTTGCCTTGGTTTAGCCTCTTTGAGTGGTTCTACATAACCGATACCTCTGTGCTGTACCTGTTCCTTGATGAGTGTTGCTTTAACAGGTTCTTTAACCAGTTCATACGGGTCATATACTGTGCAGATCTTACAAAGTTCATTGATTGAACCTTGCCTTTTGTTAGACACAGTTGAGGCTCATTACCAGATGATCTGCTGTCATTGCTATTAAAGCCTATGCCAGTTAAATCACCAGCAAGCCTTATAGACTCAAGCATTTCATCCTTTCTGGTAGTCGACGCATTCCAAGTGCTAACCAGTTTGCTGAGTTTCTGGTACGCACACTTGGCTTCATCTCTTTCTTTCACTAGGCGACTGGCTGCTTCCCTTAAGCAATTCAACTCCCTTGATTGTTCACAATCAAGTTTGTTTTCAAGCGTTTTAGTTGGAATTGAGTGCTCAGTCTTATAGCTTTCAAAAGATTCGTATAGCGTCTGATACACATTTATCATGTCCTGCAATGCATTGGTGAGTTCATGATGTGTAAATTCAGATAGGTTGGTTTCATGTACCTCATTTTCATCATTCGCCATTAAGCAGTGGACTTCTTCGTCTTCACTCTCGCTGGATGAGCTATTTGACTCCTCTGATTCTGATTCAGAATCAGCCCATTTGCTCTTACTATCTTCTGCCACTAAAACCTTTTGATCTCTGTCCTGTTTGGATGTTCTTCTGGTTTCCTTGGATTTTCTGTAATCCTTGGATCCTCTTTTGTGATCATCCTTTTTGGGTTTAGGACAGTCTGCGATGAAGTGCCCTGGTTTGAGACAGTTGAAGCATACTCGCTCTTCTTCTTCTGAATTTCCTTTGGAGCTTTGCCTTCGAGGATATGATTGATAAGGTCTCTGGTTCTTCTTCATGAATTTTCCAAATTTCTTTACGAACATTGCCATCGCATCGTTACACATCTTTTCTGGAGTCATTTCAGTAGGAGTAGGCAGAGACTCAGATGCAGTGAGAGCTTTTGTTGGTTGACTTGAACTTGGTTCATCTTCAACCCGAATGCCTAATTCGAATTCATAGGCTTTTAAATCAGCAAACAAATCATGTAGATCTATCTTGTTGATATCCTTAGATTCTCTCATAGCAATGGTCTTGACATCCCATTCTCTTGGTAGACCTCTCATCACTTTGAGAGTGACTTCTCTGTTGGGTAACTCCTTACCCAGACTGCTTAGTTCATTTACTATTCCAGTCACTCTTTCATCGTACTCATTGAGAGTTTCTCCATTTATCATTTTGATATGCTCAAACTTCTGCAAAGCCACAGTAAGCTTGTTCTCTTTGGTTTGATCATTTCCTTCACAGAGTTGAGCAATCTTCTCCCAGATTTCTTTGGCTGTTGGGCACATTTTGATTTTGTTAAACATATTTTTGTCCAAAGTTTTGAACAAAATATCTTTAGCAACATTGTCTAGATTTGCTTTTTTCTTGTCTTCATTTGACCATTGAGATCTTTCCTTTTCTACCATTTGTGGATCACCACTTGTGATAGAAGCAGCTGTATTGACTTTCATGATTTTCAACGGTCCTTCGGTGATCACATACCACATATCATCATCTTGAGCACTTAGATGTGCTTGCATGCGGATCCTCCAGTCATCATATTCGTCTTTCTTGAACATTGGAATTTTGCTGAATGAGGCCATCAGTTTTGGTGAATGGTAATTTCTCAAGATTGAGAAGACCTGGCTCTGATACCACTTGTTAGGATCGGGGTAGTGTTTAGAAGGGGGGGGGGGGTTGAATAAACACTAGATATAATTTCGATTTCTTTTCTGGTTAACTGTAAACTGTTAAGTGTTACAGTTGCTTCTCAATAACAGGCAAGTCAGTAGACACTTATTATAGTGCGGAAGACGTCTACAAAACTTGTGAGGAATAAAACTGAAGTAATAAAGCAATAAACGAATAACACGAGAGTTGTATCTGGAAGTTCGAAGCACAACGCTTCTACGTCTCCCCTTCTTCCTTTGCAGGAAGGATTCACTAGAAGACTTGGTTTACACTTTACAGTATACAACCTCCTTAGGCACTAACACACTTGGCCTAAACTCCTAGCAATCACACTCTTCTTATCTTTTGGATACAAGTGATTTTACAACACTCTCTACAGAATAAAACTTTCTAGCTTTGAGAGTTTCTAAGCAGCAGACTTCAATTGAAAAATAATCTGTCACAGATTCAGTTTTGCGGTTTGTCTGCTCTTTGCTGAACGTTTGAAATATCAGTCGTATAGCTTTCTTGCTTTGAAGTATTTCTCTTAGTCTGAAAGTTGCTCAGCACTTCTTCATTCTTTGCTTGGACGTATTTATAGGTTTGGTTGTCCAACGGTAGCCTTTTTGTATATGGAATGGATTAGCTTTCCAAATACCTGTTGTCTTCTTTCCTATTTTGGAAAACAACGGCTCTTTTCACTCTGACGGCAATGGTGGCGGAGATATAGCAGGGTGCGCCGCTCTGTTGTACCTTTGTCAGAGAATGTTGTACTTACTTTGTCTTGTTGCTAAGACTTCTGCTGGTTTCTTTGTTCAACTGGTCGTTCATCCTCTTAAGACCAGTTGATGTCCTTGTTCAGTGAGAGACTTTGCAGTTGATAGTTATCCAGTTTATATCTTCACCCGGTTGATGTCTTCATCCGGTTGATGTCTTTACCAGTTGATAACTTTATCCAGTTAGTGTCTTTATCAGTTGATAGCTTGTCCGGTTGGTATCTATCCAGTTGATGTCTTCATCCGGTTGATGATTATCCAGTTGATGTCTTCATCCGGTTGATGTCTCTATCCGGTTGATGATTTCATCCGGTTGATGACTTTATCCAGTTGATGTCTTCTTCCAGTTGATGTCTTCATCCGGTTGATGTCTCTATCCGGTTGATGACTTCATACCAGTTGATGACTATCCAGTTGATGGCTTGTCCGGTTGGTGTCTATCCAGTTGATGTCTTTACCCGGTGAGACTTTAATATCCGGTAGGTGTATTCACCCGGTAGGTCTTTAGCATCCGGTTGATCTTTAATATCCAGTAGGTGTTTGTAATCACCAAAACTTAGAAATCGTTTTCCCAACACTTGTCTTCAGTGGTGGTTCCACAACTTTCTTTTGCTTCAGTCTGCGTGTTTAGCTCTTTTCCATTCCTTAGTGCTATGGCATTTGCTTGCTCCTTTGGATTCTTCACTGTATCACTTGGTAGTGTACCTTGAGTTCTTCTGAAAATCAATGTTGCAAGTTGCCCTACTTGTACTTCCAAGTTCTTTATAGATGCATCCTGATTTTGCATCCTAGTTTCAGTTGATGATATGAACTTGGTCATGAGCTCATCCATACTCGGCTTAGGTACATATCCCGGTGGTGGTTGTGGGTTCAACACGTTGTTTTGGTTGGACCATTGCAAATTTGGATGATTCCTCCATCCTAGGTTGTAAGTATTTGAGTACGGGTTATTGGGCTGTCTGTTCCCTACATAATTAGCATACTCATTAGACTGGGTAAATGGATTACTTTCCTGACATTCAATGCTTGGATGATTGTTTCCACATAAATCACAAGTGATAACTTGAGCTTGCATCGCTGTCATGCTCATACTATCAATCTTTTTATTCAATGCTTCTAACTGTGCCGAAATAGCAGTGATGTCATCAATTTGAAAGAACTCCACTTGGTTTCTTTGGGACATTCCTCTCTGATTGCCATTGATAGCTATTAGAAGCCATCTCTTCCAAGAGTTCATAAGCTGCTTCCAGTGTTTTTCGGATGATGGATCCCCCTGAGGCTGCATCAATCATAGAACGGTTAGCTGAAAATAAACCGTTATAAAAGGTTTGTACCTGGAGCCAAACAGGAAGACCATGATGTGGGCATCTCCTTAGCAAGTCCTTGAAAAGTTCCCACGCCTCATATAAAGTTTCAGGATCATATTGCCCAAACGTGGTGATATCGTTTCGCATCTTCGCAGTTTTTGGAAGGGGGAAATATTTAGACAAGAAAGCTTGAGTCATCCCCTCCCAAGTGGTAATGGATCCTGCAGGTAAAGAATTTAACCAAGCTTTAGCTTTATCTTTCAATGAAAAGGGGGAATAACGTAACCTGATGGCTTCGTTAGAAACGTCATTGTGTTTGAATGTGTCACAAATCTCCAAGAAGTTGGAGATGTGAGCATTTGGGTCATCAGTGGCTACTCCCCCGAACATTACTGAATGCTGGATCATCTGAATTATTGCAGGCTTTATCTCAAAATTGTTAGCTTGAATACTTGGCCTCGTTATGCTTGACAGTGATCCATGGAAAGCTGGTTGTGCAAAGTCCATCATAGATCTTGGATTCGGTACTTCATTTTTAGCGCCCCCTACTTGATTGTTATCCGCCGTCGTTCGAGCTTCCCGTATTCTCCTAAGTATTCTCTCAATTTCTAGGTCAAAAGGATCGGGTATGGGATGGCTGCTCCTTAGCATGCACCAAGAAGATGACTACATGTACAAATCAACCCAAAAGGAGAAAAACAAATGCAGTAAACCAAATAATCAAAATCGTCAAACGGACAAAACCTAAAAAGAATGACTAAATTACAATTAACTAATCTCGTATGATATTATACAAATTAGTCCCCGACAACAGCGCCAAAAACTTGAACGCTTTTCTTTTAAACAATTAATTCCAGTGTAGCGATTTTATACCGCAAGTGCACGGTGTCAAGTTTTAGTATAATGATTTAAAATTAGGGATGTCGTACCCACATCGACTAACGTATAAGTACCAAATAAAATTAGAAAAATTATATTTAGCCTAAGAAATAGATGAATAATTAACTAATCAAAATAAATACTTAAAAACTGAAAATTAAATCAATTCCTTTGAAGATGCGAAGGAATTCCACTCAAGAAATTTATCAAGATGTCAGTTCACTCGTGTTGTCATCAATGATTCGTTTGTAAACAATTGTTATCCAATTAATTCTTAAGGTGACGGGTTCCCGTAAATATTCAATACACTTTCTCAAGCTATATTGAAATTAATATTAAATTGAAACAAGTAACTTTCGTCCACTTAATCACCAATTTAATATTGCATAAATCTCAATGAAAACCTTTAACTTTAAATCTTACAATCCAAAGTTATCACATATGTGATTTAATCTCTCGATCTAAATCTTGAACATACAACATGATTTATTATAGCGTATTATAATTTTCATCTCTCGATCGCAAATTATAATTCACAACTCAATCAAAGTTAGCAAGGCTTTGATAGCATTAAAAAATTATAAATCATGCACAAAAGAATCAATCCACTCAAGAAACATTCAAATCATTAACTTAACACAAGCTTCCCTAATCTTGATAAAATAAACTTAGTTAATATTCAAATCAAAATAACAAGATGAATAAGTGTTTCTCAACTAAATAAACATCAAGAATTCAAAAATTAAAACAAATAAAGTTTAGAAGTACGATAAACGAAGGAGTCGATTCCGTGCGTTGCAACGTAGCTTCTTCTCTTGCTTCCTTCCTTCCACTTCAAATGATTTTTCTCTTTGTGTGGATGTTGGAGGATGATAAGAGGCTGCTATGTAGTGTATGATATGGTGTTGAACTCCCTAAATTCGTGCCCTAGGTCTGATATATATAGGAGGGGAGGTGGATGGAAGTGTTCATCATGGACCAAACTCATTATGGTATTTTTTTTCCAGAAAACTCTGTCGTTCAATCGATCGAGAAAATATCTCGATCGATCGAGCACTTTAGATTCTCGTCCATGAATTTCTCTGCTACGCTCGATCGATCGAGATCAATTATCGATCGATCTAGCATCACTTCTTCTCGTTGGCCAAATTCTCTGCCTCGGTCGATCGATCGAGCTCAACAGCCGATCGATCGAGTATGTCAGTTTCTAAATTCAGGGCTAAGTGAACACTGGTAGTGGTCCATAATGACTCTGATGAAACCCAGTATGCATCTACTACCTCACCAATAACCAAACCCCTATCAAAGAAGCCTCAAACCCAACTCACCAAACCCCTGACAACCTTAAACCCCAAACCCATATCTACCTCTCCTCGAACCCAAGCAACCCCAGTACTCCAAGCTCCACTCCCAAAATCCCAAGCTCCACCTCAAACAAACAAAGCTCCATCGCCAAAGTTATGCCCCAAATCACATCCAATATCCCAGCTGTCAAGGGTATTGTGATTAAAGAATTGGACGATTATACCCAATCAGGGTTCAAGCCCTCATCTGTTGCTGGGAGGGGCAAAGCCATCATGACAGGGATTGCACCCTCAAAGCCCAAAACAGCTGTTCAAAAGCTATTGACCTTTCCATGGAAGACATTGAAGAAAAAGTACAGGCCCTCGCCACCATATTCGATGAATGGGTCTTGTACAGAACGGTGAATCACTTCAATCTGTTCTTCGGTAAGCTCAAACGTCTGAACAAGATGGAACAAGAAGTTCTGAAAGGCACGAAAACAGACGATGTTCGCATCGTTGTGCATCGAAAAGAGCTGTTCTATGCAAACCATAGGCTGAGGCTTGCAACTCTCCTTGTCCAAGCTAAGAAAGCAGATTTTGATATAACCTGTCCGACTATCCAGGACGACAACGCGATTATATCTCAGCTAGAAATGGACGTCCTCACTCTACATATGGCTGTCAGAATGCATCGACAGAGGCTGAATATTTCAACACCTCCTCCCAATCCGGATCACCCAATCCCAAGCCAGACTGTGGCAGGGAAAATTTCTGCAGATGTGTAACCCTTTACTAAGCCAGTGGAGCAGCCACCGCCTAATGCTCCGACTGCTGTAGAGGTTGAGGCAATGGACGTATTACTGGAATCCTGTGATGACCAGAGATTAGGGATGTTAATCCTGGAGTGTTAATAACCCGTAAAGTTGTTTTACGTGGCAATTGGAGTTTAATCGAGGTGTTGGGCCTTCTGGGCTCGTCTATTTGAGTAGTTGGGATCGTTGGATCCCGAGGTTGAGATCGTATTCTCATTTCGGTGAAAACCTGTGAGTTGGGTTTTTAGTGTGACTCAGAATCTCGGGTGCTTAGTGTGGGCACCGGTAGAGGGTTTTTGAGTTAGAGAGAGAGTTTTTGAAAACAGATGATTTTTAATGAATCATGATGTATTTGTGGGGCTATTAGTATTTTGGGGTATTTTTGCTATAAATACCATTTGAACCCGAGATTTTAATTGGAAAAATCATTTCAGCCCTTTCCTCCTCTCTCTCCCGCGCCGCGCAGCCTCCCGCTTTTCCCCAGACCCACGCCGCTTCAGGCGCTTCGGCCGCCGCCGTCCGGCCGCCGTTCGGCGCGTGCGACCCGCCGCCGGCTTCGTCCCGACGAGACGCAGCTTTCCCCTCCATCAATTCGAAGTTTCATCGCGTGTGGAAGTCGGATTTTGCGGAAGTGCGCCGATCCCCAATTTCTAGGGTTCTTCGATTTTGGTCCGATTTCTTCCGATTTTCGTTTGGGTAACCTCCCTTGCCCCTTTTTCGTCGTTGTTGTGTTATTCCCTGCCAATTTTGTGTTCGATTTGTTCGAATTAGTGCTGTTGGTGGGATTGGTTCGAATTTTTTTGGATGTATGGGTGAAGTGGGTTCGAAAATTATGATTTTTGGCAAGGGTGTGGCGATTCTTGTTATGGGTCGTTTATTACATGCTTTAGTTGTATAAGGATGCTTCTTGTGTCCGAATTTTAGGGGTTTGGATTTCGAATTTGGGGGTTTGGCATGTGGGATGATTATTCATGCTATGGATTGATTAATTCATATTTTAGATGAATTATGGTGTTTAAATGGGTTCGATTTGTGTTGTGAAGGTTCGAGAATTTGTGGGGTATTCTTGAGCGATTTTCGATATTGGTTTATTGTCTTGTGTTGACAATATTTTTGAGGGTTATGGGTGTGCTTGAGCATGAGTTGCATGTTCGTAATTAATTGTGAATTAATTTATCGTGTTAGCACATCGTTCCTCGGAGCATGGAACTCGAGCAAGGTTTGGCTCGGACTTCGGAGATTTAAGGTACGTGCGACGTACGAGCATTACTTTATGTGATAGAAATTGTGAAATGCATAATGTGTTGTAATTGCATTAGATGGTTGTGGGTATGGCTATATGCATATATATGTTGATATATATGGGGTACTGAGTCTATATGACTATCGTACGGCATTTGAGATGCCTGAGAATGATCGTGGGATCATGTACTCATTATAAGACATGTGAGATGTCTAGGCATTTGAGCTATCTGTGATTGATAGTGAAATTGAGAAATCAGTACTAGATATTGTGATATCTATATTTGTATGTATAATGAACTTGGAAATCATTGATTATTGATACTTGAGAATCAGGCATGCTATGAGTTAAATCAATGTGTTGATTTACTGATTTATGAGATTTGATGAGTTTGATGATTGTGAGAACAGGGACAGTACACGGAATCCCGGATGAGGATGTTGCCATCCAGGGAGTATCATTTAAATTCATTAGTATTTACTTTTGTTGTAAATTATGAATTTCATTATTGTGATTATGGGATTTTGTGTATTGGTATGCTCACCCCGTTGGGGGGCTGTCTCTGTTGGGGCAGGTGAACAGGTGCATCGATGGCTATGGAGCCGGGCTCGAGCTGTTGATTGGATGTACTCACAGGATCGTGGTACCAGGGCTTGATGGAGCACGGTATCGTATAGAGTACTTATATACACCCGAGGGTTTTATACATATTTATGATGCTCGCATGTGAGCACGGTTATGTTTGTATATGGGTTGTATATAAAGGCATGAGCCTTTCTCTCTTTCATTATATGTTGCATGCAATTGTGGTAGAATTGCTAATGATATGAGAGTCGTTTGTGTATTATGTGGGGGTTGAAACCCACTTTTGTCGTCTTATGTGTGGCGTCTTCCCTGGCTGGGAATTTACTTGGTATTGCTGCATTCTGATGAGTATTATGTTTTTCCCTGGCCGGGAATTGTTATGTGTTGTGCTTTTATTTCGGGATAGCTCAATTTACGGGGAGACTCTGCCCAAATTTTTTTATAAAAGTCCACAATGTAAAAAAAGTGGCAAAATGGGGTTGGTAATGGGCAACTCTATGAGTCTATATGTTAGTAGAGATGATCTTATAACGTTGAACATTAAAGGAATTTTGTAAGCATCATTTGAGCTTCCCGATTGACTTTTTATATGAAAGCATGTGCCACACATAATGGTTAATACACTAATTAAGGGTTAAGGGCTTGGGGTCCTTACATTAGTGGTATCAGAGCAGTGGTTAGCTCTTTGGGGCTGTTGAGGGCCTAGAACATGCTGATAGGAGTGAGTAGCACATATTTATGCATGATAGTAGCTAGTGTTGGGTGACACAACTATTTTGCTTATGTGCATTTGTGATATGTGATCATAGTGAAACGATTGTATGGCATGACATCTATAGAATCATAATATAACCTGTTGATTATGATTGTGAGTTGTGACACAGGGACAACCAGGTGGAGCATATCGAAATGCATTGGGATACAGGAAGTACTTTGTACTCATAGTTTATGCATTTACTCATTATAATCATATTGTGGGAATATGGATTATTGTATGCTCATGGGTTGTGATTGTTCCTGTAGGAACACTATGATGCGAAAGGCTAAGGCCATGGTTGAAAGACACGAAACGGTAACCTGCATTTTATATACATCATGGATTTATACATTGTGGATGTATGTGTACATGTAGTGATGATTTTAATGCTTTGCCGCCAAATGTCGAAGCGAGGGGTGGGAGCGCCGCATGTCGCATTTGAGCGAGGTGCATTAAAATACACTCATGATGATGTATGTTGGTATATGGATTATGCTTTGTGATTGCAGGTGTAAATGGAATACTTGGTGAATATCCCATGAGTCATTGTTATGGATGAGTGATGATTTTAAATGCTTGCCGCTATTTATTATTTTTGTGCCGCTAAAATGTGAAGCGAGGGGTGGGAGCGCCGCATGTCACATTGAAGCGTGGTTAGCATATGAGGCGAGGAAAGAATATTTGCCGCTAAAATGTGAGGCGAGGGGTGGGAGTACCGCATGTCCATTTAAGCGAGGTTATTCTATGCCGCCTATATGTGAAGCGAGGGGTGGGAGTACCGCATGTTTTTACTTGAGCGAGGGGCATTAAAATACACTACCGTGACAATGACTAGGGATCAGCTATATTGACTGGCGATGATTCTTGCCGCCATGGATATTGATAGCGATGGTTCATGCCGCTATATTGACTGGCGATGATTCTTGCCGCCATGGATATTGATAGCGATGGTTCATGCCGCTATATTGACTGGCGATGATTCTTGCCGCCATGGATATTGATAGCGATGGTTCATGCCGCTATATTGACTGGCGATGATTCTTGCCGCCATGGATATTGATAGCGATGGTTCATGCCGCTATATTGACTGGCGATGATTCTTGCCGCCATGGATATTGATAGCGATGGTTCATGCCGCTATATTGACTGGCGATGATTCTTGCCGCCATGGATCTTGATAGCGATGGTTCATGCCGCTATATTGACTGGCGATGATTCTTGCCGCCATGTATCTTGATAGCGATGGTTCATGCCGCTATATTGACTGGCGATGGTTCTTGCCGCCATGTGTATTGATAGCGATGCCTCTTTCCGCTATTATGTGGACGATTTTTCATGCTCAGGTGTATAGCGAGGTTTCATACCACTTATTATATGACGAGGTATCATGCCGTCGATTCTATAGCGATGGATTGTGCCGCTATGTACTCAGCACAGGATTTTGCCGCCTTCGAGCGATGGGTGCTGACTACGTACTATTATCGAGCGACGGAGACAGGTATGCCGCTATATTGACAGCGATGAGGTATGGCATATTACTTGTGTTAGCATTATTGTGGATACTATGTGTTGCTATATATATGCCATGTGTTTGACGATGTTAGTTGGATGTCATATGTTGACATATGTCGTCACGGGATGACGATGACATAGTTGATGTTCTATGTAGACGTGTGGCGTCGTTTTGATGATTAATACATTTATGTTATGTATTTGGTTATATGGTTTGAGTGCCTTGGTGGCACATGGTAGTGTCTGAGTCACTAGTTGACGAGACCATTATGCCGAGCAAGTTGCTCGAGGAACTATTGGGTGCGCCGTTTATTTGTCGAGCAATGATACCCTTGGGTATGCTCGTTGGTTTGGCTAGGGCCAAGTGATTGGTGGTAAGAGTAGTCATTGAGGAAACTACTCGTTTGTTGTTGTGATCTACGGTAGGCGTGGTCACACCCACCCTGAAGGTGTGGGATATGTCCTAATGAATTAAGATGGCTCCGTGGTTGAGCAAGGACACCGGGATGTCCATTAGGCTTTGGTTTTAGAGAGATTTTGGGTGATGACCCACTACTCTAAATGGATGTTACGGTATGGTATACCGGATGGAACGTTTGAGACGTTGGTAGACTTTTGTAGTCTCTTTGTGGCTTGGTAATTGAGGCAGGGAGTACCTCGAGGAGACGTGTATACGTCAATGTTTTAAGGACTTGTCTGAGACAGCTCATGATGTTGGAGTACCAACGAGAGAGTCATCAGGTCGTTATTGACTCGATCTGAGGGAGCCCGTGTATTTGGGATGCAATGGGTGTTATTGTATCCAGTTTTTCCGAACGGTGGTTCGAGACTTGTGGATCTCGAGTACGATGGCACTTCCCTTGTGGGGAATGAGGTAGTATTATACCTATTTGGGAATCTTTGAAGGATTCGGTAAGCTGGTACGTGTGGTATCGATTTTGGGAATCACGCCGTGTCGTTGATCGTCGATTATCATTCTCCACTGCATAGGGAATGACTCAGAATTGACAGTTGTGTTTGGGGGCTTAGGGGTATGTTGTAGATACCCGAGCCAAGTGCATTGAGTATGTGATGCTAGTTTTCGACTTCCTTTTTTGTCAAGCATAGAGTTATGCTATTTTGGATGGCTAAATCTCTGATGAGAGATATTGAACACCTTGAGATTGGGAATCTCAATGGCACGATCAATTATGAGAAACAATCGTGAAGTTAGGTGACTCCCTTTGAGGAGGGATTATCTTGTGTGGGTTGAGGTGTTTCCTTGTTGGTGTTTCCTCCGAGTTATGCGATAGCCTTCCCAAGTTTGGATTGTTAAATCCTAAGATTATCAAGGGATGGCAGGAATTCGGATTTATTGGTTGTCGCTGTCGACACGAGCGTTGAGGATGCAATGTGTTTATTGCATATCCTTTCAGAATTTGAACTCTGTGGAGTCTCGATGGTTTATTTATGATCAGGATGTGATCCTTGGAATGTCCGGAGGTGGACATCTTGTGAGATGTCTTTTGTGTGAATCTGTGGCCGTGAGTTGCCAAATTGAGTTGCAATGATGCGACTGCTCCTTCGATGGAAAAGGTTTGAAAGTGGAAACCAGGTTTGGTATGTGTACATCGTGGTATACTAGTGTCTTCCTCGTAATGATGTGTGTTAGACATCGTGAGTCATGATAGAGATATCATTGGATGATATCTACGATGGAATCGGGAGCGATTCGAATCCTTGCAGTTTCAGTTGACTAACTGCTTTTGGATTGTTAGCGTTGAGTTGTGCTGACGCTATTTGACGTTATGATGGATTTGGGAGTCTATTCCACTCCAGAGTTTGACACGAGATCAACGTTCTCACGGTTGAGGTGTCATCCAGGATGCGTTCTTACTAGTTGTATTGGAACTAAAGATGACTGTCCGATCTACGGTCGTAAATATTGGTTGTTTTGCAGTCATGAGGGACTGACTTTTGGGATGAACCTCATCGAGGTATGTTTTGTCTCTTGGGTGATATGTTGGTTTTGGTAAGTCGCTCTGTTTCAGAGTTTGAAGAGAGGTAAGTTTCCTCGTGGTTTTTAAGACGATTCTGATATGTTCAGGAATCGAGGTTATGGCTTCATGTTGTTGTGTAGCCCGGGTGTTACGTGATACACCGGTGCTAATTTCGAGGACGAAATTCTTTTAGTGGGGGATATTGTGATGACCAGAGATTAGGGATGTTAATCCTGGAGTGTTAATAACCCGTAAAGTTGTTTTACGTGGCAATTGGAGTTTAATCGAGGTGTTGGGCCTTCTGGGCTCGTCTATTTGAGTAGTTGGGATCGTTGGATCCCGAGGTTGAGATCGTATTCTCATTTCGGTGAAAACCTGTGAGTTGGGTTTTTAGTGTGACTCAGAATCTCGGGTGCTTAGTGTGGGCACCGGTAGGGGGTTTTTGAGTTAGAGAGAGAGTTTTTGAAAACAGATGATTTTTAATGAATCATGATGTATTTGTGGGGCTATTAGTATTTTGGGGTATTTTTGCTATAAATACCATTTGAACCCGAGATTTTAATTGGAAAAATCATTTCAGCCCTTTCCTCCTCTCTCTCCCGCGCCGCGCAGCCTCCCGCTTTTCCCCAGACCCACGCCGCTTCAGGCGCTTCGGCCGCCGCCGTCCGGCCGCCGTTCGGCGCGTGCGACCCGCCGCCGGCTTCGTCCCGACGAGACGCAGCTTTCCCCTCCATCAATTCGAAGTTTCATCGCGTGTGGAAGTCGGATTTTGCGGAAGTGCGCCGATCCCCAATTTCTAGGGTTCTTCGATTTTGGTCCGATTTCTTCCGATTTTCGTTTGGGTAACCTCCCTTGCCCCTTTTTCGTCGTTGTTGTGTTATTCCCTGCCAATTTTGTGTTCGATTTGTTCGAATTAGTGCTGTTGGTGGGATTGGTTCGAATTTTTTTGGATGTATGGGTGAAGTGGGTTCGAAAATTATGATTTTTGGCAAGGGTGTGGCGATTCTTGTTATGGGTCGTTTATTACATGCTTTAGTTGTATAAGGATGCTTCTTGTGTCCGAATTTTAGGGGTTTGGATTTCGAATTTGGGGGTTTGGCATGTGGGATGATTATTCATGCTATGGATTGATTAATTCATATTTTAGATGAATTATGGTGTTTAAATGGGTTCGATTTGTGTTGTGAAGGTTCGAGAATTTGTGGGGTATTCTTGAGCGATTTTCGATATTGGTTTATTGTCTTGTGTTGACAATATTTTTGAGGGTTATGGGTGTGCTTGAGCATGAGTTGCATGTTCGTAATTAATTGTGAATTAATTTATCGTGTTAGCACATCGTTCCTCGGAGCATGGAACTCGAGCAAGGTTTGGCTCGGACTTCGGAGATTTAAGGTACGTGCGACGTACGAGCATTACTTTATGTGATAGAAATTGTGAAATGCATAATGTGTTGTAATTGCATTAGATGGTTGTGGGTATGGCTATATGCATATATATGTTGATATATATGGGGTACTGAGTCTATATGACTATCGTACGGCATTTGAGATGCCTGAGAATGATCGTGGGATCATGTACTCATTATAAGACATGTGAGATGTCTAGGCATTTGAGCTATCTGTGATTGATAGTGAAATTGAGAAATCAGTACTAGATATTGTGATATCTATATTTGTATGTATAATGAACTTGGAAATCATTGATTATTGATACTTGAGAATCAGGCATGCTATGAGTTAAATCAATGTGTTGATTTACTGATTTATGAGATTTGATGAGTTTGATGATTGTGAGAACAGGGACAGTACACGGAATCCCGGATGAGGATGTTGCCATCCAGGGAGTATCATTTAAATTCATTAGTATTTACTTTTGTTGTAAATTATGAATTTCATTATTGTGATTATGGGATTTTGTGTATTGGTATGCTCACCCCGTTGGGGGGCTGTCTCTGTTGGGGCAGGTGAACAGGTGCATCGATGGCTATGGAGCCGGGCTCGAGCTGTTGATTGGATGTACTCACAGGATCGTGGTACCAGGGCTTGATGGAGCACGGTATCGTATAGAGTACTTATATACACCCGAGGGTTTTATACATATTTATGATGCTCGCATGTGAGCACGGTTATGTTTGTATATGGGTTGTATATAAAGGCATGAGCCTTTCTCTCTTTCATTATATGTTGCATGCAATTGTGGTAGAATTGCTAATGATATGAGAGTCGTTAGTGTATTATGTGGGGGTTGAAACCCACTTTTGTCGTCTTATGTGTGGCGTCTTCCCTGGCTGGGAATTTACTTGGTATTGCTGCATTCTGATGAGTATTATGTTTTTCCCTGGCCGGGAATTGTTATGTGTTGTGCTTTTATTTCGGGATAGCTCAATTTACGGGGAGACTCTGCCCAAATTTTTATAAAAGTCCACAATGTAAAAAAAGTGGCAAAATGGGGTTGGTAATGGGCAACTCTATGAGTCTATATGTTAGTAGAGATGATCTTATAACGTTGAACATTAAAGGAATTTTGTAAGCATCATTTGAGCTTCCCGATTGACTTTTTATATGAAAGCATGTGCCACACATAATGGTTAATACACTAATTAAGGGTTAAGGGCTTGGGGTCCTTACAAATCCCCTACTATGTCTCTTCCTTTTGCGTCCATAGTCTCCGAAGCTCAGACCAGCACTCTAGTCGCACCAAAGACTATTGTCACTCAAGACATCGTCGATGTTGGACTAGTTGTGTCCGGCATCGTTGCGAATTTACAACTTGAGGAGCCTGTTCAACCAATCTCTCCTCCAGTTGCTAAAGACCTTCCAGCTCCGTCAAAAATAGTCCAAGCAGATCAGTCTGCTACAGACTTGGCATTTTTGAATCAATTTCTACGGATCTTGTTGAATTAGTACGGTTTGAACATCGCCAATCTGCTGCCCCATTTGTTGTGCCGGCTGACTCATCTTCTCCGCAAGTTTTTGCAGAAGAATTAGACCTCGCGCAACCCTTCGTTTCGACTAAAAAAGGAAAGAGCTGACTGTGCAACCTGTTGAAGACATACCAGACTACTTTGATGATACTCCATCAATGGCCAAGTCCCTTCGAGAACTATCTGAGAATTTCCTATTTCTCTCCCAAAGAGTACGAGAAGTACACCAAAGCCAGGGACTACCACTATGGACTTTGATTATTTTAAGGAAAAGATGCTGAAGAGCATCGATAGTATACAACATGGTCTGAACGATATGTTCTCTCAACAAGTTTCTTATAAGACCAGCCTGAGAAAAGAACAGATCGAGCTGGTTTCAGAAGTAAAAACCGCAGTTGCCAAATCCCTTCTTACCCAAGATCATCGCCTGTATTCTATCTGTGCTCAGCTTACGCAGATCTTAGATTTCCTTCAGGAGATTGCTGATGCCAAAAGGGGGAAAAGAATAAATAAATGAAGCCAGAACAGCCCCACGAAAAGAAGAAATAAATGATTGCCTGTAATGAATAATATCTGTAAATGTATTCATCAGACGAGTTTAAAATAAGTCTTTCAGAATTCACAGTCTTGTTCATTTATTTTGAAAAGTTCATTTATTTTGAACTAAAAGACTTGATCAATCTGAACTCCTAAATAATAAAGAAGACAGTTAGTTCATTTATTTTGAACATAACTTCTACAAGAGAAAGGACTTAAAAAGATAAAGAAGCTAGGTGTTGTCATCATCAAAAAGGGGGAATTTGTTGGTTCCGGACTTTAAAGATGACAAACATACAAGATCGATGTCAAGCAGATCGATGAAGACCAGATCGATGTCAACGAGATCGGTACAGACCAGATCGATGTAGATCGTATCAGAGTTTATCTCAGAAAGATCAATTCAGACTAAGTTAGCAAACTTTGTTCATCAGTCCGAATAATCAACGGCTATTTATTGAAGCATTTAATGTAGCATTTAATGTTGAAATAGACTAAAGACTGAGGTTACATTAAATGGTAAATAGACAAAGCAGATCTTATCTGACAAGTGCCGAAATAACAGACCAGAAGAGAAATAGTCTAAAATATAATACTGCAGTTTGTTCAGAAGAGTTGCACGCAAAAGCAAATATTGTCATTGGCAGAAATGCCTATATAAAGGTGCAACTTAAATGCTCAAAAAAATGATGCTCAGGACACGAGAGATACAACACGCATACGAGATCAACAATCAATCATTTATTGAGCATTCATTCGAGCAAAACACTATCATCGAAAGACTTCATCTTGTCGATCTGCTCAAAGTTGATAGCACGTCTTATTGTTTTATTTGATCGTTTAAGGATCATTTGTGCTCAGAGTAATTCACTCTATCAATTGTATTTGTTCTAAGATAGAAGAGTGAGTTCATTGTAAGTGTCAGACAGATTGTGTTTGAACAGATTGAGAGACTAGGAGTTTCAGTCTGGTAGTGGGGTAAATCCAGCTAAATCGGGGTTGTACAACGGGATTGTATTATTCAAAGTCTTGTAGTGAATCCTTCCTTAATTGGAAAAAGGGGAGACGTAGAAGGAATTGCCTTCGAACTTCCAGAAACACATCCTGTCCATTTACATTTCGCACTACTTCATGTTTCAAAGCTATTAGACCAATCTTGCTAACTAAGAACAGATCGATTCCGCACTTATACTATCAGTGGTATGTTCAGATTAGTATTGATTAAGAAATAAGTTTCATTTGCTAACCCAAGTGAAATCAATCCAGGAAAATCAGAACAGATAAATCTGAAATCTGAATTATGAGGCTTCTTTTCGAGTTATATGGGGTAGGGAGGCTGATTGATTGGTAAAAATCTATCCAAGATGGTAAAAAAAATCAAGTTTCCAATTTTTCCAAAATTCCTTGGCGCTAGGGCGCGGCTGGATAGCGCTAGGGCACCTAGCATTCTTCCTTGGCACACATTTTCCACATCTTAGTAGTTTGGCCATAACTTCATACGATCTCTGAATTAAACGAATTAACTGTCTACGCGAAAATAACGAAAAGTTCTACAACTTTTCTATTGACAACAGTTCCAAAATATTGCTCAAACATGAAGAACATCGAGGATAAAGGAGTGACATATGTCTTGGATTCCGATTTTTTTTCTCTTTTCTTCAACTTTAATCCTTCGTCCATCTTTAGCTCGATGTCTTCGCCTTTTCCTACATATTACCAAATGTATGATTAGGAACTATAAACATCAAGTTAACTATTAAATCATGGCTAATCATTGATAGTTATATACATAAGACGTGTCTATTTCTATACACATCAGCTATTATGAGTTTATATTGATTTGATCTATAATATGTGCATGACACTTGTTTATGACCACACACGCACGTTCACTACTTTGTTGAGTATGAAACATCTAGGTATTGAACGTGTTCTATTGTTAGCAAATCAACGCCTTTTTTTCTTGACTATATGTGTTTAAAAATGTTGAGGCAATAAAGTGAGGACAAGTTTTGTTTGTTGTAAAACAATGACCCACAAATTTTTTTTAGTTTTGGTCTGATTTACTAGAGGACTAGCAAAGTTTAAGTATGAGAGTATTTGATGTGTATAAAAATAGACACGTTTTATGCATCTAACTGTCAATGAGTAGGGATGATTTAATGGTTAACCTGATATTTATGGTTCATAATCATACATTTGGTCAAATGTAGAAAAGGTGAATAAATCGAGCTAAACTGATGGAAGAAGGAAGAAAGTTGAAGAAAAGAGAAAAATCGAAATGTAGAAAAGGTGAATAAATCGAGCTAAACTGGTGGAAGAAGGAAGAAAGTTGAAGAAAAGAGAAAAATCGGTATCCAAGACACATGTCACTTCTTTCTCCTTGAATTTTGCATGTTCGAGTCATATTTTGGACATGTGGTCAATAGAAAAGTTGTAGACCTTATGTTATCTTCGCGTGGACAGATAATTCGTTGAATTTAGAAATCGTATGAGAACGTTATGGCCAAAATACTAAACTATAGTATAACAGGCAGAAGACAGGCGCCGTAGGCACCACTTCTTATGCCAGAATTTAGATATTGGAACGAATCATAGGCGCAACAAATCATGCGCCTAGGGCGCCAAAGACTCCGGAGAAATATGAAAACTCGACTTTTTACCATCTTTTGTAGATTTTGACCTATCATATCACCTCCCTTACCATATAACTCGAAAATAAGACTTTATTATTCATTAGTTGGGATAGAGTAGTTTAGACTTATTTTTATTTTGTTTCAAATTTATTAGACGGCTACGAAGATTAACATGAAGACCTCGGCGAGTGGAGATCCGATTAATTTCTCTTCATTTGCTTTGTTTAATGCTTTCTAGAATAATTTTTGTTGGGTTATGAGTAGCTAAATATTTAGTTCTTGGTTGAGAAAGATAATACCTTGGATTTATTAATCTTGGGAAGATTCTTGTTCTTAATTATCAATTTTATTGAATATCAATGTTTTTCATATTTTATTGATGTGATTTGTGTTTGATTATTAGAATGACAACCTAATAACTTGCATGTAATCTATTGTTAATTAGACATCAACGAAGAGATTGTTTGAGTAATCTAATTGAAGAAATGACTAAGACTGATTAATTTTGCGCATGTGAATTTATTAAGTAATATGGAAAAATAATTGACTAAATTAATATAAACCAAGTGTGTTTATGTTATTTATATTTATCACTCATTTTGAAAGCTATCATGATTTCAATCACACACACACACAAACACAAATATATATATATATATATATATATATATAATATCATAGTCGATAAGAGTTACATTATAATGTTGTGGGTTAATTGAATAGGAGGCGAGGGGGAACAAGATTTCGAATCGATGAGTATCAAATAAAATTGAATCTTTTGAGAATCGATGAAAATAAATTATAATATCCAAAGTAAAGTCAATCGAAACCAAGGATCTCTTCTAATTGATAGTTTAATAACTTTGCCTTTTTAAGTTCATTAGTATAATTCAATCTTCAGAACCCCATCTTTGTATTATCAATCTAGATTAATATAAACTATCAATTAGAAGAGATCTTGGTTCTAGTCGACTTTACCTTCGATATTGTCATCTATTTCATCGATTCTCAAAAGATTCAATTTTATTTGAA
This sequence comes from Haberlea rhodopensis, assembly GCA_907163345.1. Lineage (NCBI taxonomy): Eukaryota > Viridiplantae > Streptophyta > Magnoliopsida > Lamiales > Gesneriaceae > Haberlea > Haberlea rhodopensis. The sequence continues at coordinate 29,370 of CAJQUN010000102.1, forward strand.
TATTTATAAATTGGAAATCTAATTCCTCCCTCACCTTATTCCTAGTCAATTAGCCCACACATTCTAATTAAACTCTGATTGATCAATCAGTCTATATATGCGAAACTAGTGAATGATGAATCTAAATAATATAAACACATGCGGTTTATATTAATTTAGTCAATTATTTTCCCTAAGAACTTAATAAATTCACACGCGCAAAATTATCAGTGTTAGTCGTTTCTTCAATTAGATTACTCAAACAAATCTCTTATTTGATGTGTAATTAACAATAGATACATGCAAGTTATTAGGCTATCAATCCAATACAACATAGTAAATTAGACCGTGGATTTTAGATTGAGATCGACCAGATGAAATCAAGCACATGTGTGATAGCATTTAGATTACCTAATCGAATGCTAGAAGTTTCCATCTTAATGTATTGATTGTTCACTAAGTACACCGCAGTGACTTTGTGCATGTTAATACTAAACTTAATATCTTGACCATAATGTATTTAATAAATTAGGAAAACTCGTCACCTGAGAATGTAAGATTTTCAATCATCACTAATAGGATAATTATGAGGGCTTACAAAGGTGAACCAAAGTTTTGATAATTGTCACTACTGAGTTCTTTGGTATTTATCATTTGTTTGGATTAGTAGTTTATGTTCTGGGTGATTTTAGATACAAAAAATTTCATTCAATAACCGTAGGCCAAATATAGTTAAACAAATTAAGTTTGGTAATTACTGATACTCCCTGTGGGATTGACAAACTGTTCTTCATTTTCTATACCAAAACTTGACAATCGTGAACTTGTGGTTAATTGTGCTAGACTGGAATTATATTGGAAAATAAAGTGCGATCAAGTTTGGCGTTGTTACTGGGCACTATTCTTAATAATAACATATGATATTAGTTTATTGTAATTTAGCCGTTTCTTATTTTTATTTTTGAATTTCATTATTTTCTCTACTATTGTTTGTGTGATTTGACTTTTGCAGGAGTTGTCCTAGTTTATGCTACGGAGTGAATGACCTACACCCAAGCCTTTTAACCCTGAAATTGAGAGAACTTGTCGTACAAAGCTAAAGTAGACTCAAGTACTCATGGTGGAAAACCCGGAAAACGAGGAGGTGTCTGATACTAGATCACTGGTGGACTATTAAAAACCATCCTTCAATGGTTTGCTATCTAGTATTACAAGACCGAGTATTCAGGCGAACAACTTTGAGTTAAGCCTGCCATTATCCAGATGATCCAACACTCAGTGCAGTTTGGGGGATCGCCTCTGATGATCCTGATGCTCATATCTCCAACTTCTTGGAGATTTGTGACACTTTCAAGCATAATTGAGTTACTGACGGCAGCCTCATGTTAAGACTCTTCCCTTTTTCTCTTTGTGATAAGGCTAAGAGTTGGTTAAATTCTTTGCTTGTAGGATCAATTATTACTTGGGATGAGATGTCACAAACATTTTATCAAAATACTTCCCACCATCCAAGACTGCAAAGATGTGCAATGATATCACTACGTTTGTGCATCATGATCTTGAGACACTATACAAGCCATGAGAATGCGTCAAAGACCTACTGAGGAGATGCACACATCATGACATTCCTATCTGGCTTCAAGTACAAATATTTTACAATGGTTTATTTTCTGCTAATCGCTCCATGGTTGAAGCAGCAACAAGATGTAATATTATGAGGAAGACGTCTGAAGTGGCCTATGAACTATTGGAGGAGATGACTTCTAATAGATATGAGTGGCAGTCCGAGACGAACATATGAAAGAAACCAACTGGAGTTCATCGATTTGATAACTTCACTGTCTGGACCGCCAGATTGAAGCACTAACAAAGAAATTGGATGGCTTATGGGCATCTGGGGTGCAAGTCCAAGCCATCACATGTGATCTATGTCAAGGAGGGCATCCTAGCACAGAATGTCAGGTTGGTAATCTGTTTGTACAACCTAATGAGTGTGCTAAATTTGTTGGTAATAGGCCACCACAAAACATTTCCTACTCAAATACATACAATCTGGGGTGGAAGAATCATCCAAATTTCTCTTGATCAATCAACAAAATGCCATGAAACCATCACCACCTGAATATGAACCAAAGCCGAGTATAGAGAAACTGCTGACCAAATTCATTACATCGAACGAGAGTAGGATGCCAAACCAAGATGCGCCAATAAAAAAGTTGGAAACTCAAGAGGGGTAATTAGCAACCATATTAGTTGGACGAGCTCAAGGTACATTGCCTAGCGACACTGAAAAGGACCCCAAGGAGCAAGTCAATGACATAACATCGAGGAGCGGAAAAGAGATTAGTCCGGAGACTGATAGCAAGAATGATGAGCACAAGGACAAGCTGGACGAGCCTAAGGAGGAACAAACACGATACAAGGGTAAGCCTACTGATATCATTACACCCATCACACCATCTCAAATGTACATATCCCTCCCCTGTTTCCCGCTGCATTAAAGAGAGCAATGATAGATGCAATTTTCCTAAGTTTCTAGATATTATCAAAACATACATACTGACATGTCATTTATTGATGCTCTATGGCAAATGCCGAACTATGCTAAGTTTTTTAAGGAGATATTGTCCAAAAAACGAAAATTGGGAGAGTAAGAGATTATAAGTTTAAGTGAGGAGTGTTCTGCAATCGTTCAGAACAAATCACCTCCTAAGTTGAAAGATCCAGAGAGTTTTGCGATACCTTGCACTATTGTTTATATTTCATTTAATAAATCATTATGTGATTTGGTGCAAGTATAAGTCTAATGCCTTTGTCTATTTCCAGGAAGTTAGGATTAGGGAGCTTAAGCCTACAAGGGTTTCATTGCAAATGGCAAACAAGTCCATCACATATCCACAAGGGATCATCGAGGACGTACCAGTCAAGGTTGATCAATTCATCATCCCGGTGGATTTCCTTGTGTTGGACATGAGGAAGATATGGACATGCCATTGATTTTAGGATGACCCTTCCTAACAACAAGAAGAGCACTGATTGATGTCCAAGAATTGAAGTTGATCCTCCGTGTATGAGAGTATCAAGCCATATTTAACATGTTTAAAGCTATGAAAACACACACAACAAGCACTTAATTGTATGACTATATACATCTTAATTGAGGTTGACCATACGATATTAAGATAAGACATAGTGATTAGGACGTGAGTTTTAGACGGAGACCGACCAGATGAAATCAAACACTCGTGTAACAGCAATAGATTATCCAATCGAGGGCTAGAAGTTTTCACAAGTCTTAATGCAATATTGATTTTTCTCTAAGTACACGGGATTGAATTTTTGCACGTTAATATTAGACTTAATATAGCTTGACCAGAGTATATTGAATAAATTATGAAAACTCGTCACCTGAGAACGTAGGATTTTCAGTCATCACTAATATGAGAATATGGGGGATTACATAGGTGAACCGAAGTCTTGATAATAGTCTCTAGTGAGTTCTTCACTATTATTCATTCGTTTGGATTGGTAGTTTATGTTCTTGGTTAATTTAGATACAATAATTTCCACTCAATAATCGTAGGTTAAATATAGCTAAACTAATTGAATTTTATAATTACTGATAGTCCCTGTGGGATCGATAACCTGGTCTCCATTTTCTATCCTAAAACTTGACAACCGTGCACTTGCGGATTAATCGTGTTAGACTGGAATTATATTGTTAAATAAAATGTGATCAATACACATCTCTACCACACTTATCTTTTGGACGTGATTTCCCTTGGGTGCCCAGCATTCCGTCTCATATAGCATTACATTTCTGATGGTAGTGTATGTTACAAATAAAAATATATATAAAAACTTCAAACATTTTTTAACATAAACCTAAAAATTGATGATTCGAAATAATTAATAAGTAGTCCCACAATTAAAATCTTTGACTCATTATTGATTCCTCTAAAAATATCTCGAGAAATGCCATTTTATTTGCATGCAGATGTATTCCCTACCATGAGAATGGTTAAGTGGCGGACTGACACATGAAAATTAAATGAATGGAAGCACTGAATTGAAGAAGGCTGTCTTTTTGCTCTTCCATTTTCAGCGGAGTGTTTAAATAATATCTTTGAGGCATGTGCTTTCAACAGTGTTGAGCAATGTGTCTATAGTGGGTTGTTGGTTTCTGACTCAAGGGCACTTCGTTGACGGATAACAACCATTGGATGATAATATTTATCCACCCGATCTCTAATCCCTTTGGATGTCGATCCGATTGGTGTCGATCCGCCCCTTTGGATGCGCTTAAAATTAGTAGATCGGAGATATATATCCACCCGATCTCTAATCCCTACGATGGTTTGAAGCAATTGATTGAGGTAAATAGGAGCTAGCAATCACTCCTTTAAGATATAGCTTAAAGTAGTACATCAGATATACTAGCTAATTTTTTACCGATAAATGTAATCCTAATGCATTAGTATCTTAATTCGTACCTCGTGGCCCAGATGATATCAGCTCCATTAAAGAACTCAAGGTCTTGGGTTTAAGTCTCATTCCCCTTCTATTTTCCTTGTAGTTGTAATAGTTGCTATAAAAAAAAATCGCACCTTGTTCTTACATGGTCTTGTCATTTTGTTAGGATCAAAGTACCAATCTTAATCAGTATAAAGATAATAATTAATAAAAAAATAAAGCAAAAAAGAATATATATGTCTATTTAACACCACAATAATTTTTTATTGTAATAGAAATGTATATTCTAGGAAGAGAATTACAAGAATATATTTTTCTTAGTTATCTCTTTTGCAATTACTTCAATTAACAATTTCAAATATCTAAATTATACCAATATATAATAGTTAATCGACAATATAATATATGTATATATATATACTATATTCGTTATAAATATTAGTTATATTAATTATTTAGTTAAATTAAATACTGGATGTTGAAGATATGTTTTTAACTAATGATTACAAAATCGAAAGAGTCCAATATTTATAACATTATTCTTGAAATTTATAATTTAATTATAAATATAATATCTAGATTAATTAATATATATTATAATAATTATATTATTTATAATAAACATAAGTGAAATTGATTAAATATAAGGGTTCAAGAAGATGAACTTCATGTAGAATTTCTCCAGATCTAACATATGATCTCCCAAGACAATAATACATAAACAAAACACGTTCAACACATTTACAATCAATATACTGTCCAAAAATTAATATAAAACCATGAAATAAAAACAAATTAAAACGACAATTTTACACAAAATTAACCTCTAAATTACTTATTTTCATTTCTCTGAGTTCCCTTTTCTTGAATGGAACAAGGGAGACACATTGTTCTTCCTTTGTGTGCATACGGCCAGATTAAACACCGGCCTTATTCTAAAACTACTCACCGATCTTGTTCCCTCCACTACCCTCTTAATCCTCTTCACAGCTGCTTTCTCTTTATTCTTACCCAGTTCTTTGCCTCCATTTGCCGATAAAGTTTCACCTTTCGAGCTTCGCGACGACGAAGAAGACGAAGAAGAAGAAGAAGGCGAAAGAGATGAGGCACGTTGTTTCCTCAACCTCAGCAACTCTTTCCATATAACAGTGCATGTAGGTGGTCTAGGGGAGGGATCATCATCGAGAAGCCAGCTGATTCTGCTCGCCTCCTTGTTCATTTCCTCGGTTTTTTCGAAACCCTTTTCAAGATTCTCTGACTTTAGGCAGATTTTTTTGCTGAGTTTGTAATGATCTGATGATAGCTGCATTTGCCGAGATGGCAGCAACTTCCCATCGCAGAAGAGTTCATCTGCGGCTATCATGTTAGTGATGCCACCGGAAAGAAATTCGAATTCTCCGGTAATCAGGGTTCTTTCTGGTTCTGATTCAGTTATGTAACCTTCTTCCTGATCCTTAGGATTTGGAGCTATGGAGACAGAGTTTGTTCCAACAAGAAGCTCTGTGGAAAAAGAAATACGGGGGCTCGAGATTGAGCTCGAGCTCGAACTCGACTGGATGGATTTTTTCGGGGTAGTTTTGAGGGTTTGTATGGAGACCATTTTCTTGTTTAATTTGTGAAGAAAATGGAGAAAAGAAATGAAGGGGCTTGTTTGTGGAGATGGGCAATGTGTGCCTTAGTATTATTTATAAAGAGGGATATAAGTCTTTGCTTCATTTTCTTTGGGCTATTGTTTAGTAAATGTTAAGACAGTGAGATATATAATTGAGGGAATGACCTGAGAAGGGCATGGCTCGAGAATGATATTTCCTGAGAAGGGCATGGCTCGAGAAGGGTACTTTCTGAGAAGGGCGTATCCCGAGAAGGTAATATCTCGAGCAGGGCATGACCCAATATGTGTACTTCCTGAGAATGGCGTATCCCGAGAAGAGAATATCAGGGTACTTCCTAAGAAGGACTTGGCTCGAGAAGAGCATATTCTGAGAGGGGAATATCCAAATAAGGACATGACCCAAGAAGGGAATAACTTGAGAATGAAGGAATGTTCGGGTATGAAAGCATAAACAACAAGATCCGTAAAAACCTGGGATCACGGAAGGGGTCATAAGATTTTGGAATGATTAAATGATTGACAGACGGTATGAAAGATTACGTCTCCTGTAGAAGTAATGATAACATCTCGGGAGAACAAGCGAGAGGTGTCCGAATTTTAGAGGTTAGGAACAAGGGGATTCACTATCATCATTAACGTATTAATAGTATCTTCCGGGGTTTGAGGAAATGATTACCTGAGGGTACAATGATTATATGATAATAATTAAAAGATAAGGAAAAAAGGGCATAACTCAATCCTTGCAAGACTTTCAGATAACACATTGAATCAAACGATCTCATGGATGATTATAATAACGGTAGTGGTAATAGTAATAATAAACTAGAATTACGTGATCTGCTAAAGCCGAAACATATGAGCTAAGTAAACATCGGTCCATGCGTAGCGACAACATAAAAATTTGGATTAGAGAGAAATTAGTGTAATTCAAAGTGTTATACTTTATTATTAAAAAACTTGTAGGAAATTTTCAGGTAGTGGGTCCAAATAGACTAGACAACGATTCAGAACCATCGGTTATATGGTTAAAAAAAACTTGACCCTTAACCTTAACATTAACCTTCCTTGACGTATCTGATTACGGTTAATCAACGGTTACGTTTTAGATCAATAAGGTTCTTATAGCTTAGTGGTTGAAGCTTACTATTTCAGATAGAGGTCATGAGTTCAAATCTACACCATAACATATGTTTTAAATTTGTAAATCAAAAAAAAAATTAAAATAAATCTTTGAACCGTCGGTTTACGGATGAGATAATTATGACCCTTAACTGGCCTACCTATAGACGGGTTCGATCCATAGAACCATTGACCCGGTTAACCAACTGGTAGCCCACGGGACGAGTCATGGTCATTTATGACCTTGGTCGGATCTAGGTCCACGCGGTTGGGTTAAATGATACATCGCGTTTTCAATATGAAAATTTTTGGAAGTAATTTTGTGACATAAGCATCTAGATTTAAAATATAATCTACTATAAGTAGAGTTTTTTTATTACTTGTAATTTGAAAATAAAAATAAAAATAATTTTTTATTTCGGATATTACAGTGAACTAAATATTAAAGTTTTAAGGAAAATTAACATAAGTCCAAAATCATTATCTATACATGAAAAAAGCAGTTTAAAAAAATTTGATTTTTAAAAAGTAAAAGTTTTAAACTTTTGACCCTTCTCGATAATAACCATATATAATGAATTCGTCGGAGGCATGTGATCACATGAAACTAATTACAAACCATGTGAGTATACAGTTCCCAACTCGATGAAGAAGCATATAAAGGATGTTGATTTACGTATATACCCTTTTAGGAATTCATCACTTCAGTCTTACATTGTGTCATACTCATAAGTCCCTTCAAGAAAGGATATTTCTGTCATTTCTTAAATGGAAGATAATGATGCCCCAAGTCTTGAAAATCTTGCCTAATGATTCGGAGAATTTAGGTCTACTAGCCTAGCAAGGCCATATTACACATTTTACAACCTTTGTGTTTGGATTAAGTGCTTACAATTTTTTTTAATAAGTGGAGTGCAAGGGATATTTTAGTCCAATGTACAAAAGAAACTAAATGCAATTACACCTTAAGCATTACAGCTATTTCAGGCACAAAATTGGCTTTCTAAACCAATTACTAAGGGAATAATTAAACGAAGCTTTAGTCCATAGCCAATTAAAAAACCATAATATCTTCTACCACAATATTAACACCAGACCCTTTTCCTGAACATTTTCTATTATTTCTTTCACGCCATAAGGATCACACCGTGCAAATCCAAAGCATTGTCCATAGATGTTTTGAAACGCCAGCTGGCCTCATCCCATCATGCTTACAATTTTGCTAAAGTTTATACCTAATGGCAAAGACATGACATTATTTCTTTATAGTGATGGTATAAAATCTCGTAATAAGTAACATGTAGGCATGAGATTGTGCATCATGTAGATTTCAGTGGGTCAGGTAGACTGTCAAAATCTCCGAGCACATAGAAGAATTGATGGGTACACAATTTCCAACACTTTGAAACATACTCTAAACATTGCCACATGTATTGATGTGAACACTGAATTTTAAAAACATCCTTATAAGAAGTAAGAATTTACATTCACAGATTGAAATATATGTAATACAACTCATTGTTAAACTTCCGCCAAAGAGGAAACTTGGGACCTATAAAAGTAGGGAGGTTCTCTCGATTTTATAAATTTCCTTCATAATTTATAAAGCTGGGATCCTAAGGTTAGGAAACCAAAATATTTTAAAACATTTTCATAATTACTCAAATGTTATTATAATTTTATATCAAGCTAAATTTGAATTTTTTTTTTAAAAAAAGAAAAAAAATCTTCTAAATAATGGAGGCAGTTGGCTACCCTTGCTTGTGTATGGCTCCACCACTATCTATGATGACGTCATTATTAATTTTGTCGATTTTCATGCATCCATAAGTTACTTTGCATAAATATTAGAAAAAATTACAATTTAGTTATATATGTTTGTCTCTGTGCAAATTTGATCAAATATATTGTCAAAAACAGAACTTATTCCTCTAGCTTTTTATTTTTGATAATTACTATCTTTAGTTCTTTGTTTTGCGGTTTTAGCCATTTTCCATGAAAGTACTGTATGACACAATAGACATCAGAGCCGGCGTCACCTTAATGTCACATTGAAAAAAAGATTAAAATTGCAAAAAACGCACAGATAACGAACTAAGACTGTAATTTGACATGATAGAAGATAAAAACAGCAAAAAAATAAGTATACATGACCAACATTGTGATATTTCCTAAAGATTAATACAAATATGATGTGAATACATGTCATTTTTTGGTACTGATCCAATGATAATATTTGTTTTTAGATCGTCTAGTATCGGTTTTCAAATGAATTTGCTGTATGTAAGCTATAAATCCAAGAGGAAATACCAGAATATAAGACTAGTTTTTATGTAAAATGAAATTTTTATTTAATGTTTTAATGATACCATAATTGTTTGTGGAGTGCACACAACAAGAAGTAACAAATAACAAGCAACAAACAGCTACTTTTTTTTTTTTTTTAACAAGATATCCAGACTTACGTCTGACTAATCCTTTGGTGAGGATCTCGGCCCTTCAGGACCGCCACCAGGTAAATCGATGGATGTGCAAGGATGACAGGTTTCTGAAGAAACGGATCAACAAGACCCGAACCCAAGACAAGCTCCCACAATATTTCAGTGGAGAATTTATCCTACACAGGATTCGAACATGCGACATCGGAGGAATCTCCCCACATCACCTCAGCCCTTACCAATCGGTTTATGCCCCTGGGGCCAAACAACTACTTTATTAAGGCTATGTTTGGTATCCATGATAAACTATGATTAATGTTTGAATCCATCTCTTATCATGTGTTTGATATGAACGATAGAAATTGTGATATCCCATTCGACCTGCATCTGGCCCACACTGTAGACATTATAATCATTATTTTGGTGGTTAACTAATAGGTTTAGGGATATGCTATTGATGATTTTGTGCAATATAGTGTTCGATTGTGTTTATAATTTAAATATTCTTTAAAACCTATATTCTTTTGTCAATAGAATTAATGTATTATATTAATAACAAGTTAATTGAATTTATGACTATGATCAACCCAGAAGATTGAGAAAGCAACCACTGTAGAAATTGAGATCGAGAGTTATATGAATTCAAGAGTGTTTTTCTTGAATGAAAAGAGAAAGAAATCAAGAATGAATTCATGTAATGCTTATTCATCTAAAGAGTGATTGTGTTGTAAACACTGACAAGAATTGATAGTGTCTCCGGTGAAAATCGGCATTGAGTTTGGCGAAAACAACCTAAAATTCCGGTGTTCTTCTCGTTTTTTAAGTTTTTGGTCTTGATTGCATGAAATTCATTATGTTTATTATCGTAAGCAACCATTTGATACATTTATAAAGATATATTAAACTAAATTTTTTAATTATTCATCAATAACTTATCACATCTTATATATTATACACAACGATGTCTAAGAGTGGGCATCATCAGACTCATCACGATGCTATAGACATGGTTTTAATTTGATCAAGCCATTTTATTTTATTTTTTTGAAGTCATGATCAAGCCATTTATATCGATAAGACATTTGCAACCTTTTTGTGTCATTAGATTTATATCGATAAGACATTTGGAACTTTTTCAACAAACTAGTTAGCATATAATAATCAATGTTTTGTGTGCATAATGTATTTAAGTTTTATAATATTATTGTTAGGATCGGTCCGGAGTGTTTAGAGGGGGGTGAATGAACACTCATATTAAAAATTAATCCCTTGTGATTTCTTTCGGATTAGTGAAAGAAATCTGTTTCTTAATCAACTCTTTTGCAGAACAGACCACTGAATATTTTAGTGCGGAACGGTCTGTTATTAAATTAGTAAAAACGGCTCGATGGCTTGAATAATAGAACAAGTGCAGAATGATAAAATACAGAATATGTTTCTGGAAGTTCGAAGGTGGTGTAATCCTTCTACGTCTCCCCTTCTTCCAATTAAGGAAGGATTCCACTAGAAGACTTTGATTTATACAATCCTGTTGTACAAACCCGATTCAGCTGGATTTACCTCACTACCAGACTGAAACTCCTAGTCTCTCGATCTGTTCAGACACACTCTGTCTGACAGTTACAATTGTTTCTCACTTCTATATTTCAATACAGAATACACAAGATAGACTTTAGTCTATGCACACAATGATCCTAAATGATCAAATATTACAATATACTTGTGCTTATGAAGATCTTCAGCTCGAGAATGTCTGAGCTTGTAAGCTTGTGCTGTTTTGCTTTCTTGTGCGTTTTTCGATTGATCGGACTCTATCTTGAGCTCTTCTGTTGCATCCTTTTATAGTTGCATGTACCAACGACATTATTTCCCTTAATGTGCAACTCTTGACTCTGCTTAAACTCTGAGTAAGCTACAGTCTTCTTCTTTTAAGGTATTTGCCATTCTGGTTCATGCTTTCGGCGACAGTCAGGTAAGCTCTTCTTTGTCTTCTTACCTTTATGGTAATCTTCAATCCTTGGTCTTTTTCAGCATTAATTGCAACATTAAATGCTTCAATAAATAACCGTTAATGATTCGGACTGAAGAGCCAATCTTATTCAGCCTTGACTGCTCTGACCTGATAGAAGTTGAGATCGATCTGAAGCTTCGATCTGGTTAGGCTGATTTCCATCGATCCGTTCTGTTTTGCGATATACCATATCAGCTGGATCTGTTTTGAGCGATCGATCTGGTTAGTCCGATTTCTCTCGATCCGGTCTGATATATTTGTCATCTTTAAAATCCGGAACTAACAAATTCCCCCTTTTTGATGATGACAAAACCAAGCTTCTAAATCTTTTTATCCAATCTTTTAAGAACTCTGAAGGGTATACTTTCGGATCGATTACTTCTTCTTGTTCAAAATAAATGAACATTATTAAGTTAGAGTTCGGATCGATTAAGCCGTTTTTAGTTCAAAATAAATGAACAAGGACTTAACAACTTAACAAAGAAAGATTTTTATTGATCACAAAAATCTTATATACAGACAGTCTGATTTAAGCAACGAAACTTCTACTTTCTTGAAGACTGAGACTGATGTGGCTTGAAGTCTTTTCTCTTTTCCCCCTTTTTGTCAGCAACAATCTCTTGAAGAAAATCGACAACTTGTGATAGCTGAGCGCTGATAGCGTCAAGACGAGTGTCTTGAGCACGAAGGGAATTGGCTACGGATGCTCTAACTTCAGTGGCCAGCTCGATCTGCTCTTTTCTCAGGCTGTTTTTATAGGTAGCTTGCTGAGAGAACAGATCATTCAGTCCTCGCTGAATGCTGCTAATACTGGCTGTCATCTTCTCTTTAAATGAATCAAAATCCAAGACTGTGGTCCGCTGACTTTGATGAACCTCTATGACTCGTTGAGAGAGAGATAGACAGTTATCAGATAAGTGTTGAAGGGTCCTAGCCAAGGATGGAGGTGCGTCAGATAAACGGCTTGGAGAGTGATCAGATGACGACAGGGTGTGATCAGCTTCTTCAGTAATTGGTATAAGTGAAGATAAGGCAGCTTGGCGTGTTTCGGACTGGATCAGGGTGACCAAGTCCGAAGAAAAATCTTCTAAGAACGCCATATCTTCAGCAGATTGTTTTGGAGGAGTGCTAGGCCTCGAAGGCTCCTCAACCTGTAAAGCTGCAACAATGTTGGACACCACCAGATCCGGATCGACGAACTCTGGTGAGACAACTGTTGTAAGTGTGGTGGTTGGACTGAGTTGAACATGGGAGACTGATGATCCCAGAGGAATAGACATTGTTGGGGAGTCCAACAAAACATTCAAGGGTTTATCTTCTGTAGCAGACGGAGCATTAGTCATTGGCTGCTCCGCTGTCTGATCCGCTATTCGATCTGCTGTCTGGTCCGCTGCTCCAGAGGGAACAATCTCGATGAAAGGTTCTGCCAGATTCTTGCTCGCAGTTGGATGATCCGGGCTGGGTACTGGAGTGGATATGCTGAGCTTCTGTCGTTGAAATCGGACAGCTAAGTGAAGAGCATGAATATCCATTTCCAGTTGAACAATAACAGCACCATCACCTTTGGCAGTTGGAGTGCTCGGATCGAAATTTTCTTTCTTAGCGGCCAAGAGCAAATTTGCCAGTCTGAATCTCTGGTTGGCCTGAAAGAGATCTTTGCGAAGCACCGCGACTCTCACATCATCCGTCTCTGTCCCCTTAAGGACTTCTTCTTCCATTTTCTGCAGTCTTCTCAGCTTGCCGAAGAACATATCAATGTGGTTGATCGTTCTGTACTCGACATATTCATCAAAGACCACAATGAGCGCCTGGACCTTTTCTTCAACATCCTCCATAGCGATGTTGATGGCTGTTTGAGCGGCAGATTTGGGTTTGGAGGAGAGGGGTTCAGTGAGAATGACTTTGCCCTTGCCGGTGGAAGATGGAGATTTGATCCCTGATTGGGTGTAGTCTCCCAATTCAGTGATAACAATCCCTTTGACCACGGGAATGGCAGAGGGGAGTCGGATGGTTACTTTGGGTGCAGTGGTTGAAGCTGTTGAAGGTTGGGTTGTAGGTTGGGGTGCAGGGGTGGATTTTGTGGGAGGCAATATGGGTAGGGTTTTGAGAGGTAGGGTTTTGATGGGCTTGGTGATCTGGGTTCTTGCTTTTTGGGAGGGGGCTTGGCTGGAGATGAAGGAGCAGACTGAGTTTCCTCGGAGTCAGTCTGAATGGTCAATTTGCTCTTGACTCAAGGTCTTCGAGCAGCAGCCTGTTCTTCTCCTTTCTCAATCTTGACGGCCACCAGATCGGTATGAGTGGGTGGAGCATTCTTGGACTTTAGGAGAGCCAGTCCCTTGGAGTTGAGAATTTTAAATGGACTGAGAGCAGACGGCTTCCCCAGCTCGACGTCCAGCGTCTCCAGTAGTTTGCTTAAGGGCACAGCAAAACAGACAGCCTGTTTGGAGGCGATGACTGTCTCAAGCAGAACTCCAAATAATATTGTAGACCAATTCATCTTCTGCCCTGAGTGAATAGCAGCCATGGCCCGGAACTTCTCAGCAGTAACAGCATCATAGCTTCCGGCTTTGCCCAATAATTGCTTGCCAACAATCTCGCATAACACCTGGAAATGAAAGAACATTTCCTTCTTCTTGAATGAAGGCTGCAGGCGGTGGCCAAAGATGGATACCTTCCCCTGAAGATTCGTGAGGGAAGCTTAAGGAATCTGGCCAAACTCAGTCAGTCCGGAGTTGGGAAGACCAAAGGTCTTTGCCAGCGTTGACGGAGAGATTTCAAACGATTTGCCCTTTACGGTGGTGGAGATGAATGTCTTCTGTGATACAGCATTGGCGAATAGTTCGCGAATCTCCGACTCGTAAACCGCCGTGCCACACTCCAGAAAATTCCTTAATCCAGATGATTCCAAAATTTTGAAAATAGAGACCATTTCTGGATTTTCAGCCCTGCAGATATCATCGAACTCAACGGAGAGAGAGTTGTGAGTGATAGTAGCCATTTGAGTGTAATGAAAAATGATAAGAGTTTTTTTTTTATCAGACAAAATATATATAATATAAAATGAGATGCGAAAGCATCGAAAAAGTTACTACAAGGTGTAGCTAAACTAGAAAAAGTAGATCCTACTGACTAGAAATTAAGTAGCTAACAAACAAATCAACGGTTCCCGTCTCCAATCAACAAACGAGTACAAAAATTTATTGTTTCCTCTGTTTGTGATCCAAAACCAAGATCTGTGAATGACTGTCTCCAGTAGATCATCCTCCTTGTGATCGCTGCCCTTAAAACACAAATTATTTCTGTGTAGCCATATCGTCCAAAGCACCGAGCTCCATATTGTCATCCAAGCTTTTCTTCCTTTTTTTCTTGTCCACAGTCCATGGTGATGCCAATGATGGGCTATTGTGTCCGACGACAATACCGTATAGAAACCCAGCCAACGATAGCATTTCATCCATAAGGAATATGACTCTGTACAGCAGAAAAACAGATGTTTTGTAGTCTCTTCCTGAGAAAGCACATCGCACAGTTACCAGCTTCGGTCCCCATGAATATGTTTCTTTTGCTGAGGTTTGATCTTGTCGGTAATCGATCTCGAATCACCCTCCATGTGAGTGCTGCTACCTTGGAAGGTGCCAAAGTTTTCCAAATCGAAATATATGTCTCCGATATATGTCCATCAATTGGTGAGTCCTCCAACAGTGTTGCATATGCCGTCTGAACAGAATATAGTTTGGATTCCTCCAAAGTCCACGTCCACAGATCCTCTTGTGCCTGTGTCAAAAGCGTCCTGTCCAACAAAGAAATTAACTCATTATGTAAAACAACTTCCCTATCCAATAACTCCCTTCTCCAATCCCAACGCCACTCCCTATAAGAGTTTGAAAAAAGAATATGAGAGAGTTAGAGAGCAGACAGCGGTAAATTGTAAAAGAGAATGAAAATGAAATGTTCAGCCCGCTAAATAAGAGAGAGAAGACACGTGTCTTTATCTCGATGACTGATCATTAAAAACATTCAAAATAAACGGGCAGGATGAAAGAGAGATAAGGCGGTTAAAATTGCGATCAGTCCGGGCTGTTTTAAACAATTATTTTATTTAAAGATTTGTTGACCAGACAGATTATGGGATAACATCAGATTTGACATAGATCGGTCTGAAAGTTCGGACCGGTCTGTGCCGTTCTGATCATTGTATTATCGATCTGTGCCATCATATAATTTTAAAAAATAACTAAAAGAAAGATACTTCTAAAACATCAAGACAAGTCTATTAAACCAAGAATTTGACGAAAGTAATTAAACTTAGCCTCAGGAAGTGGTTTGGTGAAGATATCTGCTGCTTGCTGTTCTGTTGAAATATGCTCGATCCGAATTTCCTTTTTGCCAACATGATCTCGAATAAAATGATGTCTTATATCAATGTGCTTTGTTTGAGAGTGCAAAACTGGATTATACGTTATAGCGATTGCACTTGTGTTGTCACAAAATATCGGAGATTCAACAGCTTGAATGCCATAGTCTTTGAGCTGGTGTTGAATCCAGAGCATTTGAGCGCAACAGCTTCCAGCGGCAAGATATTCTGCTTCAGCTGTAGATGTGGCAATAGATGTTTGTTTCTTGCTAAACCAAGAGATCAATCTTTCACATAAGAATTGACATGTTCCACTGGTGCTTTTGCGATCAATCTTACAGCCAGCATAGTCAGCGTCTGAATATCCGATTAAGCTGAAATTTGAGTCTTTGGAATACCAAAGACCAACGTTCTGAGATCCTTTCAAGTATTTCAGAATACGCTTAGCAGCAATAAAGTGTGATTGCTTTGGTTCTGACTGAAATCTAGCGCACATACAGACTGAGAACATAATATCAGGCCGGTTCGCTGTAAGATACAAGAGCGATCCGATCAGTCCTCGATACATAGATACTTCAACTACTTTTCCCCCTTCGTCTTTATCTAACTTGATTGTAGGACTCATTGGAGTTGATGCAGTTGAACACGTTTCCATTCCGAATCTCTTGAGTAGCTCTTTGGTATACTTGGTTTGATTTATGAAAATGCCATTGCTGAGCTGTTTGACATGGAGACCCAGAAAGAATGAAAGTTCTCCCATCATACTCATCTCAAACTGTCCCTGCATTAACTTAGAGAATTTCTCGCATAATTTGGGGTTAGTTGACCCAAAAATGATATCGTCAACATAAATTTGAACTAACAAAGTATGTTCCCCCTTAATAAATTTAAATAGAGTTTTATCTACTGAGCCGATCTGAAAATCATGGTTCAGCAGAAATTGAGACAGAGTATCATACCAGGCTCTTGGGGCTTGTTTCAGACCATATACTGCTTTATTCAGTAGATATACATGATTTGGAAATGAGTGGTTCTGAAATCCAGGAGGTTGCTCAATGTAGACTTCCTCCTGAAGCTTACCATTAAGAAAGGCACTCTTAACGTCCATTTGATATACCTTGAAATCTTTAAAAGCAGCATAAGCAAGAAATATTCGGATTGCTTCAAGTCTGGCGACTGGTGCAAAAGATTCATCGAAGTCAATTCCTTCTTCTTGTCGGAATCCTTGTGCCACCAGTCTGGCTTTGTTTCTAACCACAACTCCATCTGCGTCTAGCTTGTTTCTGAACACCCATCTGGTTCCAATAACAGGCAGATCGCTTGGCCTGGGAGTTAGACTCCAAACTTGATTTTGTTCAAATTGATTAAGCTCTTCTTGCATGGCTTTAATCCAGTTGAAATCAGTCAAAGCTTCATCAATCTTTTTAGGCTCCATATTTGATATGAAAGCAGCATGAGTGAATTCATCCATCATCTGTCCTCTAGTTCTAATCGGTGCAGAAGGACTTCCAATAACTAGATTAGGTGGATGCCTCTTTGTCCATCGATAACTCGATTCTGGATTGTCCGGTCCAGACGGATGAGTAGTAGTGGCATTATCAGCATCTGATTTAACATTAGAGGGAGGAACATCCAGATCGGCTCGATCTGAAGGAGCTTCATTGCCGTGATCCGGTCTGTCTTGTACTTCAGGTTCCGGTGGATTGTCTCTTGACCTGTTATCTACAATCTCATCATCACTGTTAGCTTCGAGATGGATATTTTCCATCTGATTTTGAATTGATTCCTTGCTACCCTCAATACATAAAGATTCATCAAAAACTACATGAACAGATTCTTCTACAGTTAAAGTGCGATTATTGAAGACGCGAAAAGCTTTGCTATTAGATGAATATCCTAAGAATATCCCATTATCTGATTTAGCTTCAAATGCTGTAAGATAATTCTTACCATTATTGTGAACGAAGCATTTGCAACCAAATACATGAAGGTGAGAGATATATGGTATGTTACCAGTCCATATTTCATATGGAGTGAGATTCAACTTCTTGTTAATCATAGACTGATTTTGAGTGTAGCACAGTATTTACAGCTTCTGCCCAGAACTTTTGTGAAATGCCAGAATCAGCAAGCATTGTCCTTGCTGCCTCTTTAAGCGTTCTGTTTCTTCGTTCTGCAACTCCATTTTGTTGGGGAGTTCGGGCGGCTGAAAATTCATGCTTAATTCCTTGATCTTCTAGAAAGGATTCAAGATTCTGATTAGAAAACTCAGTGCCTTTGTCACTTTGATCCTGTCTATGCTTGATGTTTTCTCATTCTGAGTGCGTTTCAGCAGCTTGATCAATTTCGGGCCGGTCTGATCTTTACTGCTCAAAAATATAGTCCAAGTAAAACGTGAGTAATCATCAATAACAACAAGAGTGTACCGCATTGCCCCTAAATTTGTTACTTGTATAGGACCAAACAAGTCCATATGCAATAGTTCTAAGCAGCGTGAGGAGGATTTGGCATTCTTGTTTTTGAAGGATGATCTGATCTGATCTGTTTGCCCATTTGGCACGCTTCACAGATCTTATCCTTAGCAAAGTCGATCTTGGGCAGACCGACAACTAAATCATATTTACACAGGCTAGAAATAGTCTTAAAATTGAGATGATTCAAGCGTTTATGTCATAGCCAGTGTTTATTATCATTATTAGCGATGAAGCAAGTAGGATTATCAGGTTGAGCAAAGTTCCAGTTAATCTTATATGTATTTCCATTTCTGATTCCTACAAGCATGGTCATACCGTCTGACGATTTAACATTGCAAGTGTGTTTGTGAAATTCTACAGCATAACCATTATCACACAGCTGACTTATACTAATCAGATTATAGCATAGATTTTCAACTAACAGCACATCATTGATAATAATATTACCATGGACAATCTTACCCTTGCCCACGGTCTTACCCTTTGAGTTATCTCTGAAGATGATCTTGGGTCCAGTACATTCTGTGACTTCAGACAGCAGCTCGATGTTTCCAGTCATGTGACGAGAACACCCACTGTCTAAGTACCAATCTGATGCAAGTTTCTTCGGTACCTGTCATCAAACATAATTATTGTTGGTACCCAATCCTACTTGGGTCCAGAATGGATTAGCCCTTTGGGAACCCATACATTTATCAGCTTTAATGGCTTGTGTGTGTCTGGTGTGCGGTGAGCTGATCTGTTTCGATGTTGTGTGTGATAATGTGTGCGATATGGAAACCTTTGATTCTTATAGGGTAGTCTATATCTTCGTTGAACTGGTTTTGAATTATAGTAATTGTATTGTCTTCCTTGCCTTAGATCTTGCACTTTTAGATTTGGTCTGAAAGACGCAAAGCTTGCTGGTGCCTTTTCTTTGGCTTGGTTAACATATCCAATCCCTTTTCTCAAACCTTGATTCTCGAAAGAGACTCCCATTTGAATTATAGGTGCTTCAGTCTCATATACTGTGCTGGATTTAACAAATGTCATTTGTTTGATTTTGTTCTTTACCAGCAACAGTTCAGATTCATCTTTGGTGCAGTCTTTGATATCAAAGCCTATGCCTGTAACATCACCGACATTTCTTATTTTCTTCATGGAGCTGATCGTAAGAGATTTTTAGCTTATTCAACTCGATCTGTAGATTATTGCACTCGCCCAGCTCAGAGCAGCTTGGTTTGATGTGCTCATCCATTTGATCATTGGCTTTAGCTTTATTTTTCTCAAATGATTCAGCTAAGAGTCTATAATCATTAGCCATGTCTTGCAGTGCGGACATGAGCTCTTCACGTGTAAATTCATTTGAGTCAAGATCGAATACCTCGTCTGTTTGACTCATATCTTCGTCTGCCATTAGACATTGAATATCATCTTTGCTTTCGCTGGAAGAATATTCAGAGCTTTCTGAATCTGAATCAGTCTGAGCCCACTTGCTGTTTCCTTCTTCTGCTACTAGGACCTTTTGGGACTTCCCATGATGACTTTTACGATCTTTGTAGTGCTTCTTTTTCCTGTCATCACGATGCTTCTCTTTTCGTTCTTCTTTCTTCGGTCTGGTGCAATCTGCAATGAATTGTCCGGTCTTACCACAATTGTAGCAAGCCTGATCATTAACAGCATCGTCCTTTCTTGATTTATAATGATGAGAGGGTTTAAAATTTCTTTTATTTTTAGACATAAATTTACCAAATTTCTTGATAAATAATGACATAGCATCATTACTTATCTGTTCGATAGATCGATCTGTTGTGGGGGCAGTCTGGTCTAGAATGGCTGCCAGCGCTTTGTTTGGTTGAGAGATGAATGGCTCTGCTTCACCTCTGGTGATCAGTTCGAACTCATATGCCTTAAGATCTGCGAACAGATCATGAAGTTCAACCTTGTTCAGATCTTTGGACTCCCTCATTGCAATGGTCTTAACATCCCATTCTTTTTGCAGGGCTCTCATAACTTTCAGAGCGATCTCTCTAGTTGAGTATTCCTTGTCCAGACCATTCAGTTCATTGATGATACCAGTAACTCTTTCATCAAACTCATTTAGAGTTTCTCCAATCTTCATTTTTATGCTCTCAAATCTTTGAAGAGCATCAGTAGCTTGTTTTCCTTGGTCTGGTCGTTCCCTTCACATAGCTGTGCTATCTTCTCCCAAATTTCTTTGGCAGTAGAGCACATTTTGATTTTATTGAACATATTCTTGTCCAATGTCTTGAACAAGATGTCTTTGGCAACGTTGTCGATGTTTGCTTTCTTTCGTTCTTCATTCGTCCAGAGGGATCTGTCCTTCTCGACCATTTGGGGTTCACCACCAGTAATGGAGGCTGCTGTATTGACTTTCAGAATCTTCATTGGTCCATCAGTGATGACGAACCACATATCGTCATCCTGTGCTGCCAGATGAGCTTGCATTCTGATTCTCCAATCATTATAGTCTTCTTTTGAGAACATAGAAATTTTGTTGAATGATGCCATCAGCTCAAGTGTCTTTGTGCTGATTAAGACGACCTGCTCTGATACCACTTGTTAGGATCGGTCCGGAGTGTTTAGAGGGGGGGGGGGGGGGGGTGAATGAACACTCATATTATAAATTAATCCCTTGTGATTTCTTTCGGATTAGTGAAAGAAATCTGTTTCTTAATCAACTCTTTTGCAGAACAGACCACTGAATATTTTAGTGCGGAACGGTCTGTTCTTAAATTAGTAAGAACGGCTCGATGGCTTGAATAATAGAACGAGTAAGAATTATAAAACACAGAATATGTTTCTGGAAGTTCGAAGGTGGTGTAATCCTTCTACGTCTCCCCTTCTTCCAATTAAGGAAGGATTCCACTAGAAGATTTTGATTTATACAATCATGTTGTACAAACCTGATTCAGCTGGATTTACCTCACTACCAGACTGAAACTCCTAGTCTCTCGATCTGTTCAGACACACTCTGTCTGACAGTTACAATTGTTTCTCACTTCTATATTTCAATACAGAATACACAAGATAGACTTTAGTCTATGCACACAATGATCCTAAATGATCAAATATTACAATATACTTGTGCTTATGAAGATCTTCAGCTCGAGAATGTTTGAGCTTGTAAGCTTGTGCTGTTTTGCTTTCTTGTGCGTTTTTCGATTGATCAGACTCTATCTTGAGCTCTTCTGTTGCATCCTTTTATAGTTGCATGTACCAACGACATTATTTAAGGACCTTAATGTGCAACTCTTGACTCTGCTTAAACTCTGAGTACAGTCTTCTTCTTTTAAGGTACTTGCCATTCTGGTTCATGCTTACGACGACTGTCAGGTAAGCTCTTCTTTGTCTTCTTACCTTTTATGGTAATCTTCAGTCCTTGGTCTTTTTCAGCATTAATTGCAACATTAAATGCTTCAATAAATAGCCGTTAATGATTTGGACTGAAGAGCCAATCTTATTCAGCCTTGACTGCTCTGATCTGATAGAAGTTGAGGTCGATCTGAAGCTTCGATCTGGTCAGGCTGATTTCCATCGATCCGTTCTGTTTTGCGATATACCATATCAGCTTGATCTGTTTTGAGCGATCTGGTTAGTCTGATTTCTCTCGATCCGGTCTGATATATTTTGTCATCTTTAAAATCCGGAACTAACAATTATATATTATTTAGTAATCGAACAATTTATTTTAACATGAACAAATATAATCAAACATCGATTATTGATTCTTGTAATATCTATATTATATATAATGTGTAAGGACCTTAGTAATCCGACCATCTTAGACTATCAATCTAAAATATTACCATCACACATGACATATATGTGTCCACCAATTTATCTTATGATTTCCCAATTATAAAAATTACCATCACACCTACAATACAAATTACCATATTACCTTAAAAAAATTATAAAAAGCTAAAAAAATAAAATAAAAACATTGTATAATCATTTCATAATTTAAATTATAAAAAAAACTAAAAGTAAAATAAAAAATGGACGTTACAATTATCACATCATTTTACCAAAAAAATATATATGTATGCAATGCGTGCAGAAGGGGACTAGTGTGTATTAATCATGAAGTATGTATATTTGAAAAACTGAATTTTAGAAAAATTGAAAAATTATGAGAATTTTAAAATAGCTCATCTACATGAATTAATCACAAATCAGAATTCAATATGAATAATTTTTTCTTTCATAATTTTTTGGGATAAATACTAGAAAATCCAATAAAAAAGTTTCGCATATAAAAAATCTAGAAATTTTTATTTCTTCTTGAAAATTCATATAGTTTTTCCACACCAAAAAAACCCAAAAATATCAAAATGCATGATACATGTGCTGAGAATACCATTATTAGCTTGATTTGAATTAAATTGAATTGTAACACGAGATTGTTACTTAAATGATATTTTTTTGAAAATAATATATAATAAAATCTTTGTAATATTATTTTATGAAATATAATACAATTTAATAATAAAATATAAAACCAATGAATCCAGTATCAAATAAATAATGAGATTAATATTTGAATAAATTTAAATAATAATCACTGAAGCAAATTAACTTCTTGGTAAAGATTATTCACTAGGACAAATTTAAAAGAATATGAAATTATAATTCTCCTAGTTTATATTATATATTATGATGCATGGATACGGATACACCTATAAGGTATGGTTGTCCGGGGTGCTTGACGAAGGTCGTAGAGAGATTTCTTCAGTCGACATGCATGAGATGGGCGAGTACTGTTAATGAATCCACGATGTTGGGCCATATAAACGGGCTCTGAGAGAATGCCATGGAGATATGCATTGCTGATGTCAAGTTGACGCATGGGCCAGTTCTGTGTTAATGCAATGGAGAGAACTGTATGGATAGTAACAGGCATAACAACAAGACTGAATGTTTCATATAAGTCAATACCAGGACGCTGGTGAAAACCTTTGGCAATTAGTCGGGCTTTATATTTGTCAATAGATCCAACATGTTTTTGTTTGAGGCGAAACACCCATTTGCATCCGATTATATTGGAATTGTTTGGAGGTAAAACAACATCCAAAGTACCATGACGAGAGAGGGCTGTAAATTCATCAGCCATGGCAGAGCGCCAATTGGAGTCAAAGAGAGCCTGTGCAATAGTGGTTGGTTCAGCATTAGGCAGAAACGGATGTTTGGTGGTAGCCTGAAGTGACTTGGGCTTGAAGATGTTATTTTGACTACGTGTTCGCATACCATGAGTGCGAGATGGTTCTGGAGCATGAGGAGAACTGGAGCAGATGATAAAGGAGGTGATTGCTCTGTGTGAGTTGACAGCGGTGCGTTAGGCACAGGTATAGAGACGGGTGCTGGGACCGAGAGGTCAGGTGACTGGACCATTGCATATCGCGGTGAACTTGGAGAGCTAGCAGCATCGAGTGGAAAGAGATACTCGACAGAACATGACGTGAAATCAACACGCGTTCAATGGCCAAATCCAAACATTTATAAGCACTTTGAGAAGTTGAGTATCCAACGAATAAGCAGGGCCGGGATGGATAAGCTAGTTTTCCATGAGTGTATGGTTTCAGCTAGGGATAGCAGAGGCAACCAAATATGTGAAGCTTAAGATAATTGGGTTGTCGATTAAACGGAACAACAAAAGGACTTCGATTATGAAGCATCAGAGTAGGCATGCGATTGATCAAATACATTGCAGTTTTGCAGGGCATGAGAACAAAGACGCTCCAGAAGGTAAGAGTGATGTAGTAGAGAACACCCAGTTTGAAGAATGTGACGATGGCGGCATTCAGATGTCCCATTTATCTGAGGTGTGTGGGGAACAATAGTAAACCAGCTGATACCATGAGCTACAAGATAAGGCTTGAGTGCAACAATTTCACCACCATTGTCACTGTAGAAATTTTTAATAGAGCGTCCAAACTATTTTTCCACCAATGTTTTAAATGTGGAAATAAGGAGGACACCTGTGATTTGGCAACAATAGGAAATAGCCAACAATATTTGCTATAATGATCAACAAGTAGCAAATAAAAACGACAGCCATCAACTAAGGGAATAGACGTAGGACCCCATACATCAGCATACAAATAGTGAAGATGATGTAATGCAAGTAAAGATGTCTTCGTAAAAGGTAATATGTGAGTTTTACTCACATTACAAGAATCACAAAATTTGTCCACAATAAGTAACTTATTCATAATAAGCAAATGAAAACTAGAAATAATAAGCGAACTAGTTTTGAATGAAGGGTGCCCAAGCCGAGCATGCCAGGTATTAGGAGAGGCATGAACACCAAATATAGCAAAGTCAACTGTAGACTGCAGGTTAGGTGACGACGGATGAATGTGATAAACACCATTGTCACATGTTCTGCGCGCTAGGTGCGCCCCCGTAATGTGATCCTTCACAATAAAATGATCCGGATAAAATTCAATAGATACAAAATTAGCTTTTGTAAACTGATGAACAGATAACATATTTTACTTGGTAGATGGAACACACAAAACATTAGATAAGTGAAAGGAACGGTTGGGAAATTTTATAAAAGAGGTACCAGTATGTGAGATCAGAAGACCAGTGCCATCAGCAATGCGAACTTCCTCAGTGTCGTATTCAAAATTAATCGTAAGATTTTGGATATCACTGGTAAGGCTGTGTGAAGCCCCAAAATCCATTAACCACAGCTGCACTTGAGGTGAGGCAGTCGGAGATTGTGCATTATTAGCGGAGGGTGACAATTTGCTACAATAAGGGGTGATGTGACCTAGGATAGCCACATAGTTGACAGAGAACAACAGGAGAACGTCGTTGACCACCCCAGCCCGAATTGGTGTTGCCACGCGAGCGTTGGTTGCCACGTCCCGAAGAACCACCACCACGTCGTGTGTTGTTGTAGCCTGCACTGAGATTGGTTGGGACGTGTAGAGGGGTGATTGGTGGTGTTGTGTTGGGTTGGTGCGTGCGATGCAGCATTGGCCATAGCGACAAGTGATGAATTTTGAGATTCAAGTTGCTTGAGGTAAATTTTGTGTCCCATTAATATATCATGTAATTCTTCAAAGGTGAGAGATGATTCACGGGAACGGATTGGCACGGCAATTTCTCGATAAGAATGGCCAAGGCCATTGAGAACATAAAGGGTGATATCATCATCCGAGAGTGGCTTGTTGATAATAGCCAGTTCATCCATCTTGGATTTTAATTATTGGAGAAACTCACTGACAGATTGCGAGCCAAGGTCGCACGGGACATATCATCTTTGATCTGCATGACATGGGCACGTGAGCGGCTGGGGAATAAATAGATCATCGTGGACCAGGCATGGGCAGCCGTGGTGGAGGAGGATACAAGTGGGAGGATTTCAGGTGAAAGGACCAAAAATAGCAGCAAGCAAGAATTGATCTTGCTAGAACCAGGATATAAAACCATCAAACCCTTGAGTTGGTGCAGTATGGTTTGCCTGGAGAGGTTATAACACTTTA
The DNA here is from genome assembly GCA_907163345.1 of Haberlea rhodopensis. Taxonomy (NCBI): domain Eukaryota; kingdom Viridiplantae; phylum Streptophyta; class Magnoliopsida; order Lamiales; family Gesneriaceae; genus Haberlea; species Haberlea rhodopensis. The sequence continues at coordinate 55,329 of CAJQUN010000102.1, forward strand.
AAAGAGCAACGAGGTGTGCGCACCATGAAGAGAAGTTGGAGGCGGTGAGCCGTATAGGAATGTGTTGATGCGCGGTTAGGGGGACAACTATGGTGGCTGGGGCTGAAGATTGATAAGTAGTGGAGGAAGAAGACGGTAGAGGATGGCGTGGTGTAGCAGCCGTAAGGTTTGGAAGAGAAAAAAAGAAATTCTCGTGAGAGATTTAGAGGGGTGTATTCAATAATTACTTTTGATGACTTTTAATGACTTTTTTTTATTTTAAAAGTCTACTGATATTCACTCTAGACTTTTATAAACTCTGCACAAGTCTATTGGTATTCAAAATAGATTTTTGTAAAGTCTTTAAAAGTTAGATGGTATTCAACATTGACTTTTTGAAAATCTATAAAAGTCATGTGGTATCTAAAATTTCAATTGATTTGCATTTACTTGTATGGAATTATTTAGGTACAAATTTTAAAACGCAATGTACAACTATTAAAAGTAGAAAAAAATCTTTTCCCCTACCAAGAGATTTATGTGGACTTATATCAAAGAGAGAGAAGAAAAATTTCTCATTCACTCTTGCCATCTTCATCTTCAAGGGCTCTCAACTTTGGGGTTTCTTGCCTCTTCGACAGCACACGGAAGCAATACGGTAAGCTTTCATATATCGTGTATTTGATCTCTGTGTTTCTCTTAAATTTTATGAACTTCTGCAGATTCTATGTAATTTTTGCTATGTTGATTACTTAACTTGGATTGATCGAATCTGATCTATACATGCTTATCGATCACGCTTTATTCTGTTGCACGTCTTTTTGATTAATGAATTATTTGATATTTCGTGTATGGAGAATCAAGATAAATTTTTACACGGCCGCAAAGTTGAGAGCCTTCAAGTGATTATAATTTAATTACTGCAAGTGATTATAATTTAATATCTTCACCATTTTCTAGATAAATTGTTGTTAGGGTTCACCATATTCTTCATATTATTGTTCTTGCTAACACATTTATCATTATTTTGGATGTTTGCCCTTAGTTTGGATATTTTCTATCATAGTCAATAAGTATTATCAATGGGAGATTCACAAGCAAAATATAATGTGTGGACCATAGGAGAGCAGTGAATTACTAAAACTTATGGTTGATGCTGCAATGCGAGGATGGCGTGATAGGAATGGTGTATTGAACAAAAGAACCGTAGAAAAAAATATACTTCATGCTCTTAACACAAAACTTGAGTGTGAAAAGACTTTTACACAATATCAAAGTCGTTTGAAATGGTACAAACAGCGATACAGCAACTATTGTAAGCTTATGCGTCATAACTCTGGTTTTGGATGGGATCCTGTGACAAAGAAATTCACAGCTAGCGATGAAATATGGGAGGATTATTTTAAGGTGAGAATCTTCTAAATAAAAGGATACAATTTATATTTATAATTAAAATTAGAATTAGTTTTAACACTTCTTATGTGTTTATTGACAGTCTCACCCTAAACATGAACATTATCGATCAGACACTATTGAGGATTATGAAGATTTGAGAATTGTAGTGGGGAATGGAACTGCTACAGGAAAATACTCAATTGGGCTAGGAGAAGACAGTGATGCAAGAACATGTGAGACGGAAGAAAATAGGGGTACTAATTTATTAGATGATTACGTGTTTGATCATAATAGTGGTGAATTCATGCAAAGCGATATGCAAGAAACTTCATACCAGCCTCCCATTTTGAGGACTCTGCTTCACTGTTACCCTCTCAGCCCATGAGTTCAGAGGTTCAGCTTGTGACAAGCAAAAGAACTAGGACCGAGCCTGAAGCAAAATCAAGCACATTCAAGAATAATGACCCAGATGTTAAACATAAGCTCTCTAACACCCTTGAAAAGGTAGCTTCTAAGATAGATTCATTTGGTATTATGGATGATAGTTGTTGGGATGCTATCAAGGAGGTCCCAAATTTGGATAATCGTACTCGGTACAAGATGCTTGACTTGCTGACTACCAGATCAAAGAAGATAGATTTCTTAAAAATGACAACCGAAGAGCGTTCGGGATGGATAGACTATAAATTGAACGATTGAGTATTGTTGGGGGATTGTTTTGAATTATTATTTTTAATTATTGAACTAGGAATGAGTTCTCAACTTTTGAATTATTTCTACTTATTTTTAGATTGTTTATTAAACATATTTTGTTTTGATTATATATGAGATTTTTTTTTTGAGACCCGAGTCGGGCACAAAATATATAATCCCTTGTCTGGTACCACATTACCTACTATATAAAAATATAAATATTTTTGTAGGGTATTACTTTAAAACAATCCATACATAATAATTACTCATATTACGTTAGCGGAAGCGTTCATAACAATTAATTATATTTCGTTAGCGGAAACGTTCATAATATCTATTAACACAATACAATCGTGACAAACTCATTCTAATAATCTGATACTTAACCAAAGAAGAAATACTATCAGTACTGATAAGCCAACATTTCCATTTTTTCCTTATTATCCACTGATCCTTGATCCCGTTCTCTTGTATCTGGAACTCATGATAAATAACAAAAAGAAAACAGAGGTTAAGTCTTTAAGGACTTAGTGAGGGAATAACAATAGATTTTCATGTATATAATAACAAATAATGCAATCTGTCGATATGATATGTCATGTAACAAGAGATAACACTGCGATCAAATAATATTTCAATGAAACGATGACGTTTACGACTTGAGAAGGAATATCGTGAGCTAAAGAGGTGGCTCCCACCCGACATTAAGGTGTAGCACTTTTCCCCACGTATCCGGATCAGGAAATATGATCAACGAAACAAAGACGAATTAGGACAATAGAATGAATATCGTGGGCTAAAGAGGTGGCTCCCACCCGACATTTAGATGTAGCACTTTTCCCCACATATTCGAATACGATCCAATACAAACATTCATTTACGAGCCGAGGTGAACCATTCTCCGGACCGATACGGTGCGCGTTGTTCAGATGAACCATATACCCGGATTCTCATCCGTTGTTCATTGGACTCACTTTCCGGGCCAAGGCCACGTTGTCCAGTGGACTCATGTCCAGGGCTCCATTCATTCATTCAAGGGAATAGATTAGCGCTAAACGCTGTACTTTCATGTGCAGACAATATGATCAATGAAACATTATAATGAACAACATGATAACATAAATGGAAGGTACGATATTGAATAAACATTTACAGTAAGTTCCAGGCCAAATGCCAAAGAGGCTATATAGAAAGAATCCGGTAGTACACCTCACCTCATTACGCTATCTTGACTTGATTGGCTCGATTTTGAACTCAAATGGCAATAACATTCCTATGAACATAATATAAGGTAATTTATAATGATTATCAACCTAAATGTATGGTTTAACATTTTAAGAATCATTTTTGTACGAAACTTTGATCCGTGTCAATTTAAGCAAACATTTGAAAATTCATTAAAAATCAAGTTTAAGTCGAAACTTCACGAAACTTTCTAGAAATGTCTCAAATAAGGTCAGCAACGTTCGGAGCTCGGAATTTCAATAAACTTGCCGGCGCGAGAGATACACGCTCCACCGTGCCGGCGCGTGGGAATTCTTTGGCAACCACGCGCGGCTGAAATGTTTACAGGATGTCCGCCTTGTTCCGATCTACGACTTCTATTTAGAAACCATTTTGAAGTTCCCAGCCGATTGTGCCCAGATTTCGGTTTTATAAAATGATTTACTAGTGTATTTCAGTCGCCGGAAAATAGTGATTCCGATGATCCGTAGGACAAACGGCCGGCACCGGTGTAAATTAAAACATATTTGGAACACTTTTGTTTATAAAACATTTTCGAAATCCATATTAAAACGCGTGAATTCGAAGCTTGAATCTACTACCTCAAAATAACTTTCTGGACAGATTTTTCAGTAGGTGTTCTTCAAAATTTTGATTTTCTGGGCGAAACTGGTGGTGATTTTTGACACACCTCCTGCACGAAATGTTTTCTGGGTGGAAGTAGCATTTACTGGAATTTTCTTAGAATTTTTGAAAGAGGATTTGGGTTTATTTTGGATTTATTTAGAGTTTTGGATCACTTGGCACTCATCTCTCACTATCCTCTAAGCTTTTTCAGATGTTGGGGCACGAAAATTGTGCCTAAGAATGAGGATGAGGGGTCTTATTTATAGGCAAAATGTGCAAGGGGGTGGTGTCTTGTGGTTGGCCAAGTGTGAGGTTAGTGTGTACTAGTAACCATGGTGAAAGTTATCATCATTTGTCATGATTTCTTATTTTCTTCTTTTTATTATTACTATTATTAATTATTATTATTATTATTTGATATATTTTGTTATATTAATAATATTCAAGTTGTTTTACAATAAATTTATTTATCTATGCTCTACTTGTAAATATATTAGAGTAGAAAATAAAAATTATAAATCACTTTATTAATAATTTCTTGATTATTCTTTTGGTACTTATAATTGTTTAAGTTATTTATTATGCTTCTATCTATTTTATTGGTATGCATATTTAGATATAAAGTTCATACTCAAGAATATAAAGATATTTTCATATAATTCTTTATGTAAATTTAATATTACAAGTAATATACGGATTCACTTTGTGAATGATTTTAGTTATTGGTATGTTTCACAAATATATAATTTCCAATAAATAGTTATATTGTTTATTCTTTCTTTTATTATCTATTTTGATGTATGAATATTTAATATATTAAGACGATTATTTTATTAACATTTAAGATAGCTTCAAATTATTTTGTCAAATTTTTGTAATTGAGATTTTAGGGTGTTACAATCTCCCCTCCTTCAAGGAATCTGGTCCCCAGATTCCATCATTGTCACGGCAGAAGAAATCTTCTTAGTAGTACGTACTTCAGCATCCTAGCTTTTTTCATCTTGATTTCTGTAGTTTGCGCATCGATATCCTTCATCAAGTTGATCTTCTAGCAATGACTTTCTACGGATCTTCTTGTTGACGTCAAGTCGAGAAAACGACACTTGTGGTTCTTTTTTAGTTTCTGATAAAGCAGCCTTAGTTTACCTCTGAGTTTATGAATATCGACCACTTCGAACCCTTATCTATTAATAAAGTAATTTGAGTATACCATTTTTGAGCAACTAGAATTTCTAATGTTGCAAGAAAATCATGTTCAGGTGGTAACTGAAAATTGTCCTTATCAGGAAATTTTGGAGATGTAATTGGAGAATTAGAAATTTGATTATCTTCTAATTTCGATATTCGGGTATCAAATATTCTATGTTCATGTTGAAGAAATTTAATTTCTTGTTTAAGATTATCAATTTCTATAAACAAATCATTTATTGATGTAGGAGTATCATTGGATTGTCTTTGTCTTAGAAGCTTATAAACTTCTGTCATAGAATACGGATCATTAGTACTGACAATATTATTCTGGGGAATAGTATTGGAAGTTGAAGTGGAAGGTATATCTTCCATTTGATCAATTAATTTATATCTTAATTCAGGGTCTTTAACTAATTTGAGAAATTCTAATATATTGGTATTAGTTAAAGTATTTATATTTAAATCCTGAAATTGTGATAATATTTTATAATGTAAATCATTTGATTCATCTGAAATAGTCTTAATACAGGGTTGTCCTATAGAACAAGGTTTACAACAATCTGTTTCTGAATGACTAGATTCATTCTCTAAAACCTGAAGATGTTTTGATTCATCTGAATCATTATTCGAATCATAAGATGAGTCTGATGAATAATCAGAACTGTCAGAAGAGTGTACTAATATTGTATTAAGAGCATCCTTAATATTATCAGGAATATCTAAAGTATTAATTTTTTCTTTCATCTTGCATCTATTAGCATAATGACCTGTATGACCACATCTAAAACAAGTTATATTTTGTTTTTTAGGTATTTTATTTGATTGTCTAAATTTTTTCCTTTCACTTTTGTGATCTAATCTTTTCTGAGAATATTTTCTCCTTTTCTTATAATAAGGTTTTTGAAAATTTTTCTCATTTTTGTATGTTTTATTTTTAGTATAAATCTTATTTTGTGATGGTAGGTCCATACCAAATTGCTCACAAAATTGTCCTAATTGTTTTCGTTCAGACAAATTTTGTCTTTTAATTTGTTGATTTAATTTAATTTCATTACATAGGGCTAATCCTTCTTGGATACATGTGCCAATAAGTTTTCCATATGTATAGGAATCATAAGGGATATTAATATGATCCTTTCTAAGATTCTTCCTAACTCTTTCAGCAAAGAGGTGAGGTAATCCATCAATAAATTTCGATTTCCAATGTGAACTATTACAATCTTGTAATTCCATAACTCTATTGAGAAATGTATCTTTATACCATCTAAAATCAGTTAATGTTTTACATCTTAAATTCTGTAAAAGAGTTCGAATATTTTCATTTTGTTCAGAATATCTACCAGTAAAATGATCAATAATATTAACAACTAAAGTGTAGACAACATTTTCTACAATGGTGTTATTTTCTTGTTTAACTGTATTCATGATTTCGTCTTTATTAGCTAGGGTTAAATAATTATCCCACCAGCCTTTTAATTGGCCAGTAAATCCAGCAACAATCATATTAGCAATATTTTTATCCGTATTTCCATTACTTTTACAAATAGTGGAATACATAAGCATTCTATGAGCCAGATTATAAATCTGTTTGTCAGGATAACCATCAATATTCCATTCGTAAATATGTTTACCACTATAACTATTATTTCCATTAAGGTCAGTTTCTTCATGGAGAGTATCCATTGGAGATGGCCTACTATAATAAAATAAGCTTTGAGTGGGTTTATTGGCCCATCTATTTTTTAATTTATTTATTTGATCACCAATGACTTGTTTGTGATTACCATGAGATAATTGATCCTGGAAATCAGTATCTAAAACTGAAATAGATAATTTCAAATCTTTAAATTTATTTTCTAAAAATTGTTCAAAGTCTCCCATTGATTTTAATTTAAAATCCTTGATTTCAGGGGGAGGTTGGATATTTGGAGTGGTTAATATTATATCCGATGGTGGTGTCATTCCAACTAAAGGTTGAATGTGTGCAATTTTTGTACTAATATTCTAATTCTATTATATAATAGATTAATTTGTTCTCCTAAAATAACTAGGAAAAGATTTGTGTAATTTTGTTGTTTTAATAATTTATTAATATGTTGGCATGTGAGTTGTAAAGTCTCATTTTCTAATAATTTTGAAAATGCTGAAAAATTAAGAATTGTGCCATCCTTTTCAATTTCAAAAGCTTGTTGAGGAGGATATAAATTTGTCAAAATATTACCATTCGAAAGTTTATATGTCCTTTCTAATACTTGAATATAGGGTTCAACATATGTTGATATAAACCATGATATAAAAGGTATGTAAGCATTTTGTTCAGAACAAAATTTATAAAATTCATTTTGTAACAAAGTTTGTTTTTCTTTTGCAATATTGTCAAAAAACCATTTTCTAAATTGTTCCCATTTAGGTTGATTAAATTCATTTTTTATTTTCTGCCTGGCACTAGATCCAGGGCTAAAATCTATTTTGGGTGTATTATTCATAAAGAAAAATTCATTTCGGATTCAGTTATTTCTGATTCTTTTAATCCTCTGACAATATTGTCTGGATTAATATATAATTTACTTATTCTTTCATGTTGTAAATTATCAGGTAAATTCGGAACTGCAGATGTTGAAGCTCTATGTGGAGAATTATTTTCCTCCATCGGAGAGATATGAGAAAAAGATGAATATGAGTTAGATGATTTAGATCTTAAAGATCTAGGTATAGATTGTAATAATTTTTGTTGATTATTTGGTTCAAATTGTAGTTGAATTGAACCATCATTTGTTTGTATAACATCAACTAAATTGTTTTGAATTCTGGTTTGAACAGGAATTGCATGTTCAATTGTCCAGTTATCAGGGAAAACAATTTCATCCCATTTAATAGCTCTTCGTGTTGTAATGTTAGATCGACTAAAATTAGTTTCAATCAATATTGTTTCATTAATGGGTTTATCCATTCTCCTACATTGAGGATTTAATGTATGCAAAGGTTTAAAATAAATACGATAACAGATACAAATTATTTCTGTTCCTGGAGCATAATTATAACCATGAGTTTTAACATTTAATGTTAAAGCATCTAATATATTAATATCAGATAATGATAATTGTAAATTTGGATAAACATCAAAATAAACAGGGCCATGAGCCAAACTAGATTGAATAATTCCAATCAAAGATTGTTTCCAATTTAAATTTCTTCCATCTCTTAAAGCTGCTATAAAGCTTTCTGGTAATCCTTCTAAAGTTAAAGGTTTAAAAGCAATTTGCACTAATCCAATGTGAAGAAATTTATGAGTTTCGATATAAGGTAAAATATTCTTTTCACTAAGTAATTTTAAAACCATTTCATCATTATTTAATGATACTGCTTCTTCAGTAGTTTTAACAATTTGTTTAATTCCTAATCTTTCAAAAGCTCCTAACTTATATATAAGTTTAGGTTCAATTTTAGGAATTGTCCATCTACTTAATGATTCTAAATTCTGGGGTACATCATATTCTTGTACCATACTATTCTTAACAGTATTCTGTTTCTTAACAAGATTGAAATTCATTTGAATAAGACTACTTGTGTTAACTCTCATCATCTTCTACATAACTTAATACCTAATTGGCTCTGATACCATTCGAGACCTCCTATGAATTCATCATGAACCTAGGACTTCTACAGAATACAAAAACCGTCAATCCTTGAACTATAACAGTACAAAAACGCCCTAATCGACACACCTCGTCATAAGCGGGCAATAGTACAATAGTTCTTAAATGCCAGTTTTACTATTCCAACCTAGAATGATTTATTCATAAGATACATAAGGACCAATTCAAGGCATAAGTAAGTAAATGAGATTTAAGCTAACACAAGTAAATAATTAGCCTATCATAATATTTATGATAAAATAAAAATAAAGATAAAAGAATACTTACAGAAAGGAAGAGCAGAATAACAGTAGTTGTAACCAAAAGCAAACTGTTTATTAATATGAACGAGAATATTACAAAGAGTTGATATTTTTCAGTCTGCTAAACAAAGGAAATAAAAGCTCCTTATATAGGAGTGAAACATCGGATTTCAAATCCGGACTTCAAACCCAAAATAAAAACAGTACAGACTAATAATAAAAAAGTACAAACAGGAACCACACTAATTTACAACAGTAGACGCACTAACATATAAAATAAGATAGTGGATGGAATATATTCCATCGTACAATACTTTATTAAAGTAATATTCCTCTTTAGTCATATCCACTAAAGATTGTCTGCCATTGAGCCAAATAATGCGGGGAATCAGCATCTTCTTTTTATAGTGCTTTATCTTTTGAGGTGGATCCAGTAGACCCAGTTTCCATCATGGTGGCTTTGAATGTTTCAAAAATATCATCAAAAGGAATATTTGGATCCTGTGCATCCTGTAAATCTTCAGAAATTGATTTTCCAGACATGTTATCATCATCAAATCTGGTTAATATATCCTTCTTCATTGCTTCCAAATATTCTTCAATTATTTTCTCCTTAGTCATTACCTCGGATTTCATTCGACATTTTCGAGCAATGTGCTCAAATGGTGAAGGTTGCTCAAACGAATTTTTAACAAAGTTATACGTCTAAGTAGCAATGGTATCCGTAATTAGTTCCAAAGTATCAATTCCAAACATTTGTTTGGTGTCTGGGTTTTCCTTTAACATTTTATCCCAGAATTTTGAATAAAAATTCCTTTTAAGGCAGGGGATGTGAGTATCAGTATAAGATACTTCTGGCAACCATTTCCAAATCCAAGGAATAGAAAATTCAACAAAGTAATAGAAAGATGCTATTCCTGTTATACCAGAACTTTGTTGTTGCATTTGATTTAATTTAGGAGATAAATCAATCCATTCATCAAAATAGGTTTTATAAATTTCTGGTAAAATTTTTTGCGTAGTGCCAATCATCATTAATATTATTATTATTATTATTATTATTATTATTATTATTATTATTATTTCTAGTTATGCATAGGGTTTTCTTATTCGTATTTAAACATCACTCCAGAAGATAGTTTGAGGAAATTTCTACATCTATATGAAGAGACCAATAAGCATCTAAAAGAATTCCAAGATTGTTATGGTGTTGATTAGGTATTTGGATCTGTCATGTCTTCATTAGTCGAAGTTAATATCGTAGTTCAAATTATTTATTTGCTATTATTGTTATGGTTTTATTTTAATATAAGTTTAGCATAAATTAACAAATCATTTTATTCAATCCGAGTAACTAGGTTAGATCAACAAAATACTATTGATTGCTCATAAGTATATCTTCTATTGTACATAACTAGTGATCTTAATATTCGCAGACTGACAGTTATTGTCTAATGAAAGTTTGACTTGCTTTAAGAGATATCAATTACGGTTGTTGGTTGGTGTCTTCTATCTCTGATGAATGTGTATTCTTTAGAAGAATTAAAGATTGAATAGAGGAACTTCCGAACATTTGGCGATCTCAGATGTGTCGATAATAATGATTAGTATCCGGATAAGAATGAAGGAGTATAAGCGAAAGTCATTGGTCCGAGAAGGAATTTTTTATTTTTGTCCACTATGGAGGAATGAAAGTAAGGCAGAGGCAATCAAAGAAGCTGACTATCATCAACAACAAAAATTTTGATGTCAAGTTCAAATGAGTCATTTACCAGATCGAAATGAGGTATAAATTGACAAAGAAACTGACCGGAGTAGCTTACGCCGCAAAAGACCTCTGGCTAAAAAGATTGAGTGAACTTCAAAGGGAAGAAATGTTAGACTCAAATTCAATCCAAGATAACGATTATGCTTAGACTTTTCTCTCTGGTAGTTAAATTTACCTCGGTTCGAACTTTCTCCTCTCTTACGGCCAATTGGATGCTGGAATCTTGGGTTTGAGCTTTTTATCTTTCGCTCGAGCATCTTAGATATGAGTTGGTTGTGTCCACAATCCGTGAACTTTCACTTTTCCAATAATTTTCTTCTGTTTGATTGGGTTTCGTTGCAATATCCACATACCTTAAGATTTTTCCATCGGTCTTCTCGAAGTCCTCTGCTCGAAGGTTCTTCATGCTTGCTGTGTTGAGTCTGATTCTCGAAGTCTTTTGTGTTTTCTTCATCCTCTTCTCTTTTTGGGCAGAGGTTTGATTTTGGTCTCCACTCCAATTCGTAGCGCTTAATTTGCGGTGGAGCTAAAGTCTACAAGTTTGCTAGATAAGTTGCCCAACAAATGTCTAAATTTAAGCCTTGGGAAAATTCTTCGTCCTTCAGAGCTTATCTTTGATGTATTGAGGATCGTAGTTAGTTATTGAAATTCAACTTCGTATTCTACCACTGTCAAGGTGCCTTAAGCGAAAGAAGAAAATTCTTGTTCTCGAGTGTTGAGTATTATTTGAATTATATGCCTACCTTGGAATTTCTGCAGGAAGTTGGCCCAAGTCTTCGAGGTGTCGTTTCTCCTCCACTGATGTTCTTTAACTTGCCATCAATTATTGTCGCCTCTTCGAATGGATAGAATGCAAAATTCACATTTTGTTCTTCGGAGTAATCAAGAGTGGGGAAAACTTTCTCTAATTTGGTGATTAATGATTCCACGTGCTGGGGTGACTTGAGACGTAGGTAGTCTAAATCTAAGGAATCGTTCAAGAGCCTGATCACTTGTTACTCGAGACATCGATTACTCTCACCAAAGTTTCTTGGTTGTGGCTGCTGAAAGAACTGCACAGGTTGTTGAGATATGCCGAACACATTTCTTCAATCTTGTTCTTGCTATGAAATATGATGTTCCTTCCCTTGGTTTCCAACCAACTGTCGCGTAGCGGTTTCGTCATTGCTGGAGGGGTTATTTCGTCTTGCACTTGATGATGCTTCCTAGACCAGGGATTATTTCTTGACAACGTCATAAAAGTAATGTGAAGGTTGTGTTTCAAAACAAATTTATTTTAAATCAAGAGTTAATATTATATTAATGCTTTCATGCACAAAATAAAATTAATAACTAGAATAAAGCTAAGTTACCATTATTTGAAATAGTGACAACTGTGGGGAAAAAACGTTTTGGTGCTAAACTATCAATCCTCCTTGGTTGTTCTTGGTTTTACTCGATCTAAGTGTCAATCATAATAGACTCAATAGAAGAAACTTTCGATCTCGGCCTGTAGCACATTCCATGGTTACCTTATCTCTTATGGATCCCAAAGCTTATATGTAGGTGAAACTCAACTCTTAAGGTTACTAATGATTGATTGCTCTTTCTTAGCAAGACTGTAAAGACCCGGATCTTTAGAGTCATTGAGTATCTAATCCTTATTAAAATCCTTTGGTTATTTAAAATTCTTAGTGTTTTTAGAACACTAAGTTAAGTGGAGATAAATTATTAGGTGGAACTCTAAGTAATTCAAGATGATATAATTAAGTGTCCTAATGAGAGTCAAATCCTAGTTAGATGATGTTAGTTTGCTTCCAAACTCTAGCCAAGAGTTGCACAACAACAAGGAGTCCCAATTATTATCAAACCACTCCTTTTATCTCGGTTTTGAGCCAAATAAACCGAACCACCAAGCAAGAGTTAAGCGTGCCATCATCGCGTGCTTTGGCCAAGATTTACCTTCGAAAATCTGTTTCGATTTTAGCACGATTTCTATCCAGATTTGTTCCCTCAAATTGAGAGGACTCCAAGACAAGTTAAACACCTCCTTTGGACACTCCTAAACCAACTAAACTCATCAAGGATAACCGCAAACAAGAGTTGAGCATAATCCAACAAGTTTCATCAGAAATCTGCTCAAGTGGTTCCCCGATTCTGGACTCGCGTGGCTTCGTTCAAGCCTGTCTGATTGTAGCCCATTAACCGAGAGTCCAAGCCACTACCAACCAAGAGTCCATCACCAAGTTAGAACCACAGAATCACTCACCATAGTCTGAGAAAGATCCAACCAAAAGAGAGGCAGCAGCTCGAGGACTCCTTCATCGAGTAGGAGTCTACAGATTTGAACTTATCTAAACCAAGAGTCCCTTCTCCTTTGAGATGCACGTTTTGCCTCTATAAAAGCAAGGGTTTGGCACCTCTTTCAGTCACCAATTCACCTCCCAAACCAGTAGCAAGCCATAGCTTTCTGAATCCAAACAGAAGCAACAATCATCGAGTTCCTGAAACAGAATCAGATTGAGTTGAATCTTTGCAATTTTTCAGAGTCTATTTCAGAGTTGATTGTGCCTTTAAACCAAGCCATAATCTGTCTATTATCTATCCAAGCAAGTCCAGGAAGGAAAACCACGAACCAAGCCAAGTTTCGAAACCAAAACCATCGAGTTTCCAAGTTCTGTTCTGTCAGCGAGAGTGTTCTGTTTCTGTTGGTGTTTGATAGAAACGTTGAGTCGTTTTTATCCCAGCTTTGAACCTTCGAGTTTACCAAAAACCTTGTCCATAAGACCCTCTGTTCGTGAGTGTTATTCGAGCAGAATTCAAGCAAGAACCATCCAGAAATGCAAGTTTGTTGAGTTACCAAGTCTGAATCCAATCCGTTTTCCAGCGTTTATTCGAAGTGTTCCAGCAATCGTTTGTCCATCGTGATTGTAGGGTCTTCCTACCTTAACGTCATTTTAATAGCGTATTATGAACTAAACATATATTAGAGACATCTTAGAGTTCTGGTTGTTATGTGAGCTCAAAGTAATTACAGGCCAAAATGAAACTTCAATAGTTATGTAATTACATTCCCCAAAATGAATGTTAAGGCTAACAAAATCCTGTGTCTATCTTCTTATGCTCCTTTAGCTCACCATCTCAACCCGACCCTTAGTCTCGATCCAAAAGCGTACCTACAGGAACAACCCATCGTGAGCATGTACATCATTACTTAACATCATGAGTTAATGGCATATAAATAATGCATGGAAATAATTGATAACATATACTTCCTGTTTAATAGTACTATCCTTCCTTGGTTGTCCCTGTGTCATAATTACGCATATAATCATTAGTTCAAGACATGAATGGTTAACATCATATTTCGTATAAAAGCTCACAACAATCCATGTTAATTAGAAATGGGACTATCCGGGTGCTATTATGACAGCGGCACAATTGGTCCCCTCGCTCGACATAACTCATCTTATGATACCCATCGCTACGCCTTGATAGCGGATGTATCTCTTATTCAGCGGATGATACCCATCGCTACACCTTGATAGCGGATGTACCCCATCGCTCAGCGGATGATACCCATCGCTACACCTTGATAGCGGATGTACCCCATCGCTCAGTTATGTGAGCGGCAAGACCTTCCTAGCTTGCCCATAATAGTCACCGGACATTCAACCATTCTAAGTAGCATAGTCAACATGCGTCATCATCTCATAAGCATCATCATTTCAAAACATCATCATCATATCATAATTGTCATCGTAACATCATATCATCTTCGTTTATCACAACATCATCATCATAATCATCATAATCATCATCATAAATACTTATGTAAATTGATGCAAAGTCATAGTTTAGGGATATGTTACCGTTGATGCCCGTACGTTTCTTACGTACCTTTTCAAAATGTGGTGAAGTCGTAGTACTTTATCTTCTCGAAGTTGTGGGTCCTTGGGATGGTTCTACACAACCATACAATTCAATATTAGAAGCTAATCATAGTCCAATATACAAAATTCCCACAAAAATGCCAAAAACACACTTTTGTGTGTCTCGCGATCGGTCGCCAAGTCGTCCCGATCGATCGCGAGATCACACTGCCCGCATCAACAAATTTATGCATTCGGCGATCGATCGCCACTTTTGGCGCGATCGATCGCCAAGCTCACCGATCGATCGCCCAAAAGTGGCGATCGATCGCCAAAGGCTTCTGGAGCCTACTGCCTGCTCGCGATCGATCGCCAAGAACGGGCGATCGATCGCCAGCCTCTGTACAACGAAAATCTCCATTTTTGTACCTTAAACCTCACCAACCTCAACCATCATTTATACCAACAACTTAAAAACATTAAAACACTCAAAACCTTCATTACACACCATAAAACCATTAAAAATCCAACATCCCACCAAGAATCACACTAACCCAAACAAACCCATTTCAAACCCTTTTTAAAACCCTTCCAAAACTTAACAAACATTTCAAGAACATCAATAAGTGCTATATAAACATCATAGGCACTAAATCTTACCAAGAAATGCAAGAATGAAGCTT
This sequence comes from Haberlea rhodopensis, assembly GCA_907163345.1. Taxonomy (NCBI): domain Eukaryota; kingdom Viridiplantae; phylum Streptophyta; class Magnoliopsida; order Lamiales; family Gesneriaceae; genus Haberlea; species Haberlea rhodopensis. The sequence goes on from CAJQUN010000102.1 coordinate 70,638, forward strand.
TTACAAGAATTTCTTCCCACCTTTAGGGCTAATTTCGAAAATGAGGGGAAAGGGGTTTGGGAAAGTGATTTTGGGAATTGAGTGTAAAAGGGTGAGGTGAGGTAGGAATGGTGATTTAAGTATTAAACCCTAACATTTAACTTGCACCCCAATAAACAACATAATGTATATGAAATACATTAACATGGTAAACATTTATAAAATGTAACCAACATCATTAAATCCATATCATCCTCATAATTAAAATCAACATCCTTAAATCATATTAATTCTTCATTTCCACACATAACTTAATCGTCGTAATAATTCATCATATAAACATAATTAATGTCTAGGTTACCATTAATTAATTTCGGGGCATCACATTACTCCCCTACTTATAAGATTTCGTCCTCGAAATCGCATGCACTTACCCAAAAAGAAACTAAACATAAATCATACCAGAAAATAGTTCCGGGTAGTGCTGCACCATATGCCGTTCCGTCTCCCACGTAGCCTCTCGACACCCCGGCGATCCCACTGAACTTTGACCATCGGTATAATCTTACTACGTAGCCTGCGATCCTCACGATCTAGGATTCTAACCGGTCGTTCAACATAGGACACATCTGAACTCAACTGAACCTCCGAAGGCTGCAATACATGAGACGGATCGGGTTCATACTTTCTCAACATGGAAACGTGGAAGACATCATGAATACCGGATAAGGACGGTGGTAGAGCCAAACGGTAGGCCAAAGTACCGATGCGCTGCAATATCTCATACGGTCCCACATACCTCGGAGATAACTTTCCCCGCATACCAAAACGGACCACACCCCTGAAGGGTGAGATTTTCAAGAAAACCTTATCTCCGACTTGGAATTCTAGCGGTCGTCGCCGCTTATTGGCATAGGCCGCTTGCCTATCTTGGGCCGCTTTCATTTTTAAGCGTATCGTCTTTATCTTTTCTTCCATATCTCTAATCATATCCGGCCCTCCAACCGCCTTACTAGTCAAGTCCTCCCAATACAGCGGTGATCTACATCGTCGTCCGTACAGAGCTTCAAAAGGGGCCATTTGAATGCTCGCCTGATAGCTGTTATTGTATGAGAACTCTACCAGTGGTATAGACTCTTGCCACGGAGTATCAAACTCCAAAACACATGCCCTCAGCATATCTTCGAGCGTCTGTATGGTACGCTCTGTCTGACCGTCTGTCTGAGGGTGATAGGCTGTACTCAGTCTTACCTCTGTGCCCAACGCTGATTGGAGGCCCTCCCAGAAATGTGAAGTGAACCTCGGGTCTCTGTCAGACACTATTGACACTGGAATACCATGCAACCTCACTACATCCCGTACATACAATTGGGCCATCTTCAGATACGTGAAAGTCATACTGTAAGGGATGAAATGAGCTACTTTCGTCAGCCTATCCACGATCACCCAGATCGCATCAAATCCAGAGGCCGACCTTGGCAAGTGGGTTACGAAGTCCATAGATATATGCTCCCACTTCCATTTAGGTACCTCTAAGCTCTTCAACTCACCACCAGGCCTCTGTCTTTCTGTTTTTACTTGCTGGCAGATCAGACACCTCTTGACAAAAGCAATTACTTCACGCTTCATGCGTCTCCACCAAAATTGGCCACATAGGTCCTTGTACATCTTTCTTCCTCCTGGGTGGATACTTAACCGGCTACTGTGAGCCCGTTCTAAAATTCCTTTACGCAATCCCGGCGCATTTGGGACCACCCATCGGTTGCCCAATCTTAAAGAATCATCTTCAGCCACTCTAAACTTTGTTGGCTGACCTCGAAGTACTATCGATGTCCATCTCTGAACTTCATCGTCCGACCTCTGGGCTTTCCTGATTGCCTCAAATACGTCCGGCTCAGCCAATAAGGTCGACACTCGCACCGGCGACGTGTCCACATCAAAATCATAGCCTAAATGGCAATAGGAAGCCATCATAGCTGATAAGCTCATAGTATCCTCTGCGGTGCTCTTCACTTTTCGACTTAAGGCATCTGCTATCATATTTGCTTTACCCGGATGGTACTCTATTTCACAATCATAATCTTTGAGTAAGTCCATCCATCTTCGTTGCCTCATATTCAGTTCTGCTTGGGTGAATAAGAATTTCAAGCTCTTATGGTCTGTAAAAATGGTAAACATCGTACCATAAAGATAATGACGCCAAATCTTCAAGGCGAAGATGATGGCTGCCAGTTCCAGGTCATGGATTGGGTATCTGGTCTCATGAGGCTTCAGCTGCCTCGAAGCATAAGCCACCACATGCTTATCTTGCATCAACACACAACCCAAACCCTGCAATGATGCATCCGTGTACAAAGCAAACTTCTTATCCTCAGAAGGGATTACCAACACTGGCGCTGTCGTCAAGCGACGTTTCAACTCTTGGAAGCTCTCCTCGCAATCTTCGGACCAATAGAACGGAACTCCCTTCTGAGTCAGCTGGGTCAACGGCTTAGCGATCTTAGAGAATCCCTCGACAAATCGTCGATAGTAGCCCGCTAAACCGAGGAAACTCCGTATCTCGGGCACCGAAGTGGGTGCAGCCACTCCATAACAGCTTCAATCTTACGGGGATCCACAGATATCCCACGGCTGGATATTACATGACCCAAGAACACCACACTGTCCAACCAAAACTCGCACTTGCTAAGCTTTGCATATAATTGATGATCCCTAAGGATCTGAAGTACTGTCCTCAAGTGCCCAACATGTTCTTCTTCAGTCCGAGAGTAGATGAGTATATCGTCAATGAAAACTATGACGAATTGGTCCAAAAATGGCTGGAACACCTTGTTCATCAAACTCATGAAAACAGCCGGGGCATTTGTCACCCAAAAGGCATGACTAGGAATTCATAGTGCCCATACCTAGTCATGAAGGCTGTCTTCTGAACATCCTCTTCCCTTACTCGAATCTGATGGTACCCCGACCTCAGATCGATCTTACTGTAGAGCCTCGTACCCTGCAACTGATCAAATAAATCATCGATCCTCGGAAGTGGATACTTGTTCTTTACTGTGGCTTTGTTCAGTTGTCTGTAATCGATGCACAAATGCATCGAGCCATCTTTCTTCTTGACAAACAAAACTGGTGCACCCCAGGGCGATACGCTAGGTCGTATATAGCCCTTGTCAAGGAGTTCTTGCAACTGAACCTTTAACTCCTTTAACTCTGTTGGTGCCATTCTGTACGGGGCACGAGAAATGGCTGACGTCCCCGGTAATAATTCGATTCCAAACTCGACCTCTCTCACCGGTGGGAATCCAGGAATCTCTTCAGGCAATACATCAGGAAATTCCGCCACTACGGGCACATCTTCAACCTTTAGTTCTTCCTTCTTTCCAGAAATATCAATAGCATAAATGAGATATCCTGTATGGCCTCGTTCCAATAATTGTGTCATCTTGACCGCGGATATTAACGGAATCTTTGAACGAGAACCATCTCCATAGAACATCCACTGAGCCCCTTCATCAGATCTGAATCGGACAGTCCTCTGCCTGCAGTTCACAACCGCTTGGTACTTATTCAGAACATCAATGCCCAATATACAGTCGAAGTCTGACATTCCCAGAACGATCAAATCCGACCTTAACTTGTTATCCTCAAAATAAATGAGGCCATCATAGACAATCTGATCAGCAATCAAACTTCTTCCAGCGGGTGTCGAGACTACAAGAGGCGTGGGCGACGGAGCAGTGCATATGTGGTGTCTTTCCACAAAACTCGTCGACACAAAGGAGTGCGACGCACCTGTGTCGATCAATATAAAGGCAGGGTGCGTAAATAAAAGACACGTACCCGCTATGACCTCCTCCGGAGCCGCTGTAGCCTGCTCCCTCGTCAATGCATACACTTGCCCTTGAGGTGGCCCCGTAGGCTGACTTCCAAGCTGCCTCGGTACATATGGGGGCCTGTGTGGTGCTGCTCTGTCTGTCAACCTCCCAGTAGAATTCTGCTGCCTTCCCCTGTTGGGACATTGTCGAGCAAAGTGGCCTCTCTCGCCGCAAACATAACATCCGACACAATTCTTCGTCAAATGGGGCTGTCCACAAAGAGAGCATTGTACCTCTCCAACACTGCCTCCTCCCCGAGACTGTCCTCCTCTTGGTGGGGCGTCATTCCTGCGGTTTCCCTTCCATCGGTTATCGGGCCTCCTACCACTGAATCTGGACGCCGAAGTGTTCCCCCCAGACTTGAACCGATCACCCCTTGGCCTTAAGTTGTCGGGAGTAGATCTCTGAGGGGGCGCTGGAGGTGGCACAGCATCAGGGTATGCGCAGTTCGGCCAACTCAGCCCGGGTAAGTGCATCGTCAAAGCAGGTAGGGCCATATGTAATCACCCTATCATAGAGTTCTGGCCTCAAGCCCTTCATGAAGTTCCTCATTTTAGCTTGAGTGTCGGCAGCGATATGAGGTACATATCTGAGTAGAGAACAGTAGTGGAGGGCATAATCTGACACCGGCATGGTACCTTGCTTTAGCTTAGTAAACTCATCCTCTTTAGCTTGACGGGCAGCCGCTGAAAAGTATCGGGCCAGGAATCTAGTTCTGAACAGCTTCCAGTTTACTTCTTGACCCTGTGCCTCTTGTTCAATCACGGTGGTCCTCCACCACATCAGTGCTTTCTTGGCTAGTTGGAATTCTGCTAGCCTTATCCAGGTTGTCTTTGCACACGGGGCTGCCTATTCTTTCTAGCCATTCCTCGGCTCGCTCCCCTGTTTCAGTTCCTTCGAATGTTGGGGGCCGATACGCTAGAAACTGAGTCAGACTCAACTCTCCCGGCAATAGCTGTTGTTCGGACGGCTCCTCGCCTAGGGCTGGCGGGGGTAGGGGATTCGTGCGCCCCGCACTAGCGTTCACACTTACCGCATCACCAATGTCGATATTTGCTGCCATACTGCAACACAAGGGTTAACAACAAGATCCAAAAGCAGTTCATATAAACATCGTTAGAAAACCATAACATGATATCATAACACCCATATACTTCATGTACAACATAATATGTCAAAAGTAAGCGCCTAGCCAACCTACTGCTAAGGCTACCCTTCACTCATCCCCGGGTTATCTAACCTGGCTCTGATACCACTAATGTAGGGTCTTCCTACCTTAACGTCATTTTAATAGCGTATTATGAACTAAACATATATTAGAGACATCTTAGAGTTCTGGTTGTTATGTGAGCTCAAAGTAATTACAGGCCAAAATGAAACTTCAATAGTTATTTAATTACATTCCCCAAAATGAATGTTAAGGCTAACAAAATCCTGTGTCTATCTTCTTATGCTCCTTTAGCTCACCATCTCAACCCGACCCTTAGTCTCGATCCAAAAGCGTACCTACAGGAACAACCCATCGTGAGCATGTACATCATTACTTAACATCATGAGTTAATGGCATATAAATAATGCATGAAAATAATTGATAACATATACTTCCTGTTTAATAGTACTATCCTTCCTTGGTTGTCCCTGTGTCATAATTACGCATATAATCATTAGTTCAAGACATGAATGGTTAACATCATATTTCGTATAAAAGCTCACAACAATCCATGTTAATTAGAAATGGGACTATCCGGGTGCTATTATGACAGCGGCACCATTGGTCCCCTCGCTCGACATAACTCATCTTATGATACCCATCGCTACGCCTTGATAGCGGATGTATCTCTTATTCAGCGGATGATACCCATCGCTACACCTTGATAGCGGATGTACCCCATCGCTCAGCGGATGATACCCATCGCTACACCTTGATAGCGGATGTACCACATCGCTCAGTTATGTGAGCGGCAAGACCTTCCTCGCTTGCCCATAATAGTCACCGGACATTTAACCATTCTAAGTAGCATAGTCAACATGCGTCATCATCTCATAAGCATCATCATTTCAAAACATCATCATCATATCATAATTGTCATCGTAACATCATATCATCTTCGTTTATCACAACATCATCATCATAATCATCATAATCATCATCATAAATACTTATGTAAATTGATGCAAAGTCATAGTTTAGGGATATGTTACCGTTGATGCCCGTACGTTTCTTACGTACCTTTTCAAAATGTGGTGAAGTCGTAGTACTTTATCTTCTCGAAGTTGTGGGTCCTTGGGATGGTTCTACACAACCATAAAATTCAATATTAGAAGCTAATCATAGTCCAATATACAAAATTCCCACAAAAATGCCAAAAACACACTTTTGTGTGTCTCGCGATCGGTCGCCAAGTCGTCCCGATCGATCGCGAGATCACACTGCCCGCATCAACAAATTTATGCATTCGGCGATCGATCGCCACTTTTGGCGCGATCGATCGCCAAGCTCACCGATCGATCGCCCAAAAGTGGCGATCGATCGCCAAAGGCTTCTGGAACCTACTGCCTGCTCGCGATCGATCGCCAAGAACGGGCGATCGATCGCCAGCCTCTGTACAACGAAAATCTCCATTTTTGTACCTTTAAACCTCACCAACCTCAACCATCATTTATACCAACAACTTAAAAACATTAAAACACTCAAAACCTTCATTACACACCATAAAACCATTAAAAATCCAACATCCCACCAAGAATCACACTAACCCAAACAAACCCATTTCAAACCCTTTTTAAAACCCTTCCAAAACTTAACAAACATTTCAAGAACATCAATAAGTGCTATATAAACATCATAGGCACTAAATCTTACCAAGAAATGCAAGAATGAAGCTTTTACAAGAATTTCTTCCCACCTTTAGGGCTAATTTCGAAAATGAGGGGAAAGGGGGTTTGGGAAAGTGATTTTGGGAATTGAGTGTAAAAGGGTGAGGTGAGGTAGGAATGGTGATTTAAGTATTAAATCCTAACATTTAACTTGCACCCCAATAAACAACATGATGTATATGAAATACATTAACATGGTAAACATTTATAAAATGTAACCAACATCATTAAATCCATATCATCCTCATAATTAAAATTAACATCCTTAAATCATGTTAATTCTTCATTTCCACACATAACTTAATCGTCGTAATAATTCATCATATAAACATAATTAATGTCTAGGTTACCATTAATTAATTTCGGGGCATCACAGTGATTCCAGTAGTGATTCAAGGATTAAAACGTGGTGTTTTGAGTGTTGTTCGAAAGCCAAGAAGTTAAGGAACCCGTGTGTTTCAATACGTGATCAAGCAAGCAAGTAACCAAGCACTGTAAGTGGGCTTTTGTTATATATTCGTCTCGTTTTCAAAAATACTATGTATGTTTTTAAATTCCCAATCGATATGTATTATGTTGAAATTATGAAAGTATATTTTGTAAGCACGTTAAACTCGAAATCTAATTGTATTTGGATCCCCATGACCCTGATGCGGTGGGGTGTAACCGCTAAAAGAACCTTATACGGTGGTAATCCGTTGTTTCTGGATTATCCAGACCCTTTATTCGTGGGTTAGCCGATGTTATGACCTCATCTCTAGGAGGGATAAGTCTAGAGACTGATATCAGTACCAAGAAGAGAGTAGAATGCTTTACTGTGCTTAAGTATATGAAAATTATGAAACGATATGTTATGTCATGGCTCGTAAGGGCAAATCAAGTATTTTAAGATACATTCATATCGGTTTATGCAAGTTTTATGATCCAAGTTTATGAAAATTATGTATATGTATGATATCGATTGTCCCCCACTTGCTGAGTGTTTTCCAAAGCACTCAACCCTTACTCTACATGCCCAGATAAAGCCGAAGAAGAATTAGAGCAAGAAGAAGAGCACCAATTTTGGGGTTGGTGAAATCAAGTCCGCTGCGTAGATCAAGATCTTTTATGTTTTCAAGTTTTCCAGTTTTAAGACAATTTTATTTATTCAGTTGTTAAGTTTTTAATTCCGCATTTCTTTATTCATTGTAAAGACAATGGGTTTTTATTTTATGGAAAAAGACTGGCTTTTCAGTAGTTATGATATTATGAGGCTTATTGATTTCAAGTTGTTTATGAAAATCAATGCCGGTGTTAGTGACCCTGATCTCGGGGCGTGACAAAGACGATCTAAGCATACTTTTACTATACTTTTACCCTGAAATAAACCAGTTGAATTCAATATCTTACAACCCAAAGCATAAAATTCTTACAGAGTTTATTCTATGAACCAAAGATATTTCGGAATTGACTTGAAGCCTGGGAGCCTAGGCTCTGATACCACCTCTGTGGGACCCGACTCGGGCACAAAATATATAATCCCTTGTCTGGTATCACATTCCCTACTATATAAAAATATAGATATTTTTGTAGGGTATTACTTTAAAACAATCCATACATAATAATTACTCATATTACGTTAGCGGAAGCGTTCATAACAATTAATTATATTGCGTTAGCGGAAGCGTTCATAATATCTATTAACACAATACAATCGTGACAAACTCATTCTAATGATCTGATACTTAACCAAAGAAGAAATACTATCAGTACTGATAAGCCAACATTTCCATTTTTTCCTTATTATCCACTGATCCTTGATCCCGTTCTCCTGTATCTGGAACTCATGATAAATAACAAAAAGAAAACTAAGGTTAAGTCTTTAAGGACTTAGTGAGGGAATAACAATAGATTTTCATGTATATAATAACAAATAATGCAATCTGTCGATATGATATGTCATGTAACAAGAGATAACACTGCGATCAAATAATATTTCAATGAAACGATGACGTTTATGACTTGAGAAGGAATAGCGTGAGCTAAAGAGGTGGCTCCCACCCGACATTAAGGTGTAGCACTTTTCCCCACGTATCCGGATCAGGAAATATGATCAACGAAACAAAGACGAATTAGGACAATAGATTTAATGACTTTTTTTAAATGATAGACTTTTGTGAAGTTGGTGGATTTTTATTGACTTTTATAGAATCCCACAGAGTTGTTAAAAGATTTTCATAGACTCTTGTAGACTTTTTTCATAGAATTATGTAGAATTTTATAGACTCTTGTGGACTTTTTTATATAACACTGTAGAACTTTATTGCAAGATTTTTAGCCATTTGTAAACTTTTATTGCAAGATAATAATATTTTTATCAATATTGCATAAATAACATAATCAAAATAACGAGAGAATTTGATACAGTTTCAGTAGTCTTTCATGAAAAAATTTATCTAAGGTACGTTCTCGATAATATGTTCAACATCACTCCACATTCGAGTGGCTATACTATCCCTCCATGCATTAGCATTCGCTCGTTGTTGTTCTTGAGTATCAATAAATAAATCAAAGTCGTCATCGTCATAAACTTGTTCGGATAAAGTTGATGTCGCTTCATTATCTGGTTCAACTGGAAATTCATCAGAACGACACTCCTTTCGGAGAAAATTGTGTAATCCGGCACAAGCCAAAACAAGCTCTGCTTGTGTTGTATATGGAAATGGAGGAGCTAGTTTGAATATTGTGAACCGCGATTTAAATATACCAAATATTCTCTCAATGACGTTCCTCAAAGAAGCATGACGGAGATTGAACAACTCTTTTGCATCTTCGATGACGACCTTGGCCAGTGAATTCTTGAAGATGATAACGCACACCTCGAAAAGGAGCCAAGAATTGACGTCGATTTGGATATCCACAATGAATACACCCCCCTTAGACTCTTGATACCATAATAGAGTTTAAGATTGTATGGAAAAGCTCATATTATTCAATAACACGTACAAATATTTATATTGTTTACAATATACAAGATTAATATCTAGGAGAATATATAATTGATTTGTTGCCTAAGATAAAGGGATCACAATTGATTCATATCCTAATAGATCTATCACACATCTATCCCGTATAGAATCTTCATCAGCAAAATCATCATGGTGTAATATGTATCTTGACCGTATTCATATAATTATTTGAAGTTAAAAAAATAATTTTTGAATTGGATACAACACATGGGGTGTCCGATACGTCGGAATCAGAAGTATCTTGAAGTATTTAGACAAGTATCCAAAATAAAAAAAATTAAGTTTTAATTCAGATACGATATGTGCATATCGGATACATATCGGGCAAATATTTGTGAGTATCGGTATCCGAAAAGTATCGAATACGTGATATTGAAAATTTTAGGAGTATCCGCGCATCATAGATTATAATTTTGTTAACTTGAAGCAAAATATATCATATATATGTAAACGTGTGTATAACATTGATATCATAAATAACAAGTCAAATAAATAAAAACAACTATATTGAATTGATTCGTATCTTAAATTTTTGGAATAAATTAGTTTGTCAAAAATAAAGAAGAACTTTAATAGTTTATTAATTTTGGAACAAAAAAATATATACTTGAATACTTCCGAGTTTTCTAATATTTTATATATTTTTTGGATTCGAAAAAAGATTGATAATATATATTTTTTTCTGATTTCTTTAAGTCTAAAACCCTACATATTGGAATTATACTAACTCATCAATTAGTGTGTTTCGTAATACGTAGGGCTAAACTATATGCACAAGTTAATCATGATGTTAAAGTAATATTTCTAAACATAAAATCCTCAGGCCCCCATCGACAACGACATACGGTTCTTGCTTCTAAGTATATAATGAGATGCATTGAATAATAATTAATGCGTTTTAATTGTTTCTTTAATGCAAATTGATGACTTTTAAACATGCAAATATTATATTGTATGCTATGCATTAAAATATGAACAAATTACGGTAAAATTTATGTGTTTAGAGTTATCACACATTGATAATTTACAAGCTATGTCAGTTCTTTATAATATATATGTATTGCTCCACTCATTAATAATTGGTTTTGAATTGGAACGCCGTGTATTATTAATATGGTATCAAAACAGGCTTTTCATATGCTTTTTTTTATCCCACTTGCATGCTCATCATCATCTGTGTTATCAATCTACATGTTTGACTTATATATGTCACATGTGAGGGGGTGTGTTGAGATTTGTCCTACGTTGAGAATTTACAACTTGACGTATTTGAAGTATATACTATCACTCATATATTTTAAGATCAATGCAACTTGACTTGTCCTTATTTGAAAAAAGAAAAAGTAGGAAAAAAATAATTACGAGAGTATTTTGGTTAATATGAAAAAATTCATAAAATTAATCTAAATTTTTAAAATTATACCAAACACCATATAATTTATCACACTAAATTATGTATTCTTATTTATCATCTATTTATCATTCTTATTATTCATCATCCACTTAGCATTCATATTATTCATCATTCACTTGTCATATTCTTGTACCAAGCGTTTATGCTGCTTATTGGGTCGGACTTACCGGAATTGGAACCGGTTAGTCAGGTTCCAAATCGAACCCGATATGGGTTTTACCCGGATCAGAGGGATTCCTTTGGATCGAAGCCGTCAATCCGGCGGTTCAGGTTCAACGGTTCCGATTGGAACCGGAACCGAAAAAATAAAAAAATATATAAAAAAGGGGGCCCACGTTGTATAGCCGTTGGCCACCCAGTCGTTGTCCATTGGCTATTTTAGCTGTTGGGCAATGACTAATTAAAAAAATTATTTTTTTTAAAAAAGTTATACCTATATTTTTTCTATAAATACCTCATTTTTCCTTTCCAATTTTTCATCTAATTCTAACTCTCTTAATCTTACAATCCTAACATTCATTCAATTATCTCATTTTCCATATAATTCCAATATTCCATACAATTTTATTCCATACCATTATCACTTTGTTATTATCATATTATTATTAGTTTTGTTGATCTACATATATTTCCAATAATACGATGGCATCATATTCTAATGGTCGTGGTGGTCCCTCAAATCCACCTATATTTCAAGAAAATTATGATATTTTGCGAGTTCGACAATCCTTACGATGTTGAAGAAGCGGAGCACGTTGTAGAACCTGTCGCACCCCAAAATCCTGCGTCCGACAGGTCATCCGCAACTACTGCCTCTTCGAGTCGCCCGACTAACCGTCCCAAAAGAAGCAAGGTTTGAGATCATTTTGATGTCGAGACAGAACCAGGTACGAACGAATCTGTTGTTATTTGTAAAATATGTAAAACCACGTATAATTATAAAAAGGTGGTTCCGCAGGCGATACCGAAACTTTTCAGAAACATAATTTTGATGATGTTAATTTACAACCATTAAATAGAGAACCAACCAAACTTTAAATTAATCCTCAATCTGACACTAATTTTATCTTAACACAGGAAAAAAACCAAAGATTATTCTTTCGTTTTGTTGTTAGATGTGAACTTCCTTTTTTGTTTTCTGAAAAAGATGGCTTTATTGAATTTTCTTCTGGTATCCAACCATGTTTTAGACATATTTCTAGGCATACTTTGAAAAGAAATATTGTGGATGTGTTTCTTGACTACCGTAAAACTTTAGTTGATCATCTTTCTTCTATAAACTGCAGATTAAGTTTAACTACTGATATTTGGACGAATACCGCACTACTTTCTTTTCTTGTTATTACTTGTCACTGGATTGATGATAATTGGTGTTTGCAAAAAAGAATTTTGTCATTTGATGAATTAAAATTTGCACATACTGGTTCCAAATTGCTAGATTATTGTTAATTGCAGATAAAATTTGTTCGATTACACTTGACAATGCATCAAATAATACGGTGGCAATGCGTAAACTTAAAATACATTTATGGATGGTGTTTTTTTCATGTTAGATGTGCATATCATATAACTAATTTCTTTGTAAAAGTTGGTTATGAAGATGCTGAATGTAGTAGCATAGATAAACTTAAAAAATGTTGTCAATGAATATGGCAATCACACATTAAGCGTTATTGGAAGCATATATGTGCAGGTCAGAATATTCGGTTTAATCTTTTTTCACCGCCCATTGCAACTCGATAGAATTCTTTGCATAAAAGGTTAAAATCGATGTTACCTTATCAAGATGCTTTAACTTATCAAATGCCTTTAAATAATGAAAATTATTTATTGTCTGATAATGATTAGTATTTTGTTAATAATTTAATTGTTTTTTATCATCTTTTAAAGACGCAACATATCGGTTCTCCGGAGTTTATTATCATACTTCTCATTATTTTCTTCCACTTGTATTTAACATGTTTTGTAAATTTATTGAATTTAGAGATGATAATTGTCGTCATTCGTTTATAGCATGGATGAGAAGTTTAAAAAATATTAGGAATAAATTCCACACGTATATTGTATATCTACCCTGTTAGACCTAAGTCAGGGAGTTATGATTTTTCGATACTCATTGAATATTACACTACATTTATGGATAAGGATGTTGACGATCAAAAGACGTCAATCATGCATTCTTTTCAAAATATGTTTGGATTGTACCATAGTGAACAGGGGCAGAGCTCATCGTCATGTGTAGGAGGAGGAGAAGAAGAAGACGCTAATCCGTCACGAAGCGGTGTATTAATCTGTTGAGGAGACTTTGAAGAAAGAAGCAGAGAGAAAGAGAAAGCGGGGTGTCATCAACCTCTTCAAATGAGTTGCAGTTCTTCTTGGGTCAAATGTTCATTACAGATGAAAATTTTGACGTACTAGAGTGGTGGAAAGCAAACACGAGAAAGTTTCAGTCTTAGCCAAAATGGCTAGAGATGTATTTGCAGTCCAAACATCTATGTCGCATCGGAGTCGGCATTTTCAACTTGTGGTCGACTCATTGGAGACTTTAGAGTTTCTCTAAAATCAGAATCATTGTGCATGCTTACGCTGCTACAAGATTGGTTCGATGTTGAGAGAAGAAAAAAGAGACAATGAGGAGCCGCCGAGTTCGGCAACGAAAATTCCGAAGAAGAAGAAGATTGGCCAAGACTATACTAATCAATTATGATGAATAATGTAATTTTTTTTTATAAATTTCAAATGATGTAGCTTTTACATTATTTTTCATATTCAATAAACTATGTATTGTTCATTTACGATTTGGGTTGAAAGAAAAATCTGAAAAAAATGTAAAACAAAAAAATTGGCCTGACGATTGATCGCCAAAGGCCGTAACTTTTTTAAAAAATGATGCCTTGGCGATCGATTGCCGAGAGGGGCGATCGATCGCCCAACCGGTTCCAGCCGGTATAATCTGGACCCAATTCGGACTATTGTATCAGTGGTTCCGAATCTGATTGGTTCCATGGTTTGGGTAACCGGTTTTTGGAACCAATATAATCCAGACACAATCCAGGCTATTGGATCCGGGTTTCGAATCAGACTGGTTCCATGGTTTGGGCTATGGAACCGAAACTGGACCAATCAGTTTTGGAATCAGATTGGTCTAGTTCCACCCCTTTTGGATCTGGGCCGGTTGAATCCGATCCGAATCCAGTCCAATATGACCCATGAGCAGCCTGACCAAGCGCAACCTGACTTTATCACACCATTTACCGATAAAAATAAATAAAGTATATCACATCAGTTGAATATATCCACATGTATATAATAGATAATCCAATATTTTTATATTATACGTACCTGCTTTATATTGTAAGTCTCAATTGAGAAATATCACTTTTCGAAACAAATTTGTTAAAAAAAATAAGTTGAAATCAGATGATTAATTCAATATGAATATAGTGAAGATGTAACAAGAAACTACTTTGTTTTATCGTAATTCCATTCTTATACAAATATCACGGCAAATTTAATAAAATAATACCAAAATTAAAAAATTATTTAAAAACTAATATTGTTATAATTTTTTAAGGAAGTAAACGTGAATCGCGAATAGAATTCGCGATTCTTTAAAAATTAATAAAAAAATCGTGAACCGAGATCACGATTGTTTTTTAAATTATTTTAAAACAACCAAAATCAACCCGCGATTCTTTAAAAATGATTAAAAAGAAAAGCGAAGCTACATCGTGATTCTTTAAAAAAATTTAAAAAAGAATCGCGGATGCACTTCGCGTTTCTTGGTAACGTAAACCGAAAAAAAGTACAACCCGTGACTCTCAGCTATTTTTTTTTAAAAAAAAATTGCTAAAATATTTTCTTTTGGTCTTTAAAAAGCATAGATGGAAACGCTAAAATATTTTCTTTTGGTCTTTAAAAAGCATAGATGGAAACGAAGACAAACATTAAAACATAGATGGAAACGAAGACAAACATTAAAAACGTGATAGCTGCATTACGATATCATTTCCTATAATTTGTAATAGATATGGAAAAAATTATAATTGTCTCCCCTATTTTATTTGACATAAAAATAAAATCATGAGACATATATATTATTGTTTTAAACCAGATAAGTGAAATTCATTATTGTTCAAATTAAATGGGTCCATAGATAAGTCACCCTGAATATATCAATATATATATATATATTATTTATTTAATTATTTATAAATTAATTAGAATAGACACCTTTAAAAATAGTTTTAGATTGGGAGAAATTGCTTTTTTTTTTTCTTTTTCGTCTTCGATATTTATCTCTATGTGATTTTGGTTCGCCATATTACTAAACTTCAATCTAGTCCTTTATCTCTCATTTTCAAGTAAATTTGATAGTTTGGTTGGCAATTTTAGTCATTTTCTCCATGGAAGTATTTACGTGACACTTGCCACGTCGACATTATATTAACGCCACATCAGCGCCATGTAGAAAAATGACTAGAATTGCCAAAAACAAAGAGACTAACTAAGTATGTGCGAACTTTTTATTTCAATGAGCTTTTGTGCAAAAAAAATCATTGATAAAAAAAATAATGGGTCAAGATAGATAATAACTCTAATATTCATATTAGATAATATTTCAACCAAATATACAGACGAATAACTAAAAAAGATAAGAATTATACAAGACAGTGAAATACAATCAAACAATTTTGTGTGTTTTAGTGTACACTTATCATCAAACTCATCTATTATGAATTCAATATCTACTGAATCAGCAAAGTTAAACAATCATGCAATCTGCAAGAAAATCATTGTCCATCTTATTGCGAAGTGATGCCCTAACAAGATTCATTGTTGAACAATGCTATATTTGCAGTTGTTCTAATAGAGTCAACACTAGGCGAATCAATCTATCAATAAACAAGAAGTGCTCAAATTTTCTAGTTTCAACCAATGCCAGACAGAAAGAGTAGCAATATTCTGAAAATCTGCATGATGAACAGCAACATACTCATACTGCTTCAATTGCCCTCTCAAAATATCTAAATCATTTAGAGTAAAATCTCGAGGGTAGAATTTTTGAGCAAGAGTACACAATTCCTCAATACTAAATGAATTGAACCCATTGATAGGATTCAAAGATGAACTAAGAGTTAGGAGTTCCATTGTTTCTTCAGTGAATCTATTATTCAACTCCATCAATTGAAATGTATTACAACATTGAATATGTTAATGTAATAATGATGCTCCATATCAATCACTCATACGAGGCATCTCAATGTAATTCTTTCCCAAAAAAAAAAAAGAATTATTATCCTCATATAAGATATATCTTTTAAAAATGAAAAATAAATGGTTAAATAAATAAAATTCATTTTCGCAAAACTTCACAACATCTTCTAAAAATTTCTCACATCCAATTTCTCATAATTGTTGAAGCAGTGTCTTGGTTGATGAGACTGGACTGATTGCATTTAATATGTCTTGAGATTTCATTTGTAATGCTGGCAAAGAGTATTAGAGATTCACATAGCTTCATTCACCAAGCGCAAGATAAACACAAATTCAATGATTAGTAGAATGTGTGGATTCATCATGACCTCTAAAGGCACACCATTGATGAACTAACATTTCATGGTTTCTGTTGAAGTCTTCAGTCACAATCGATTTTTGAGAATTTCTTGAGAAGTTACCTTATTTATTGATGGGTTTTGGTAACCCGAATAATCTTGGTTTTGATGTTAACAAAACTTGTTATTGTGTTGCTAACATATTTCATCAAGCGTGCAGTTCATTGATGATATTATACAGCTTGATGATGTGCTAAGAAATGACTTTGAGTTTGGTTACTGAAATGAGAATTCAGCATCAAATAGATCTTGAGCGTTGTTGACTAAATCGATCATATCCCATAGCCCGGACATCGAAATGACTTGCTTACAAAGGGGTTGGATATCCAACTCAATTCTCTACAAGTCGTATTTCTGGCCAGCAGACCAAATTCGAAGGTTTACATGACGAAAACATGTCTACAAGAGCTTGCTGGAGCAAAGCTGAAAGGTCTACCGGATTGCCTGTCGGATCGCCTACCGGGTCCTCTACCGGATCCTTTATCGGCTCATCTATCGGATCATCTACCGGATTACCAGTAGGCATTAGAAGCAGACACTACAAGTAGACACTACCAGTAGAGGCCAGCGGGCTCGAGCAGTAGATTCGACCAGCGAACCTCGGGCAGCGGACTCGACCAGCGGACCCGAGCAGCAAACTTCCAAAAATAGCCCAAAAAGCAGAATATGACTGTTGCAATGTTTGAAAGCTTACCAAAACTGTCCCAACGGATATATTCTTGTATCTAACGTATATATCATTACTTGGGGGCTATATATACATGATTTGGAACCTCAATAACAGCTGATTGAAGATCAATCCAAGTATTCCAAAGCAAACCCACTTGGGATTCAATTGGGGAACTTCAAAGACAAAAGCTGTTAAATGAAGAGCACTCCTCAAACCTTTGGCACCTCTTACCTTGCTGTATCAGATTCATTATGGAATCATTTGTGCCTTTGTATTAACTCTATTCATTGTATTTGTGAGCTAAACTAGAAGAGTGAATACCATTGCAACAGTTTGTGATTCATCACAACTGGATGATAGGTATTTGTATGTGAGACGTTAAAGAACATACATAGATGAGTTGCTAGGAGTTTTAGTTGGATGGGGAATGCCCAACTGGATCGGGTTTGTACAAAGAGTTGTATAAATGAAAGTCTTCAAGTGCATCCTTCCATGAGATGGAAGAAAGGGAGACGTAGAAGCGTTGTGCTTCGAACTTCCAGAAACAAATGCTTGTGTTATTTACTTTATTGCATTTATTTATCTAACTGTTTTTACATACTGTCTTGCATATCTTTAAAATTCCTTTAAATGAGTAATCTGTTTTAGAGCAGGTTATGTCGATTGTCTTCCGCTCAGTTTTGTAACCGAACTCGATATAATCTTTCGATGCAATTATTTTAAGAACACGAGCTATTTTAACTCAAGTTGGTTGAACTCGGGTGTGTAATGGCAACCCACCACCGGTATTGATCCTAACAAGTGGTATCATGGCGGATCGTTCTTGGAAAGCATTTTATTCTAACAATTTTCGAAGCATTCAGTTTTTCTGGCAGCTTGCAGCGACTTTGAGAAAATTGACATAACTTCTTGTTCGGATGTCCAAATGACAAGCCGTGTTTTGCTTTGTAAACTAGACCCATAGAGGATCGTAACGGTATAGGTCTTATAGACTAATTCTTAACGAAGAAAAGCAGTTTATTCTGCAAAGTTGACTCATATGTGCTGCTGCAGAAAGATGAAATGGATATTGTTGAGTTTTGTCAAGAAATTCAAATTGTTGCCAAGTATGCTTCATCTATTATCAAAAGAGGTTATTTTTGTTCAAAAATTAAATGTGTATTGCATTTTTTTAATTTGTTTTAGCCTACCTCATTTGCCCTTCACTTGCTCAATTTTTTCAAACCTTTTAAAATTAAGGGGAATAATTGATCGCTTTTATTTTAAACAATTATTTATCAGTGTAGCGATTCTTTGCCGCAAGTGCACGATTGTCAAGTTTTAGTATAGTAAATGAAGAACAGGTTGTCGAACCCACAGAGACTAACTGTAAGTATCAAATAAGATGCTTTTAACTATATTTAACCTACGAAATTGAATTAATAATTAAACTACTAATTAATTAAATTAACTACTAATCCAACCAAGTCAATAAAAGTAAACGAGAAAAATCCACTAGAGAAGATTATCGAGACTTTGGCTCACCAATGCAATCCCCTACAATTCTCAATTGAATATCCAAATATTTCTAAGGTGACGAGTTTTCCTAATGCATTCGTTATACTTTGGTCCAGTTATAACAAGTCTAATATTAATGTTGCAGTAAAGCACTCCCGTGTCCTTATTGAACAATTAATATCGAATAAAGATCTATGAAAACTACTAGCCTTCGATTTTGGTAAATCTATTGCTATCACACGTGTGCTAGATTTTACTTGGTCCGTCTCAACCTAAAACCCACGGTATAATTTACTCTATCGTATTGCAATATCCTATGGTCAATTCAATCGCAATATAACAATCATTCAAGGGTGATCAACCCCTCAAAAGCATGAAGATCAATAAATTATACACAAAGAATTAAAGGAATTCAATCAAATAAATCATCAAATCATAGGTTCTTGACAAAGGATTCGCCTAGCCTCGATAAATAAATTAGTTCAACATAGTATATCAAAACAAATCAAAACTAATATTAAAAGACAAGAATAAACTCCCGATGTCGACTTCGTTCGTAGATCCTTGCTCCCTCTCTCGCTTCCTTCTCGATCGTCTCTTGAATCGTCTTGTTGAAGGTGTTCCAAAATCCTAGGATGGTTGATGGATGGAGGTGGATGATGGTGATATGGAGGATGGATGGAGGCTATTCCTAGGGTGTAAAATATGATAAAAAGTCCCTATTTTCGTCCAAAACCTAATATAAATAGTGGTGAAGGAGTTTTGTAAAGTTTGGACACAAAATAACCAAGAAGGAAACAAACTCTCAAAATTTTCGGGTTTGGCGATCGATCTTCGTCATTTGGCGATCGATCGCGGAAACATTCTGGATGGTGGCGATTGATCTTCGTAAGTTGGCGATCGATCGCGGACTCAAATCTCCAATCTTGCGATTTGGTCCCTCCTTTTCCAGATTTGCTCAGTTTGGTCCTTTTCAGCATTTTTAAGCCCATTTCATCCACTTTTATGCATTTGGACCTAGATTCCTGACATATACAAATATATACCAAAATGTGTAATATTTTCTAGGAATCACTACAAAAACACCCCTAATCATATATCAAATTAAGTGTAAAAATCACACTTATCAATAATTTAATCTCAATCCTTGAGGGGGAGTAAATTTATTTATCTTCCTTTTTTATTCACACAAAAAGGGAGAGAAATATGTTGTTTAAAAAAATATGGTTTCTTGTTATGCAACATTGCGCTTTAATGTTCATATTATTATTATTATTCAAGTTTTGTGATCATAAAAAATGGGGAGATTGTTGGGTTTTGAAACCCGATTGGTTTTGATGTTAACAAAACTTGTTATTGTGTTGCTAAAATATTTCATCAAGTGTGCAGTTCATAGATAATATTATACAGCTTGATGATGTGCTAAGAAATAACTTTGAGTTTGGTTGTTGAAATGAGAATTCAGCATCAAGTAGATCTTGTGCGCTGCTGACTAAATAGATCATATCTCATAGCTCGGGCATTGAAACAACTTGATTCCAAAGGTATTGGATAGCCAACTCAATTGTCTACAAGTCGTATTTCTGTCCAGCGGACCAAATTCGAAGGTTTACATAACAAAAACATGTCTACAAGAGTTTGATGGTGCAAAGCTGAAAGGTCTACCGGATTGCCTACCAGATCGTCGACCGGATCCTCTACCGAATCATCTACCGACTACCAGTAGACACTACAAGTAGACACTACCAAGTAGATAGTACAAGTAGACACTAACAGTAGAGGCCAGCGGACTCGAGCAGCCGCCTCGACCAGCGGACCTCAAGCAGTGGACTCGACTAGCGGACCTCGGGCATCGGACTCGACCAGCGGACCAGAGCAGCAGCTTCCAAAAATAGCCCAGAAAGCAGAATATGACTGTTGCAATGTTTGAAAGCTTACCAAAACTGTCCCAACGGCTATATTCTTGTATCTAACGTATATACCATTACTTGGGGCTATATATACATGATTTGGAAGCTCAATAACATCTGATTGAAGATCAATCCAACATTCCAAAGCAAACCCACTTGGGATTAAATTGGAGAACTTCAAAGACAAAAGCCGCTAACTGAAGAGCACTCCCCAAATTTTTGGCACCTCTTACCTTGTTGTATCAGATTCACTATGGAAACATTTGTGCCTTTGTATTCACTCTATTCATTGTATTTGTGAGCTAAAATAGAATAGTGAATACAATTGTAACAGTTTGTGATTCATCACAATTGGATTAGAGGTCTTCGTATGTGAGACGTTAAAGAACATACATATTTGAGGTGTTAGGAGTTCTAGTTGGATGGGGAATGCCCAAATGGATCGGATTTGTACAAAGAGTTTATTAGGTTTTAGGAACCCGAATAATTTTGGCTTTGATGTTAACAAAACTTGTATTGTGTTGCTAACATAATTCATCAAGTGTGCAGTTCATAGATCATGATTAGAAGCTTGATGAATTGCAGAGAAAAGGTTTGAATATATCAAGCTGGACCAAGACGGAAAATACCAAGACTGATTTGTCCAGAAGACTGATCTAGACCCAGACTGATCTGTCCAGAAGACTGATCCGGCCAGAAGACTGACCCGGCCAGTCTGATCTGTACAAGACTGATCCGGTTAGTCCAGTCCGAATACACGTACAAGATTGATCCGGTCCGAAATACAAAGAGCCCAGAAACCAGAATATGACCGTTGCAAGCTCGGGAATCGTGCAGAACCTTTTCCAATTTACATATTCTTGCGTCCAACGTATATATCATTGTTTGGGGCTATATATACAAGTCTTGGAAGCTCAAATAAGGTGATTGAAGATCAATCCAAGCAAGATCAAAGCAAACCCACTTGAGATTCAAAATGGGCAACTTACAAGAAGATAACAGCTTGAAAGAGAGCAAGCCCAAATTTTAGGCACCACTTACCTTTCTATATCAGATCCATAGAGAAATCATTTGTGCCATATATATTCACTATATTCATTGTATTTGAGAGCTTAATAGATGAGTGAATATCATTGTAACGGTTGATGATTCATCACAACCGATTGAGAGGTCTTTGTATGTGAGACATTAAAGAACATACATAGTTGAGTTGCTAGGAGTTATAGTTGGATGAGGAATGTCCAACTGGATTGGGTTTGTACAACGGGATTGTATAAATCAAAGTCTTCTAGTGACTCCTTCCTTAATTGGAAGAAGGGGAGACGTAGAAAGATTACACCACCTTCGAACTTCCATAAAAAATGCTTGTTTATGTACTTTACTTGCATATCTTTAAAATGTTTTTCAAATGGTTAATCGGTTATAAAGCAGGTTATTTCGAGTGTCTTCCGCTTGGTTTTGTAACCGAACTCGATATAATCTCTCGGTGCAATTATTTCAAGAACACGAGCTATTGAAGCTCAAGTTGCTTGAACTCGGGTGTGGACTGGCCACCCACCCCAATCGATCCTAACAAATGGTATCAGAGCGGGTTGTTCTTGGAAAGCATTTTAATCGATTTTTTAGCGGGTATCTTTTAAAATCATTTTCAAAATTTTCTCATGAGCATGAAATATTTTCATAGCATATTTTTTCAAAATTTGGTGTATAAAAATTGTTAGCATAAAAATCAATTTCATTGTATTTATTTTACACCAAAATAATTTTAAAATCTATTTTAAAGGTTTAGTTTTCGTTCAATCTGTTCTTGACTCGTTTTGAAGTTTGAAATTGTTATTTTGAGATTTTTTTAAACAATTTTTCAAAGTATTTCATCTTTTCTGGAAGCCTGCAGCGACTTTGGGAAATATGACATAACTTCTTGCTCGGATGTCCAAATGACGAACCGCTTTTTGCGTTGCAAACTAGACTCGTAGAGGATCGTAGCGGTATAGGTCTCGTAGCCTGATTATGCACTAGGAAATGCAGTTTATTCTGCAAAGATGAGCCATGTATGCTACCACAAGAATTGATGAATGGACATTGTTGGAGTTTTATGAAGAAAATCATGGTTGTTGTGCTAGCTATAAAAATAGGTTATTTTTGTTCAAATTTATCTATGCACTGCATAGTTTTTGTTTAAAAAATATTTGAAATCGATCCCCCCATCTCTTCTTATTTGCCATTTTCATTTATTCAGATTTTAAGGGGGATAATTAATTCAATCTTTGAGGGGGAGAAAACTTTATTTGTATTCTTTTTTTTTTATTCACACAAAAAGGAGGAGAAATATGTTGTTTTAAAAATATAATTTCTTGTTATGCAACATTGTGCTTTATGTTCATATTTTTATCCGAGTTTTGTGATCATAAAAAAGGGGGAGATCGTTGGGTTTTAGGAATCCGAATAATCTTGGTTTTGATGTTAACAAAACTTGTTATTGTGTGGCTAACATAATTTATCAAGTTTGCAGTTCATAGATCATGATTAGAAGCACGATGAATTGCAAAGAAATGGTTTGAATATATCAAGCTGGACCAAGACTGAAAATACCAAGACTGATCTAGACCAAGAATGATCTATCCAGAAGACTGATCCAGCCAGGCTGATCTGTCCAGAAGACTGATCCGGCCAGTCTGAACTTTACAAGACTGATCCGGCCAGTCCAGCCCGAATACAAGTACAAGACTGATCCGGTCCGAAATACAAAGAGCCCAGAAACCAGAATATGACCGTTGCAAGCTCAGGAATCGTGCAGAACCTTTTCCAACTGACATATTCTTGCGTCCAACGTATATATCATTGTTTGGGGCTATATATACAAGTCTTGGAAGCTCAAATAAGATGATTGAAGATCAATCCAAGCAAGATCAAAGCAAACCCACTTGGGATTCAAAATAGGCAGCTTACAATAAGAGAACAGCTTGAAAGAGAGCAAGCCCAGATTTTAGGCACCACTTACCTTTCTATATCAGATCCATTGAGAGATCATCTGTGCCATATATATTCACTCTATTCATTGTATTTGATAGCTTAATAGATGAGTGAATATCATTGTAACGATTGATGATTCATCACAACTAGAGCTGTCAGAACGGGCCAGCCCGACCCAAACGGGCTGGCCCGCCCAACCCGCGGCCCAAACGGGCCCAACCCGTTTGGGCCCGCCTCCAGGCGGGTTGGAAAAACCCCAACCCGACCCGACCCGAAGCGGGCCGCGGGTTGGGGCGGGCTGGCCCGCCGAAATACATTTTTTAATTTTAATTTTTTTTAAAAAAAAAAACTTCAAAAAAAAATTTCCATCTAAACTTGCCGAACTTGGAACTGATGCTAGAAAAATACTGAAACTTGTTTCAGGTTTTATCTATATATTAACACTACTACTAAAAAAACTTGATTAGTGAATCAGTATTTTACTCAATTTTGAAATACTTGTTGCAACTTTCAAGCAAGACCAAGTGAAAAATATATTGTAGATCGAATGCTTCAATGTGATATTGAGTTTTTATCTATGAATTGAGCCTAAAAAAAGAACTAACAAATTTTTTTTTTTAAAAAAAATGGGGCCAACCCGCGGGCCAGCCCGCCAAAACCCGCGGTCCGTTTGGGCCAGCCCGTATAGGCCCGCCTGCTGGCGGGCCTGAAAAATGTTGACCCAACCCGCCTATTTGGCGGGTTGGGTTGGGCCAGGCCCGCGGGCCTGTCCCATTTTTACAGTTCTAATCACAACCGATTGAGAGGTCTTTGTATGTGAGACATTAAAGAGCATACATAGTTGAGTTGCTAGGATCTCTAGTTGGATGGGGAATGCCCAACTGGATCGGGTTCGTACAACGAGATTATATAAATCAAAGTCTTCTAGTAAATCCTTCCTTAATTGGAAGAAAGGAAAACGTAGAATGATTACACCACATTCGAACATCCATAAACAAATGCTTGTTTATGTAATATACTTGCATATTTTGAAAATATCTTTCAAATGGTTAATCGGTTATAGAGCAGGTTATTTCGAGAGTCTTCCGCTCGGTTTTGTAACCGAACTCGATATAATCTCTCGGTGCGATTATTTCAAGAACACGAGCTATTGAAGCTCAAGTTGGTTGAACTCGGGTGTTGACTGACCACCAACCCGATCGATCATAACAAGTGGTATCAGAGCGGGTTGTTCTTGGAAAGCATTTTAATCGATTTTTTTAGCTGGTATCTTTTAAAATCATTTTCAAAATTTTCTCATGAGCATGCAATATTTTCATAGCATATTTTTTCAAAATTTGGTGTATGAAAATTGTTAGCATAAAAATCAATTTCATTGTATTTATTTTGCACGAAAATAATTTTAAAATCTATTTTAAATGTTTAATTTTCGTTCAATCTGTTCTTGACTCTTTTTTAAGTTTGAAATTGTTATTTTGAGATTTTTTAAAACAATTTTCGAAGTATTTCAGCTTTTCTGAAAGCCTACAGCGACTTTGGGAAATATGACATAACTTCTTGCTCAGATGTCCAAATGACGAACAGTTTTTTGCGTTGCAAACTAGACTCGCATAGGATCATAGAGGTATAGGTCTTGCAGTTATAATATTGTCCGTGCACCAATTATGATATTGTTCATATACTAGTTGTTTAAAACAAGTTCATACACAAGTTATTATATTGTTCGTGCACCAGTGATAAGTGTGATTTTTACACTTAATTTGATATATGATTAGGGGTGTTTTTGTAGTGATTCCTAGAAAATATTACACGTTTTGGTATATATTTGTATATATCAGGAATCTAGGTCCAAATGCATAAAAGTGGATGAAATGGGCTTAAAAATGCTGAAAAAGGACCAAACTGAGCAAATATGGAAAAGCAGGGACCAAATCGCAAGATTGGAGATTTGAGGTCCGCGATCGATCGGCAATGACGAAGATCGATCGCCACCATCCAGAATGTTTCCGAGATCGATCGGCAAATGACGAAGATCGATCGCCAAACCCTGAAAAATCGAGATTTTGTTTCCTACTTGGTGATTTTGTGTCCAAACTTTGCAAAACTCCTCCACACTATTTATAGAAGATTTTCAGAACTTTTGGGGGGCTTTTGCACACATTTTCTGAAACCTAGCAGCCACTCCTCCATCAAAAGAAAGACCACAAATCATTGAAGAGCAAGAGCAACGCAAGGAACGGAAGAACGGAGCGACGCACGGAGCGACATCCTCGTTATCTTAGTATTTCTGAACTTGATTATTTTTATATCATATTGTGATGTTAAATTTGTTTAAAGACATGTTTTTACATTATAATTTGATTATGGTTGTTGGCTAAGATATTTGTCAAGACATAGGGGATCCCATGTTTGAACCCTTGAGTTAATTAACGGTTTTGATTTGAATTCTATGATCTTTGCGCATAATTTATGTTGTTAATGCTTGTAAAAGATTAGCTACCTTTTGCATGATATTGGTAATCGTAATTGAATTGACCATAGGAGATTACTATACGACGTAGTAAATTAGGCCGTGGGTTTTAGGTTGAGACGGACCAAGTAAAATCTAGCACACGTGTGATAGCAATAGATTTACCAAAATCGAAGGCTAGTAGTTTTCACGAAGTGTTTTTCGGTATTAATCATTCAATAAAGACACGGGAGTGGTTTATTGTAGATTAATGCTAAACTTGTTATAACCGGACCAAGGTATAGCGAATGAAATAGGAAAACTCGTCACCCTAGAACATAGAACTTTGAATCTTAATTAATAGACAACTTTTGGGGGATTACATGGGTGAACCGACGTCTTGATAATTCGTTTATAAATTCTCTTCAATTATCCATCATTGTTGGTTAGGTTAATTTTGTGCTTAAGTCAATTTAGTTTGATAATCATTTCATAATCGTAGGTTAAATATAGAAATTCTAATCGAACGTGGTAATTACTACTAGTCCCTGTGGGTACGACACTCCTTACTTTTAAACCCTTATACTAAAACTTGACACCGTGCACCTGCGGTATAGAATCCCTACACTCGAAAATACTGTTTAAAATAAGAGCGATCAACCAGTGTTATATTTTCGTGCACAGTTACCTTTTTACAAATTCCTTCATCAGTTAATTAAAATAATTCGTGCACCAGTGTTATATTTTCGTGCACCAGTTACGTTTTTACAATTTCGTGCGACAGTTAAGTAAAATAATTTCGTGCACCAGTTACTGTTTTGCAATTTCGTGCACCAGTTAATTAAAATAAGTTTGTGCATCAGTTAATTTACATTGTTCTTGCACCAGTTGCTTTTTTGCAATTTCTTGCACATGTTAATTAAGACAAGTCCATGCACCAGTTATGATATTGTTCGTGTACCAGTTATTTAAAACAAGTTCATGCACCAGTTATTATATTAGTCGTGCACCAGGTTATATTTTCGGTTGTCCAGTGCATGTTTTCGCACCTTCAGTGTGTTTCACGATTTTGTGAAAATTTGAAATCAGTAAGTGACGCACTAAAATTGAAAATCAGTAACTGATGCACGAAAATTGAAAATCAGTAATTGATGCACGAAAATTAAAATCAGTAATTGGTGCACGAAAAATAAGTAAGTGATGCACGAACCATTTAATTCCGTGCACCAGTTATTATATTTCGTGCACCAGTTGTTTTTTTTGGAAATTTCGTGCATCAATTAATTAACACAAAGTTCTTGCACCAGTGCTTATGAACTGATGCACCAAATTTGCAAAAAGAGCAACTGGTAATGCACGAACCAATAAGTAAGTGATGCATGAACCATTTAATTTTGTGCACCAGTTATTGTCTTTCGTCCAACAATTGTTTTTTCTTTTCAAATTTTGTGTATCAGTTAATTAACACAAAGCTTGTGCTTCAGTGTTAATTAACTGATGCGCGAAATTTGCAAAAAAACAACTAGTGTTCATGAACCATACAATTAAATAAGTGAAGCACGAACCATTTTATTCCGTGCACCATTTATTGTATTTCGTGTACCAGTTTGTTTTTTACAAATTTCGTGCATCAGTTAATTAACACAAAGTTTGTGCACTAATGTTGTATTTTCATGCATAAATGTTATATTTTCGTGCACCAACGTTATATTTTCGTGCACCAGTTACTTTTTTTTGCAAATTTCATGCTCCAGTTATTTTTGGTGCACCAGTGTTATATTTTTGTGAACTCGTTATTTTTTCAATTTCGTGCACCAGTTATTATCTTTTCGTGCACCATTTGAAAACCCTAACCCTAAAATCTATCTTCTTAATCATCAAGTTTCAACAGCCGCCTCCTCCTATTTTCCAACTCATTATTCTCCACCACCACCACCAGAGCATGAGCCGCAGCCGTCACCTTACGTTTACCCATCACCACCACCACCACCTCCTTACGTATACCCATCACCTCCTCCAACTTCACCATCCACACCACCATACGACCAATAATATTTCATTATATGCCCACTAACAGCTTCAAATAATAATTAAAGAGAAGAAAAATAAAATAAAAAGAAAATCCACGAATCACGACTGTCGGATTTCTGCCATTGAATATGACGTCTCCACTCGATAAGAAAACAAAAAAAAAAATTGTAAAGAAAAAAAGTGACAGATGAAGAGAAGGAAGGAACAAAGGAGACCCAACAAACTTCAATCTCATCTCACGAGAGTGGCGAAATTGATGGAGGAGTGGGAAAAGGAAAAAGGGTGGAGATTGAGTAATGGGCTAGGGTTTCTGTGGGCGAGAGAAACTAGTGTGTTAACAGGAAGAGAATAGTCAATTGTACTTTAATAAACAAGAAAGAGTTAAATACAACAAATGTCCAAAAAATGGACCCATGTGAATAAACTTCTCTTAAAACTGGATTTAGTTGCACACTTTTTACCTCGCTGAATTTACCCATTTTTTGCAAATATGGACAGGTTCAGAGAACCTTTGTTAGCCAAACTTGGTCGTTGTTACTAATAAATCTATCAAGTGTGCAGCTAAGCTATTCAACGCTATATTGCATCAGCAAAATAGCTAAAGTTTAAACCAGACAAGTGAGACTATCTAAATGATCAGCAACACCGATCAACTAGGTCAAGCCAGTAGACCCGAGTCCAGTTGCGAATTAGCAGAAACAATCTCCATATCCAACTGGGGTTGAGAAAGCCGTCCCCATTGTATATGCTCTAAAGTTTGTAAACTATTACATTGAAAACAAGGTATTGTATGCCAATATAGTCAGAGAGGCAACTACGTGAACATATAATATGTTTGAATGGAAAAACCTAAATATTTTCAATAAATCAAATGTAAACTTTAATTTTCCTATTTCTAACATCTATTGTATTAGCTGCTGAACAAAACTCATCCCAGTCTATAACAAAGCATTTATTCAACTTGCATTCAAGAAAAGTAATCTTCTTTGGCAATACAATCACCCAATCGCCATTTAGAAAATGATTAATCAAATCATTCAACAAAAAGTACTGAGAAACCAAGATTAAATCTGGACCAAAACCAAAGGATAGGTTTCGATTTAAAAGTTGGTTTCATGCTCTATTTCTTTTTCATTTTATGCAAGGAACTGGAGTGCATCGTAAAGGCGAATCAAATTTTAGAGAGCTAAAATCAGTTCCTATATCGCAAAAAGGTGATTCTATAAGAGAAGAAGTACATAATTTCCATCAACAAACTCAACCAAATAGTACTATCTAGCGAGACATATTGTGAATTATCAAGGAATCAAAAATCAATCTCTATTCATTCTTCCAAGCACACAAAAACAAAGAAAAACCAAGACCTGATAATTTGGATTCCCTGAAAATATCAGAACAGCTCCAA
This sequence comes from Haberlea rhodopensis, assembly GCA_907163345.1. Taxonomy (NCBI): domain Eukaryota; kingdom Viridiplantae; phylum Streptophyta; class Magnoliopsida; order Lamiales; family Gesneriaceae; genus Haberlea; species Haberlea rhodopensis. The sequence continues at coordinate 100,341 of CAJQUN010000102.1, forward strand.
GAAAACATAGATGACTCTGAAATCGAGGGGCTAGTCCACAACTTCTCAGCTGATGAACTAGTTTGAAACATGAACAGAGCATTCCCTAAACTCTGCCCAAAAAACCAGTTGTGAACATCCCAAAAGACTTCAACCGGAAGCCCATCAACCAAGATCGTGTAATTCCCTCGGAATTTCCACTTGAGATGCTTGATCTGCATCACGGTTTTCGAATCAACACGAACCAAAAGGCAAGGATCGTTGCTCAAATTCGTCTCACATTCGATTCTCAGGTCATGAATCTGCCCATTATCACAAAATTGTGCCTTAGTACCAAAAACCCTCTTCCCATAAATGTGTTCTCTCTTAGAAATCAAAATTGCACCAGAGAGGGAAAATTTCGCCCCCGTTTTGTGGAATGCCTCCTTCTTTAGATCTCCAATAACCAGAACCATCTCCCCTTTACACACAACTGCAATATAATATCCATCTAATGGCTCAAGCCCGGATCCAAATTTCGCCAAAGAAAGATCCCAAAACACTTCAATCTTACTTGAATTCACTTCAAAAAACTTTGACCCTTTCTTTTTGGAGAACAGAGAAGATTTCACATCTAATTTACATATGAAATTATTAGACACATCACCCATTTCAACACTAAGACATTGACCCATCAAATTTTTGCTCCACACAATGCTGATTAAACAAGTTTTAGCAAACAATTTACACTTATAAATAAAGGTAACAGAATTCTGAGGGGTTCTACTCGCGCCAACACTTGAACAGGAAGCATCAGCAACTTGAACACCATTTTCCCCAAAGCAAGATGGTAAATCCCTCATTTTATGTACATTCAAGAAAACCCAAGATTTGTTTGCAAAACTATGATCTTTAACCACCCTTTTAGATTCTAAGCAAGATTAGCCGGATTGATCGAAAAGTAAAATAAACAGCTTACCAAAATTGAATAATAGAAGTTAGAATGAAGAACCCATGTCCCAATCAGCTTCATTATCAAATTTCACAGGTAAAAGTACACATTTTTATTGTGAAAGGGAACTGTATGAAGAAGAACAAGAAGAAGGTCTTCGATTTGAAACAGAACTGGCCATTGAATTTAAAATGCTAAGAATCAACTGTTCTTTAAGTGTAAGGACAAGTGACGTTCAAGATTGGAGGCAAATTATGCGGGTGAAAAATAAATTTTTTTTTTAAAAAAAAAGCAGAGGACGGGAATGATATTTCAGATTTTCAGTAACAAATTTGTATTTATTCCGACAGAAGACCATATCCAAAGCGATGAGTTTTCATTTTCAACTTTTACCTGTAAAGAAAATGATGTTCAAATGATAAAGCACTGTCATTCTATGACAGCCTGCGTTACTTTATTGGAGTATTGGAAATTTTGAAAATCATTGTCTCCTCTCCATGTCGTCATGTCATGTGTACATCTTAGTGTAAATCCATTGTTTTCGCTTTCTATTACCTTGCTTTAAATTCTATCTAAAATATAATTTTTTATAATTTGTGAAAGTTACAAAAATTATTTACATTAATTTTATAAAAATTCAAATTAATTACTGAGAACTTAAATTCTATTAACATTTTAGTAACTCTAAATTCTTTTAATAAAAGTTAAATTAATACACATAGACAGGTAAACTTGAAAAAGCTGTGAAACATTCCTACTGGCGTAAGCCACAGGATGCATCATTAAAAAATAGTCAGAATAAAATTTCATTCCCAAAAATAATAAATGTTTTTTGAAAATTCTGACATCTCAGTAATTTAATCTACAATATTTAATTCATTGGCAATAATATTTTCAAAGGTCAGAAAGTTGTTTCGTATAAGACAACACAAAACCTGCCCAGAAGAAAAAGTGTTTTGCAATGGAAGCAACTGGCTGCACTGTGCTATTCTCGTCTTGATTAAAAAAAATATTTGTGGTACCAATATTATTAATTATTATATTCAATATCATTGGTGTGCTATTTAATAATGTCACCACCAAATTGTAAATCTAAATAAGAACATTAATAATTAGTGTTTTCTTTTTCTTGTAAAGACAGCAAAAGGAAAAGCTATCTTAGGTTGATAATAATTATTATGCTAAGCATTAATGTCTAAAGTGTAAAATAAGTGTTAAAAACAGTTCAATATGCATGAAATTGATGAATGTTTTCACTTATATTGTAGCTGAATTTGTGTATGTATTGGATTAAAATATATTATAACATTGAACATGTGAAGGTCTGTCAAATACCAAATCAATTGTGACCCTTACACATAACACATGATATATATAACATAACATATAATGGCAGCTGAGATTACAATTTCATATCATCTCATTAAACATTTACAATACTATAATTTACAATACATATAGACATATATATGCCACAAAAATAACCAAAAGCCTATACAGTATATGCAAATGATGAGCTGAGGGAGAAGGACTAGAGTCAGTCAGCCGACTTTGGATCCATACTTCAAAATTTGTAGATAACACTCTGATGATCAACTTTTATCTACATCAACTGAAAAACAACATTTGCATTTGGTGAGTTGCATTCTCAATTAGCATGACGACATATAAATGCACACGTCTATCCATTTTATTTCTGTTATGGACCAACTAATATCAATAACGAATCGTGATCACGAAGATGTCCATGACACTCTGTACTGTATATCCCATGAGTTCAATGAACTCGGGATCCGTATTCTGTAATTCTGTAACACATGGTTCAAGGTTATTAGTGTCCATAACATAACCCATAATCTATTGTGAATGCATATGTCATAATCATGTAATGCATCACAACATCACCAATAGAGTAATATCTCATGTCCATAAAATCACTTAAAATCAATAATTCACCTTTAACACATATAAGACATTCAACTATTAAACACATGAACAATCAAGTCCAATTATTCATGAAACACAAATCATCCACCCACATAAAGTTAAAGAACAAGTTATAAGAATATTTCTCACAATTGTTGCTCACATCTCGATGATTTTACTTAATTTGTTTTATATATGCATTTGTTGAGAATTTGACGTATAAGTTTTTTTAAAAATGCATAACTAAATTCAATATCATTTGTTTAACATCAAATTCAATATATGCATAATATTTATGATGTCCATGCTAAAGAATTTTGAATGTTTATGCCATTGTGGACTAATATCCACTAATTTAAGACATGTTTATTAAATAATTAACTATAATAATTAATTGAAACTACCTAAAAATTTGACATTTCTGGACTTTGAAAATCAATGGCATACACTAACATAATAATTCAATTTCATTTACTATTTTATTTAAGGTATATTTTCACTAATTTTGAGAGTGAACTTTTAAAGTTGGCAACCAATCACTACTAGAAAAATCGTCTATAGTGACGCTAAAAACATCACGAAATATGGTTATAGTGACACTTTTACTTTTAGTGACGCTTGTTTTAAGTGTCACATAGGTAAGCGTTTCAATATGTATGCAGGTTATAGCGACACTTGAAAACGTCACGAAAAGCAATATTCGCTTCGCTTTAAAGCGTCACTATATCATTGAAACCCTCACCCATGCTACGCTTTAAACAAGCGTCACTTAAAGCAAAAGCTTCACTATAGCTATTTTCTTTCATTTTTCGTGCTTATACATATAAAAACAAATAAAATAAAAGCAAACATCTATATTAACTTAAAATCATGAAACATGTTACAAAATTATATCACATATCAAACTATCAAAGTCATTACAAAAAACTAAAAAAAGTTTTTGAATGTAACATTAAACATTTCTATCAAAACAAAGCTAATATAATCTTCTCCAAAAAACTTTCTACAGTAGCTCATTACCATGCTCTATCCATTACAACCTATACAAATCATATAAATGAAAAGTACCATTCAAATGAGAGTAAGAATGTGAAAAAGAGAGACTCTCATATTAAAGCTTATGGATTATTACTAGATGCTTCGACTAACGATTCACATATCATTTTTCAAGTAGTCGATAAAACGAAACAAATATGTCTTTGAATTTACTACAAATAAGCTTACAACATGAGACACAAGACTTTAAATTGTTGGAAGCAATGAGGATAATCAGAGACAACACATCATGACTATTTTAAAAAGGGGATATATCAATTCTAAAACTCAATTAATCTTATGGCGTTCAGTACCAATATTTCACATTACACAGATACAGACTTCCAGTGAGAGATATAAGTGTACCGAGGCTTTATCTGCAAACAAGTAATGGGAGGTGAAATAGCCATTTTTGAACTAAGTATGAAAGAACTCAATTACCACTTACCATCACAAGATAATCCTGGCAAATAACGAAAACAAAAAAATAACTTATATATATGGATGATGAGTTCATACACTGGCTACAGATTTACATCCAAGAATTAGCAATCACAGACATATACTGAACACATATATTAACACAACTTTCAAAACTAAGGAAATGAATCAAACAAACACAAGAAACCCTTCACTCACATTTTTTTTAATCAATATATACATGATAAAAAATTCTCTCCCTGAACAAATCTAACACAACAAAACAAGTTTGTGAGCAGAATGTTAAAGAAACAAAAGTTTAGTAAAATGATAGACATACCATATGCATTTCACCTCATTCTAGACTTTTTCAGGTAGAATAGTGTGCTACGGGTCAACCGATGGCCTCAAGTAAACCTTAAAACTTTTCTTTTGTGCACAAAGTAAGAGCAATTGAAATACAATGTCAGGCTGTAATTTGTAAAAAGGGTCAAGGATATTTAATACATGAAGTATATCCTTAGCATCCTTCTTTGTTAACCTTTGATGCTTTAGTAACAATTCAGTTATTGCTCTCATCCGAGTGTGCCTATGAAAGGACAACATCAATTAAACGAAAAAAAATGTGACAGGATCTACAAAGAAGCCACTACACAAACCATTCTGTAAGGTGGTAGGACTTACTTAGACGTCCAAAGATGACCCAAAATTACAGCAATTAACTGCAGAAAGATAGTCATACAACCACAGCAAATCAAGAACATAAAGTTTGATTGCTAACACCAAAAGTCTGAGGGAGACACCTGAAGTGTATAGAGTCTAGAGTCTAGCTTCTGGTTACACTTTTCGTCCTCAGAAGTCTGTGATCATTATTAACACAGAATATATTCAACAATCATTTCCTATAATTTGTAATAGATATGAAAAAAATTATAATTGTCTCCTATTTGACATAAAAATAAATATCATGAGAGATATATATTATTGTTTTAAATCAGATAAGTGAAATTCATTATTGTTCAAATTACATGGGTCCATAGGTAAGTCACCCTGAATATATATATATATATATATATATATATATATATATATATATATTATTTATTTAATTATTTATAATTTAATTAGAATAGATACCTTCAAAAATAGTTTTAGATCGGGAGAAATTGCATTTTTTTTTGTTTTTCGTCTTCTATATTTATCTCTATGTGATTTTGGTTCGTCATATTACTAAACTTCAATTAGTCCTTTATCTTTCATTTTCAGGTAAATTTGATAGTCTCCATTGGAGTGTTTACGTGACACTTGGCACGTCGACATTATATTAACGCCACATCAGCGCCATGTAGAAAAATGACTAGAATTGCCAAAAACAAAGAGACTAACTAAGTATGTGCGAACTTTTTATTTCAATGAGTTTTTATGCAAAAAAAAAAATCATTGATAAAAAAATTAATGAGTAAAGATAGATAATAACTCCAACATTCATATTAGATAGTATTTCAACCAAATATACAGACTTTAGTTAGTATACAAGACAGTGAAATACAATCAAACAATTTTGAAAATACTGTATTTCAATGTACACTTCTCATCAAACTCATCTATTATGAATTCAATATCTACTGAATCAGCAAACTTAAACAATCATGCAATCTGCAAGAAAATCATTATTCATCTTATTACGAAGTGATGCTTTAGCAAGATTCATTGCTGAACAATGCTATATTTGTAGTTGTTGTTAAAACTAAAAGAGTCAACACTAGGCGAATCAATCTATCAATAAAAAAGATACCTGATATAACTCAGAAAGAGTAGCAATATTCTGAAAATCTGCATGATGAACAACAACATACTCATACTGCTTCAACTGTCTTCTCACAATATCTAAATCCATTAGAGTAAAATCTCGAGGGTAGAATTTTTGAGCAAGAGTACACAATTCCTCAATACTAAATGAATTGAACCCATTGATAGGATTCAAAGATGAACTAAGAGTTATGAGTTCCATTGTTTCTTCAGTGAATCTATTATTCAACTCCATCAATTGAAATGTATTACAACATTGAATATGTTAATGTGATAATGATGCTCCATATATCAAGCACTCATATGAGACATCTCAATGTAATTCCTTCCCCAAAAAAAAAAAGAATTATTATCCTCATATAAGATATATCTTTTAAAAATGAAAAATAAATGGTTAAATAAATAAAATTCATTTTCGAAAACTTCACAACATCTTCTAAAAATTTCTCACATCCAATTTCTCGTAACTGTTGAAGCAGTATCTTAGTTGATGAGACTGAACTGATTGCATTTTAATATGTCTTGAGATTTCATTTGTAATGCTGGCAAAGAGTATTAGAGATTCACATAGCTTCATTCACCAAGTGCAAGATAAACACAAATTCAATGATTAGTAGAATGTGTGGATTCATCATGACCTCTAAAGGCACACCATTGATGAACTAACATTTCATGGTTTCTGTTGAAGTCTTAAGTCACAATCGATTTTTGAGAATTTCTCGAGAAGTTACCTTATTCATTGTTGGGTTTTGAAATCCAAATAATCTTGGTTTTGATATTAGCAAAACTTGTTATTGTCTTGCTAACATATTTCATCAAGTGTGCAGTTCATTGATGATATTATACAACTTGATGATGTGCTAAGAAATGACTTTGAGTTTGGTTGCTGAAATGAGAATTCAGATCAAATAGATCTTGAGCGCTGCTAATTAAATCGATCATATCTCATAGCTCGGACATCGAAACGACTTGATTCTAAAGGGGTTGGATATCCAACTCAATTCTCTACAAGTTCGTATTTCTGGCCAGCAGACCAAATTCGAAGGTTTACATGACGAAAACATGTCTACCGGAATGCCTACCAGATCGCCTACGGGATCGTCTACCGGATCCTCTACCAGATCATCTACCCGATCATCTGCCGGATTACCAGTAGACACTACAAGTAGACACTACCAAGTAGACACTACAAGTAGATACTACATGTAGACACTACAAAGTAGACACTACCAGTAGAGGCAAGCAGACTCGAGCAGCAGACTCGACCAGCGGACCTCGGGCAGCGGACTTGACCAGCGGACCCGAGCAGCAAACTTCCAAAAATATCCCAGAAAGCAGAATATGATTGTTGCAATGTTTGAAAGCTTACCAAAATTATTCTTGTATCTAACGTATATATCATTACTTGGGGCTATATATACATGATTTGGAAGCTCAATAACAGCTGATTGAAGATCAATCCAAGTATTCCAAAGCAAACCCACTTGGGATTCAATTGGGAACTTCAAAGACAAAAGTTACTAAATGAATAGCACTCCCCAAACCTTTGGCACATCTTACCTTTCTGTATCAGATTCATTATGGAATAATTTGTGCCTTTGTATTCACTCTATTCATTGTATTTGTGAGCTAAAATAGAAGAGTGATATCATTGTAACAGTTTGTGATCCATCACAACTGGATAAGAGGCCTTTGTATGAATATTACATGCTTATACTCTCTTCTTTGTGTTATCCTATCCTTTCTTTGAATCCAAACAGGCCTAACGTTACAAGCTTAAAAAGACCTATTGATCCAAGTTTAGGGAGTAACTACATTAGTGGAGAAGTATTTGAAAATAGGACTATATGGTGCTCAAGGATAAACTTACGTGAAATGTGTGCATTACTGGACCTACGTCATAAATGACCAAACCAACATAAATGACTTTCTTACATCTCATCTTCTATACAAGCCACATATACTTCGGCTCAAATATCTTCATTCCTTAATTTGTCTCTACGGCCGAATGCTCTAAGGTGGCTAGGTTATTAGACTAGGTTATCAATTGAATGATTAATTAACAATTAATTATAACCTTGTTAATATATTATAAGATTTAATTAAGGTTCAAGACTTTCTTAAAGTCTCATGGGCCCAAACCCATGATTTAATTAAATCCTTATAATCATGTAATTAAGACTCTTCTTAATTAATTAATTCATCCAATGAATTTAATTCCCTTTATCGATTTAATCTTTTGTGCGACCCGATAGGATCTTGCAATGTTGGCAGTGACATAAAATCTCATTTTATGTCACAAGCGATGAGCGGTATCTAGCAACACATCAAGGCTACCCAAATTACAAGAATGTCATTGACTCGACATAACCTAAGAACTTGTGATAATATTAATCTTGTAACTTAATCCCTTTGTCCAATGTGTTTAGATTGAACACGAGTCATGAAATAGTCATACTCGTATATTCAATCTTTATTTCTTGATCCCCAAGTAGAACTAGAATAAACGAATAAGCTCGATATCACATATCGACTCATTCGAGCATGACCATGCATTTTAGTCTTACTTGATCAAGGGCCCAAACACTTCTCCTGTTATATAGGAGGGACAAATCATATCTTGATCAATCAACATCCCTCTACATAATTCGTACCGTATCAAATATTTGCCTTTATAGTTTACCCTGTTACAGGTAACGTTTGACAATATCAAGATACATAACTCCTTATGTTGAGATCTTTGATGATCTCAAGTCGTAAGGATTACATACATGATTATCACTATGAGAATTGCTTATGACACTCATATAACTATCCATGTAGCATTCTCATGGTGGGTCTGTCCAGTACATTGTTCTCTAACATGTACCCACGTGTTGATTTGATATCTCATATCCATGAACAATTCATCAATCAAAACATACTAGTCTCAATGCGTTATCATTATCCCGATTCATGATAATCTTGACTAGGGACAATCTTTAAGAACGATACAATATTTTTCTAAGGACATTAACTTATATATCAATTCATATTGCACAGATATTTGAATAAGATATAATAATGATTTGCCATTAATAAAATCATAATACCGTGTATGTCATAAATAATCATCTAATGACTTGTCTTATGTCATATCCCAACAAATCTCCCACTTGCACTAAGACCAAACAGACATATACTTAATGCCTAGAGATCTAGTATGATGATCATGCTTCTGCTGTGACAGTGGCTTCGTCAATGGGTCAGATACATTATCATTAGTTGTACTTTGCATATTTTTACATCTCCTCTTTCAACGATTTCTCGAATGAAATGAAAGCGTCGAAGTATGTGCTTGGATCTTTGGTGAGATCTAGGTTCCATAGCCAATGCGATGGCTCCATTGTTGTCACAATAGAGTTGAATCGGATCTAGTATGCTAGGCATCACCCAAGTTCAGAAATGAACTTCTTGATCCAAACAGCTTCCTTTGCTACATCTGAGGCAGCAATGAATCCAGCTTCAGTTGTAGAATCGGCTACTGTCTCTTGCTTTGAACTCTTCCAGCTTACAGCACCTCCATTTAGGCAAAACACATATCCTGATTGCGATCGAAAATCATCTTTGTCGGTTTGGAAACTTGCATCAGTGTAACCTATTACATTGAGCTCTTCCTCACCTCCATAAATCAAGAATGTATCCTTAGTTCTTCTCAATTACTTCAGGATATTCTTGACTGCAATCCAGTGACATTCACCTGGATCAACCTGATATCTGCTCGTCATGCTCAAAGCATACGAGACATCGGGACGAGTACATATCATGGCATACATGATAGATCCAATAGCTGACGCATATGGAATCTTACTCATGCGTTGTCTCTCATCTGGTGTTGAAGGACACTGATCCTTCGAGAGATGTATCCCATGTGTCATAGGCACGAATCCTTTCTTTGATTCTTGCATGCTAAACCGTTTTAGAACTTTGTCTATGTATGTACTTTGACTTAGGCCAAGTAATCTCCTTGATCTATCTCTATAGATCTTGATACCTAATACATAGGTGGCTTCACCAAAGTCTTTCATAGAAAAGCAATTCCCTAGCCAAGTCTTTACAGATTGTAAGGCATGGATATCATTCCCAATTAGAAGTATGTCATCTACATATAATATTAGGAAGATAATTATGCTCCCACTGACCTTCTTTTAGACACAAGGTTCATCTACGTTTTTGATGAAACCAAACTCTTTGACTGCATCATCAAAACGAAGATTCCAACTCCGAGAAGCTTGCTTCAATCCATAAATGGATCATTGTAGCTTGCATATCTTTTCAGCATCCTTTGGATCGACAAAACCCTCAGGCTGTGTCATGTACACATCCTCAAGTAGACTTCCATTAAGGAAAACTGTTTTGACATCCATCTGCCAGATTTCATAATCATGAAATGCAGCTATTGCAAGTAAGATCCTAATGGATTTAACCATGGAAACTGGTGAAAAAGTTTCATCATAGTCAATACCATGAATTTGTTTAAAACCCTTTGCTACCAGTCGATCTTTAAAGGTTTGTACATTACCATACATGTCGGTCTTCTTCTTGAAAATCCATTTGCACCCTATGGGTCTCACCCCTTCAGGTGGGTCAACCAAAGTCCATACTTGGTTTGCATACATGGATTCCATCTCAGATTTCATGGCTTCTTGCCATTTCTCAGAATCAGTGCCCATTATAGCTTCTTGATAAGATGACGGCTCATCCTCATCAATAAGTAGTAAGTCACCTTGTTGAGTCACAAGAAATCCATATCTCTGTGGCTCCCGGTGTTCTCTTACAGACCTACGCTGGGCTTGTGTCTCTTGAGCAGGCACTTCATCCACAACAACTTGTGGTGGCTGCATTGTTTCCATCTCAATATCATGTTTAGTGTTTTCTTGTGGTTGAACTTCATTAAGTTCTATATGTCTCCCACTGGTTTTTCTAGAAATAAATTCTCTTTCAAGAAAGACACCAATCCGAGCAACAACCACTTTGTTTTTCGGTGGGATAATAGAAATAGTATCCTTTCGTTTCCTTAGGATACTCCACAAATAAACACTTATCATATTTGGGTCCAAGTTTGTTAGAGGCGTGACGTCTCACGAAAGCCTCACAACCCCAAATCTTCATAACAGACATACTTGGACGTTTCCCAGTCCATATCTCATTGGTGTCTTTTCCACTGATTTAGATGGAACACGGTTCAGTATGAATATTGTTGTTTCTAAAGCATGTCCCCAAAAGGATATCGGAAGATCTGCATGACTCATCATTGATCGAACCATGTCCAACAAGGTTCGATTCCTCCTTTTGGATACACCATTCCATTGTGGAGTATACGGAGGAGTGAGTTGTGGGACTATCCCACATTCCTTTAGATAGTCACGAAACTCTTGGCTTAGGTATTCACCTCCTCGATCTGATCGAAGGTTTTTGATACTTTTACCAAGTTGGTTTTGTACTTCATTCTTGAAATCCTTTAACTTTTCAAAGGTTTCATGCTTATGTTTCATAAGATACACATACTCATATCTACTGAAGTCATCAGTAAATGTAACGAAGTATTGAAAACCACCTCTAGCATGTGTGCTTATTGGCCCACATACATCCCTATGTATGAGACTCAATAAATCATTTGTCCTTTCAACATGTTCCTTGAAAGGAGCTTTAGTCATCTTGCCCATTAAACAAGATCACATGTTTCATATGATTCAAAATCAAATGAATCCAATACTCCATCCTTATGAAGTTTTGATATGCGATTCTTGTTTATATGACCCAAGCGACAATGACAGAGATAAGTTGGATTAGAATCATTATTCTTAATCCTTTTAGTATTTATGTTATAGACATGCATATCAAGATTTAATATATAAAGACCATTAATCATTTGTGCATTAGCATAAAACATATCATTTAAATAAATGGAGCAACAATTGTCCTTTATAATAAATGAAAATCCACACTTCTCCAAACAAGAAATAGAAATAATGTTTTTAGTAATCGACGGCACAAAATAACAATCTTTTAAATCTAAAATTAAGCTAGAAGGCAAAGATGATGAATAATCTCCTATTGCTAATGCAGCAACTCTTGCTCCATTTCCAACTCAGAGATCAACCTCGTCTTTCGCCAACAACCTACTCCTTTTGAGATCCTGCACATTAACACAAATGTGAGAACCACATCCAGTAACTAATACCCATGATGAAGAAGTAGATAAATTGACTTCTATAACAAAAATACCTGAAGTGAAAGTCACGCTTCCTTTCGTCTTCTTAAGATCCTCCGGATAAACTTTGTAATTTCTTTTCCAATGACCGGTCTCACCGTAATGGAAACAGTTCCCCTCTTTTGCCACTCCTCCCTTTGGCTTTAGTGCAGAAGCATGTGGCTTAGACTTAACAAGGACTTTCTTGTTCTTCTTGTAGCCTTTAGCTTTAGTCTTTCCTTTGCTCTTATTCACAATAAGAACATTTGTAGGCTTAGACTTCTTGCTGTTAGCTTCAAAGTTCTCAGCATGCCAAGCAACTGTGGTAGAGTCTTTTCAATTTCAATCATATTGTAATTCAAGACAAATTGACTGAAGCTTTCAGGCAACGATTGCAAGATCACGTCAGTGGCCTACTATTGGTCCAATGGAAAACCCAGCTTCTCCAGATTCTCAATGTACCCAATCATCTTGAGTACATGAGTTCCAACTAGGCTTCCTTCTACCATTCTACACTGGAATAACGCTTTAGAGACATCATACCTCTCTTGTCTTGCTTGTTGTTGGTACAGTTTCTTTAGGTGCTCGATCATATTGAACGCCTCCATTTCCTCATGTTGCTTCTGAAGCTCAGAGTTCATGGTGGCAAGCATAAGGCACCCAACATCAAGTGCGTCATTTTGATGCTTCTTGTAAGCATCTCTATCGGCTTTAGCAGCCGTCAAGGGAGGTTCCTCAGCAGGTAAGGGTTCCTCTAGGACATATTGCTTTTTTTCTTGTTTGAGGACAATCCTCAAATTCCTATACCAGTCTAGAAAATTAGTCCCATTAAGTTTGTTAGGATCGGTCCGGAGTGTTTAGAGGGGGGGTGAATGAACACTCCTTCTAAAAATTAATCCTTTGTGATTTCTTTCGGATTAGTGAAAGAAATCTGTTTCTTAATCAATTCTTGTACAGAACAGACCACTGAAAGTATAAGTGCGGAACGGTCTGTTCTTGTATATGTAAGAACGGCTCGATGGCTAGTATGAAAGAACAAGTGCAGAAATAAGATACACAGGATATGTTTCTGGAAGTTCGGAGGTGGTGTAATCCTTCTACGTCTCCCCTTCTTCCAATTAAGGAAGGTTTATACTAGAAGACTTTGATTTATACAATCCTGTTGTACAAACCCGATTCAGACTGGATTTACCTCACTACCAATCTGAAACTCCTAGTCACTCAATCTGCTCAGACACACTTTGTCTGACTGTTACAATATGTTTCTCACTTCTATTTTTCAACACAGAAAACACAAGATGCGCACAGTGATCCTAAAGGATCCAATGTTACAAAGTAAACGTGCTTAAGAATGATTTCAGCTCGAGAGCTTCTGAGCTTGTAAGCTTGTGCTGTTTTGCTTTCTTATGTGTTTTTCAATTGATCAGCAAGCGTCACTATATTCCTTTTGTTGCATCCTTTTATAGTTGTAAGTACCAACGACATTATTTCCCTTAATGTGCAACTTTGACTCTGCTTAACCTCTGAGTAGGCTACAGTCTTCTTCTTCAGGATACTTGCCGTTCTGGTTCATACTTTCGGCGACTGTCAGGTAAGCTCTTCTTTGTCTTCTTACCTTTTATGGCAATCTTCAGTCTTTGGTCCTTTGTAGCATTAATTACAACATTAAATGCTACAATAAATAGCCGTTAATGATTCGGACTGAGGAGCCATTCTGTATGTATCCTTGACTGCTCTGATCTGATAAAGATTGAGATCGATCTGAAGCATCGATCTAGTCAGTCTGAAACCCATCGATCCGGTCTGATATATAATATACCTTATCAGCTTGTTCTATTTTGAGCTATTGATATGGTCAGTCTGAGTACCGTCGATCCGGTCTGATATGCTTTGTCATCTTTAAAATCTCATCGATAAGATCCGGAACTAACAAATTCCCCCTTTTTGATGATGACAAAACCTAGCTTCTAAGTCTTTTTAACCAGTCTGATAAGAACTCTGAAGCGAAAACTTTCGGATCGATTACTTTCTTTTTGTTCAAAATAAATGAACATTATTAAGTTGGATCGATTAAGCCTTTATTAAAGTTCAAAATAAATGAACAAGGACTTAATAAAGAAGGATTTTTATTGATAAAAAATCTCGCATACAGTCAGTCTAAAAATTTAATCAACGAGACTGCTATCTTCTTGAAGTTGGAGGCGGCTTGAAGTCTTTCTTCTTTTCCCCCTTTTTGTCTGCAGCAATCTCTTGAAGAAAATCAACAACTTGTGCTAGCTGCGCGCTGATAGCGTCAAGACGAACGTCTTGAGCGCGGAGGGAATTGGCAACAGATGCTCGGACTTCAGTGGCCAGCTCGATCTGCTCTTTTCTCAGGCTGTTCTTATAAGTGGCTTGCTGAGAAAATAGATCATTTAGGCCTCGCTGTAGGCTGCCGATACTGGCTGTCATCTTCTCTTTAAATGAATCAAAGTCCAGAGATGTAACCTGCTGGCCTTGATGAACCTCTAGAACACGCTGAGAGAGAGACATGCAGTTGTCAGATAAGTGTTGAAGGGTCCTTGCCAGAGATGGAGGTGCATCAGATAGTCGGCTGGGAGAGCGATCTGATGAGGACAAGGCCTGTGCATCGTCTTCAGCAAACGGGATAAGTGAAGAGACAACAGCTTGGTGACTTTCGGACCGGATCAAGGTGACCAGATCCGAAGAAAATGTTTGAATGAAAGCCATATCTTCATCTAAGTGGATTGGAGGAGTGCTTGGTCTCGAGGGCTCCTCAATCTGGAGAGCTGCAACAACGGTGGACACCACCAGATCCGGGTCGACGAATTCTGGAGCGCCAACTGTTGCAAGTTCTGCTGTTGGACTGATTTGAACGTGGGAGACTGATGACCCCAAAGGAATAGATGTTGTTGGAGAGTCCAACAAGACATTCAATGGTTCATCATCTGTCGCAGACGGAGCATTAGGCAATGGTTGCTCCGCTGTCTGGTCTAGTATCTGCTCTGCAGTCTGATCCGTTGCTTGCTCGGCTGACTGTTCTGCTGCATCAGAATGAATAACCTCAACGAAAGGTTCTGCCAGAGTCTTGCTTGCAGAGGGATGATCCGGGCTGGTTGTGGGAGTGGATACACTGAGCTTCTGTCGTTGAAAACGGACAGCTAAGTGAAGAGCATGAACATCCATCTCTAATTGAGCAATAACGGCCCCATCATCTCTGGCAGTTGGAGCAATCGGATCAAAGTTCTCTTTCTTAGCAGCTAGGAGCAGAGTGGCCAGACTGAATCTTTGATTTGCCGTAAATAGGTCTTTGCGCTGCACGGCAATCCGAACATCATTGGTCTCTGTTCCTTTGAGAACTTCATCTTCCATCTTCTTCAGTCTGTTCAGCTTACCAAAGAACATCTCAATGTGGTTGACAGTCCGGTACTCGACGTACTCATCAAAGACCAAAATGAGTGCCTTCACCTTCTCATCAACATCCTCCATAGCAATGTCGATGGCTGTCTGCGCTGCCGATTTGGGTTTAGAGGAGATTGGTTCGGAGAGAATGGCTTTTCCCTTGCCGGTGGAGGAAGGGGACTTGATCCCTGATTGGGTATAGCCGCCCAACTCAGTGATAACAATCTCTTTCACCACGGGAATGGTAGAGGGGACTCGGATAGTGACTTGGGGTGCAGGGGTTGAAGTTTGGGTTGGAGTTTGTTTTGAAGATTGGGGTGCAGGGGTGACTTTAGTTGGTGGCAAAATGGGTAGGGGTAGAGTTTTGATTGGTTTGGTAATCTGGGTTCTGGGCTTCTTTGGAAGTAGCTTGGTTGGTGGCGATGGAGCAGACTGAGTTTCTTCCGAATCAGTCTGGATGGTCAGTTTGCGCTTGACGCGAGGTTTGCGCGCAACAGCTTGTTCTTCGCCCTTCTCAATCTTGACTGCAGCCAGAGTGGCAGGAGTAGGCGGAGCACTCTTGGACTTCAGCAGTGCGAGCCCTTTGGAGTTTAGAATCTTGAAGGGACTGAGAGCGGACTGCTTTCCCAGCTCGATGGCTAAGGACTCCAGTAGCTTGCTGAGAGGAACAACAAAGCATACGGCCTGCTTGGATGCAATCATCGTTTCCATCAGAACTCCAAACAGAATCACGGACCAGTTCATCTTCTGTCCGGATATTATAGCCGCCATAGCCCTGAACTTCTCTGCAGTTACAGCGTCAAAACTTCCTGCTTTGCCCAACAGAGGTTTGCCAACGATTTCGCACAGCACCTGGAAATGAAAGAGCATTTCCTTCTTCTTAAACGATGGTTGCAGGCGGTGGCCAAAAATAGATATCTTCCCTTGAAGATCTGAGAGTGACGATGGAGGAATCTGTCCAAATTCCGTCAGTCCGGAATTGGGGAGGCCAAAGGTTTTGGCCAGCGTCATCGGCGAGATCTCAAATGATTTGCCCTTGACAGTTGTGGATATGGATGTCTTCTGGGAGACGGCATTGGCGAATAGTTCACGGATTTCTGATTCATAAACAACTGTGCCGCACTCCAGAAAGTTTCTCAGACCAGAAGATTCCAAATCTCGGAAGATGGACACCATCTCTGCATCTTCTGCCCTGTAAATATCATTGAACTCAACGGAGAGAGAATTGTGAGTAATGGTAGCCATTGGAGTGAAGATAAACGAGTGCGAAGATTTGGGAGAGTGAGAGAATAAGAAAACAGATAGCGGTAAATTGTAAAAAGTGAAATAAGATGAAATGTTCAGCCCGCTAAATAGGAGAGAGAAGACACGTGTCTTTATCTCGATGACTGATGAAAAGAAATTCAAAAATAAACGGTCAGGATAACAGATAGTTAAGGCGGTTAAAATGCGATCAGTCCGGGCTGTTTTTTGTACAAAAGATGTATTGACCAAACAGATCATGGGATAACATCAGATTGACATGGATCAGTCTGAAAGTTCGGACCGGTCTGTGTCTTTCTGAACATTGTATTATCGATCTGTGGCAACAAAAATCTTTAAGTGCGAAAGAAAGAGAACAGTTAAACTATTAAGATAAGTCAATTAAACCAAGAATTTGACGAAAATAATTAAACTTAGCCTCTGGGAGCGGTTTGGTGAAGATGTCTGCTGCTTGCTGCTCTGTTGAGATGTGCTCGATCCGAATTTCCTTTTTGCCAACATGATCTCGAATAAAATGATGGCGTATATCAATGTGCTTTGTTCGAGAGTGCAAAACTGGATTATATGTTATAGTGATTGCACTTGTGTTGTCGCAAAATATCGGAGAGTCAACAGCTTGGATGCCATAGTCTTTGAGCTGGTGTTGAATCCAGAGCATTTGAGCGCAACAGCTTCCAGCGGCTAGATACTCTGCTTCAGCTGTAGATGTGGCAATCGATGTCTGCTTTTTACTGAACCAAGAGATCAATCTTTCACCAAGAAATTGACATGTTCCACTGGTGCTTTTACGATCAATCTTACACCCAGCGTAGTCTGCGTCGGAATATCCGATCAAGCTGAAGTTTGAATCTTTGGAGTACCAAAGACCAACGTTCTGAGATCCTTTTAAGTATTTCAGAATACGCTTGGCAGCAATAAAATGTGATTGCTTTGGTTCTGACTGAAATCTGGCGCACATACAGACTGAGAACATAATATCAGGCCGGCTCGCTGTAAGATACAATAGCGATCCGATTAGTCCTCTATACATGGTTACTTCAACTGCCGTTCCCCCTTCATCTTTGTCTAACTTGATTGTTGGACTCATAGGAGTTGATGCAGTTGAGCATGTTTCCATTCCAAATCTCTTGAGGAGCTCTTTGGTATACTTGGTCTGATTGATGAAAATACCATTGTTGAGCTGTTTTACTTGGAGACCCAAAAAGAATGAAAGTTCTCCCATCATGCTCATCTCAAACTGTCCCTGCATTAACTTAGAAAATTTCTCGCACAATTTGGGGTTAGTTGACCCAAAGATTATGTCATCAACGTAAATCTGAACTAATAGGGTATGTTCCCCCTTAATAAATTTAAAGAGAGTTTTATCTACTGAGCCGATCTGAAAATCATGGTTCAGCAGAAATTGAGATAAGGTGTCATACCAGGCTCTTGGAGCTTGTTCAGACCATACACTGCTTTATTCAGTAGATACACATGATTGGGATACAAATGGTTCTGAAATCCAGGTGGTTTCTCAATGTAGACTTCTTCCTGAAGCTTTCCATTAAGAAAAGCGCTCTTAACGTCCATCTGATATACTTTGAAGTCTTTAAAGGCAGCATATGCAAGAAAGATTCGGATGGCTTCAAGTCTGGCGACTGGTGCAAATGATTCATCGAAGTCGATTCCTTCTTCTTGTCTGAATCCTTGTGCCACCAGTCTGGCTTTGTTTCTAACCACAGTTCCGTCTGCGTCCAGCTTATTTCTGAAAACCCATCTGGTTCCAATGACAGGCAGATCGCTTGGTCTGGGGGTTAGACTCCAAACTTGATTTTGTTCGAATTGATTTTAGCTCTTCTTGCATGGCCTTAATCCAGTTGAAATCAGTTAGAGCTTCATCGATCTTCTTAGGTTCCAGAGTTGAGATAAAAGCAGCATGTGTGAATTCATCCATCATCTGTCCTCTGGTTCTGATCGGTGCAGAGGGACTACCAATCACTAGATTGGGTGGATGCTTCTTAGTCCATCGATAGCTTGACTCTGGATTGTCTGGTCCGGTCGGATGAGTAGTAGCAGCATGATCAGCATCTGCTTTAACATTTGAGTGAAGAATATCCGGATCAGCTCGATCTGAAGAAGCTTCAATGCCTTGATCCGGTCTGTCTGGTACTTCTGGTTCTGGTGGATTGTCTCTTGATCTGTTAGCTACAATCTCATCATCACTGTTAGCTTCGAGATGGATATTTTCCATCTGATTTTGAATTGATTATTTGTTGCCCTCAACACATAAAGATTCATCAAAAACTACATGAACAGATTCTTCTACAGTTAAGGTTCGATTATTAAAAATTCGATAAGCTTTGCTAGTTGATGAATATCCTAAAAATATTCCATTATCTGACTTAGCTTCAAATGCTGTAAGATGATTCTTACCATTGTTATGAACGAAGCATTTGCAGCCAAAAATATGAAAGTGAGAAATAGATGGTCTGTTACCAGTCCATATTTCATATAGGGTAAGGTTCAGCTTCTTGTTGATCATGGACCGATTTTGAGTGTAGCAAGCAGTGTTTACAGCTTCTGCCCAGAACTTTTGTGAAATTCCAGAATCAGCAAGCATTGTTCTTGCTGCTTCCTTGAGCGTTCTGTTTCTTCGTTCTGCAACTCCATTCTGTTGAGGAGTTCGAGCGGCTGAAAACTCATGCTTGATTCCATGATCTTCTAGAAAGGATTCAAGATTCTGATTTGAAAACTCAGTGCCTTTGTCACTACGAATCCTGTCTATGCTGGATGATTTCTCGTTCTGAGTGCCTTTCAGCAGCTTGATCAACTTCGGACCGGTCTGATCTTTACTGCTCAAAAATATAGTCCATGTAAAACGTGAGTAATCATCAATAAAACAAGAGTATACCGCATTCCCCCTAAACTTGTTATTGGTATAGGACCAAACAAGTCCATATGCAATAATTCTAAACAGCGGGAGGAGGATTTGGCATTCTTGTTTTTGAAGGATGATCTGATCTGTTTGCCCATTTGGCAAGCTTCGTAGATCTTATCCTTATCAAAATCGATCTTGGGCAGACCGATAACTAAATCATGTTTACACAGGCTGGAAATGGTCTTAAAGTTTATATGATTCAAGCGCTTATGCCACAGCCAATGTTTATTATCATTGTTAGCGATGAAGCAAGTAGGATTATCAGGTTGAGCATGATTGCAGTTAATCTTATATGTATTTCCATTCCTGATTCCTACGAGCACGGTTATACCGTATGATGATTTAACAGTGCAAGTGTGTTTGTGAAATTCTACAGCATAACCATTATCACAGAGTTGACTTATACTGATCAGATTATAGCACAGATTTTCAACTAACAGCACATCATTGATAATAATGTTACCATGGACAATCTTACCCTTGCCCACGGTCTTACCCTTTGAGTTATCTCCGAAGATGATCTTGGGTCCAGTACATTCTGTGACTTCAGACAGCAGCTCGATGTTTCCAGTCATGTGACGGGAACACCCACTGTCCAAATACCAGTCTGATGCGAGCTTCTTCGGTACGTGTCATCAAATATAATTATTGTTGGTACCCAATCCTATTTGGGTCCAGAACGGATTAGCCCTTTGGGAACCCACACCTGTATCAGCTTCAATGGCTTGTGTGTGTAAGGTGTGCTGTGTGCTGGTCTGTTTTGATGTTGTGTGTGATAATGTGTGCACTGTGAAAACCTTTGATTCTCATAAGGTAGTCTATATCTTCGTTGAATCGGTTTTGAATTATAGTAATTGTATTGTCTTCCTTGCCTTCGATCTTGCACCTTTGGATTTGGTCTGGTAGACGCAAATCTTGCTGGTGCCTTTTCTTTGGCTTGGTCAACATAACCAATTCCTTTTCTCAGATTTCACGTAAGAGACTCCTGTTTGAATCTTAGGTGCTTCAGTCTCATATACTGTGCTGGATTTAACAAATGTCATTTGTTTGACTTGGTTCTTTACCAGCAACAACTCAGACTCATCTTTGGTGCATTCTTTGGTGTCAAAGCCTATGCCGGTGAAGTCACCGACGTTTCTTTGAACCTCTTGTAATTCTTCCAAAGATGTTCTGGATTTTGTATCTCTTTTGCTTTTAAAATTTCTGGGCGATCGATCGATATTTTTTTTTCTCGATCGATCGCGAGCACCAGAATACCAAAATCAATTTTTTTTTTCAAAAATTTTTTTCTCTCGGGTTGCTACGCCTACATCTTTATTAATCTTGTTTTTACACCTGCAACAAAAATCACACGGCTTCATTCACAAAACATCTAAAAACAAATTAAAAACAACTAAACTACAAAGAGGAAAGGGAAGAAAGTTCTTAATTTATAGTCCCAAGCTGGACTGTCACCTCCTCGTCTGTTAACTTGATTGCTCCTTTGGATTCTTCACAGAATCACTCGGGAGCGTACCTTGTGTCCTTCCAGAAATCAACGTGGCCAGCTGCCCTATCTGCACTTCCAGGTTCTTAATTGATGCATCATGATTCTGCATCCTCACCTCAGTCGACGAAATCAGTTTTGCCATCAGCTCCTCCATACTCGGTTTTTGTGTGAACCCCGACTGTGGTTGTGGATTCAACACATTCTCTTGGTTTTACCACCTCAGATTTGGGTGGTTCCTCCACCCCGGGTTGTATGAGTTCGAATATGGATTATTCTGCTGCTTGTTCCCTACGAAATTCACAGCTTCAGTAGATTGATTAAATTGGTTACCTGCTTGGCACTCAATGCTCGGATGACCGCCTCCACATATATCACAGAAGACAGTTTGAGCTTGCATCGCTGCTACACCCATGCTATCTATCTTCCGGTTCATAGCTTCCAACTGAGCCGAAATAGCAGTAATCTCATCCACTTGATGGACTCCTATTGGTTTCTGTGGCGTGTTCCTTTCCGATTGCCACTGATAGCTATTGGACGTCATTTCCTCCAATAAGTCATACGCTTCTTCCGGTGTCTTCCGCATGATCGATCCCCCAGATGCTGCATCTATCATAGATTGGTTAGCAGAAAACAAACCATTGTAAAAAGTCTGTACCTACAGCCAGATGGGTAGACCGTGATGTGAGCATCTCCTCAATAAATCTTTGAAACGATCCCACGCCTCGTATAAACTCTCGGGGTCGAATTGCCCAAACATAGTGATATCGTTCTGCATCTTTGCCGTCTTGGAGGGAGGAAAGTACTTCGATAAGAAGGCTTTTGTCATCCCTTCCCATGTTGTAATCGATCCTGCAGGTAAAGAATTCAACCAGGATTTAGCTTTGTCTCTCAATAAAAAAGGGAAGAGCCTTAACCTGATGGCGTCGTTGGAGACGCCATTATGTTTAAAACGTGTCACAGATCTCCAAGAAGTTGGAGATGTGAGTGTTTGGGTCGTCCATGGCAGCTCCCCCAAACATTACAGAGTGCTGTATCATTTGGATAATTGCAGGCTTGATCTCGAAGT
Source organism: Haberlea rhodopensis (assembly GCA_907163345.1). Classification (NCBI taxonomy): domain Eukaryota; kingdom Viridiplantae; phylum Streptophyta; class Magnoliopsida; order Lamiales; family Gesneriaceae; genus Haberlea; species Haberlea rhodopensis. The sequence continues at coordinate 122,810 of CAJQUN010000102.1, forward strand.
TATTCGCCTGGATTGTCGGCCTAGTGATGCTGGATAAAGATCCATGAAACGCTGGCTGTGCAAAGTCCATCATCGATCTCGGGTTCTGTGCCTCGTTATTGTCGGCCATTACTCGAGCTTCTCGTAGTCTTCTAAGTAGAGTTCTCTCTATTTCAGGATCAAATGGCTCGAGAATGGGCTCCTCTTTTCTGAGCATGCACTAGAGAAATGGTTCTTGTACTGGATCAGACAAAAGGAGACAACAACAAAATACAAAATCAAAAACAAGAACAACTAAATAAAACGAAAAAAAGAAAAAGAAAAACGAAATAATACAAATTGGCTAAATTACAATTAACTAATCTCGTATGATATTATACAGATTAGTCCCCGGCAACGGCGCCATAAACTTGACCGCGATATTTTTGAACAAAAGATTTCAGAGTGTAACGCGATTCTGTAACGCAAGTGCACGGTTGTCAAGTTTTAGTATAGTTAAATGAAAGTAAGGGTTGTCGAATCCACATGGACTAACGTATAAGTACCAAATAAAGCTAGAAAAATTATATTTAGCCTATGAGTAAAGAGGGGAGATTAACTAATGTAAACTTAGAATTAAAGAACAAAAATGGAAAATAAATGGCTTCCGGATATGCAAAGGAAATTCGCTTGAGAAATTTATCTAGATCTTTGTTCAACTATGTTATCTTCAATGATTCATTTGAATAGGCAATTACCAAACAAGTGATTCTTAAGGTGAAAGGTTTTCGTTATTATTCAATACACTCTCTCGAGCTGTATAGAAACTAATATCAAATTAGAACAAGTAACTCTCGTTCACTTATTTACTAATCCGATATTGCATAAATCTTCAAAACCTCGTTACTCTAAATCTCTCGATTCAAAGTGCTCACGTATGTGATTTTATCTCTCGATCTCAATCTTAAACATACATCATGAATTAATGTCGCGTATTATAACGTTATCTCTCGATCTCGGTTATAACTCACAGAATTTAATCAAAGTTAGCTAGGCTTTGATCTTAATAAGCATTTAATTCATGAACAGTAAGAATTCAAACCACTCAAACACATACGAATCAATAAATCAAACACAATTATACTCAAACTCGATAAAATAAACTCAATTTAATTCAAAACAAATCAATAAGACGTTTAATTGTTTCTCAACCTCAAAAACATCCAATTAAAATGAAAATCAAATAAATCCGAGTTTAGAAATACGATAAATGCTGGAACGAATCCGTGCGTTGCACCGTAATCTCTTCTCTTGCTCCTTCCTTGCACTCCGGAAATGGCTCGCTCAAGCTTGGACGAAGAACGGAGGAAGATGGCTTTTCCCCGGATTCTTCTTGGCGGCGGCTACTAGGGTTGTAGGGTGATCAAAATCGGCTCTATTCCCTCTCTGATATGATATGGAATGATATGGAAGAGATACCCTTTTAAATCCACCGATAATCAAGTTATTTTTGGAAGATAAGATTTTCAGAAAATCGCGTATCGATCGATCGAAAAGAATTTTCGATTGATCAGTGCACTGTTCACTTCAGCCTTAAAAACTTTCTGCCTCGATCGATCGATCGAGATTTTGTTCCGATCGATCGGTGCTTCGATAAATTTGCTGCTGAACTCTCTGCCCGGATCGATCGATCGAGAAATATTCTCGATCGATCGATGCCTTAAAAATCTGAATTCTTCATTTTTTTCTCTTTTTCGCCTCGATTTCACCCGTTTTCTTCATTTTAGCTCATTTCTTCCATTCCGACCTAATTTCCTGAAACAAGCAAATAAATACCAAAAAGCGTAATTTTATCCAGGAAAAAGTATGAAAAACGGAAAGAAATTACAGCTAAAAACACTTAAAATCTAAGCCTATCAATATACGTGTAGTAAATATGTTACAATAGATTGGTTTTTATGGTGTATATGGATGTGGTAAAACTTCAAATGACGTTCACGTTCACCTGATCACCGCTTTAGTTGAGATATGACACACCGTGAAACATACATATTTCATTTAAGACCCGGGGAGTCTACTGTCACACTGCAAGACATTACAAGTATATGTGCACTGTCAATAGATGATATTGTAGTATCCTGCACCGATTATGATTGTAATATACTCAACTGACAAGAATATTGTCGTAGACATTTGTGAATTACACCACATATGACACACTTTAAAGGTGCAAATGTTGTATTTATCTGCTTTAAAATGTCATTTGGTAAATGGTCTCCTTAATGTGTACAGTATGACAGATGATCTTGTTAAATATACACGGGCTTGTCATTGTTGATGTTAGGTGGAATCATGCGCCCTGATTCCCGAGTTAATACTGTAAAGTTATTGTATTTACAGAAGTTGGAGGGTTTTCATTCTGCACATAATTATAGCTGGGATAGTAGTGTGTTGGCATAGTTGTAACGTGAGTTGTGCACTTCATCACAGTGAGGGAAAAAAAATAGGTGGTGCATTACAACTCGTACTGGTCAACATTACATTTTTTTTTACAATAATGAAAATATCATTCTCATCATATTTAACTTATACTATTCATGACAATATTTTAGATTTGTGAATGGTCACGAATCACAAGTTTAACTCATCCAATAGGTAACCCAAAATTTGTCATTGGGCCTATGATAATCGATTAGGAGAATGCATTACCTTATTCTCTATATGGTGCAAGGTAATGTGTAATATGATACAATTTGTATTTAGTGTTCGTTACTTAATTACTTATATTTACCTTACTCTCCCCTAAATTAAGAATTCAAAAAAAAAAAAAAATTATAACGTTAAAATATGTAATCCAAAATTGTCTGTTGTATCCGTGAAAAATATCTGAACATGTGTATATCATATATTTTTAGAAGTAAATGGTTGCAATCGATGCCAGTAATATTATATATTTGGTTCAACAAGTGCATAAAATTAATTGTGTGAGATATTGTTGTACATCTTGACGACTATAGTCATATCTAACGACTTCTGAGTCATATAATATATTGTCCCCAATACAATAAAACTAGAATCGATATATCTTCAAAATTAATTTAAAATATAACAAGTCATTAATAAATTTATTTACTAAAAAAATATCAAATAAATTATGAGATGATAAGAATACTACAGAAAAAAATTCAGGTTCTTACCTGCGAAATTCCGGAGAGACGGCTGAGTTAAGGTCAAATGAGGTTCGACATGATGTTTTAAGGTGAGGAGATTCGACAGAATCTTTTGGGCGAGGAAAATTGAGAAGAAAATAATGTTTGGAGGGTGAGCTTTTGGATCGGACGAATATTTATTGTTGCAAAGTTGCCATTACAACAAACGACTTTATTTAAAAAAAAAAAGCTTATTAAAGATGTTATCTTCAATATTTTTTTTTTTTGTTTTTATATGAAATCGTCCTACAATAGCGATTTCGGCGAATTTGATAAACGTTTATAATTGAGTTATTTGATAAATTAAATTATGGGTAAATTTCAAAATAAATCAAATTATGGGTAAATTTCAAAATTAATCTCGTAGGATATGAATTTAATAAATAGTAGTCACAAACGTTTAGAATTAATCAAAATTTATCTCATAGGATATGAGTTTAATGAATAGTAATCTCAAACATTTATGACTAATCAAAATTGATTTCATAAAAATTATGTTTTATCAAAAGTGGTGTCATAATTAAAATGAGTTTTGTGACACTTTTGATTAAACATATATCATATGGATCATTATTAGTTTTAAAAATTTGATTAAACATATATCCTATTAATTAAATTCATATTATATGAAACTAATTTTTATAAATATTTGAGATTATTATTGATTAAACATTCAGAAGGACTGATTTTGAAATTTTCCCATAAATTATTTATTGGTTTAAAAGTTTTTTTTACAAAAAACCCTTTATATTTGTCCCCCCACCCCCCAACACCTTCAGTTTCACACTTCTTTCACTCTCTACAAATTTATGGGTTTTGCTTTTCTACTGATTCCTGATTCAGTCATTTTCAGTGTCTCCAGACTCAATTCCTCCTTTTCACAATGGGTTCAAAACTCGATCCAGGCGAGTTAACTCAGCTGCCGCCGCCGAGTTTCGGTGAGTTTCAGAGGCAGACTTCGCTCATGACCAGCTGCACTTTGCTGTGGAAGGAACTCTCCGATCATTTCTCTTCACTCGAGCAGGACATTCTGAAGAAATCTGAATCCTTAAAAGCGAAATTCCAAGCTTTGACTAACGAAACGCAGCTATCTATTCAAGTTCTGGACAACCGTGAGTCGTCAATATCCAAATCTATGTCGATGGCCTACGAATCGCTTGAAAGAGCGACGAATCTATCTGTTTCTGCTGCGTTTTCGAAGGATCCTAGCACAAAGAAGGAAATTGAGTCGACGGAGGAGCCAGAGGTGGATAATTCAGCTGGACTGCTGATGAAATTGAGCACTTTCTGCCGTAAAATGGCCGCGAAGGAGTGCTGGAGCTTCGTGACTGCGAGGAAGAAGGAACTCGAGATATTCAGATCCGAGCTGCCGAAAGCCCTAGCCGATTGTGTGGATCCGCCGAAGTTTGTGTTGGAGGCGATTTCTGAGGTTTTTCCTGTGGATAATCGTGAGGCGAGTAACAGCAACGATTTGGGGTGGGCTTGTGTGTTGTTGCTGGAGTCTTTGATTCCAGTGATGATGGACCCTCTGTTGGGGAAGGAGAGGATGTTGGTGACGCCGAGCATCAAAGGGAAAGCTGAGAATATCGCAGAGACATGGAAGAAGAGCTTGGAGGAGAGGGGTGGAATTGAGAATACAAAAACACCTGATGTTCATACTTTTTTGCAGCATTTGGTGACTTTTGGGATTGTGAAGGAGAAAGATTTGGATTTGTACAGGAAGCTCGTGGTGGCCTCTGCTTGGAGAAAGCAGATGCCGAAGCTCGCAGTTTCTCTTGGTCTTGCTGATAAAATGCCCGGTAATTTCATTCTTTCAGTTATTCTTCCTTGTTCCATGTCTCATTATATTTTTAATTAATGATAATGATTAATGTGATGACTCTGAAGATTATGGTTTTGATTTTCCGAGGTAGGGAATTAGAGATTGCTGCTTATAGTTTTGTTATTGGCATGTTGTACGAGTAAAGAAACGAATTTTTTTTTTTTTTTAATGAAAGGCTACCTTGACCTAGTTTCTTGGTTTTGAACTAGTTCAGTGTTTGTTAATGTTAAATGAAGTTCTGTTTTAATTGGAAGTTGACAAACGTTTGTGAGATATCAAGATCATATTATGCCTTCTCATTTGTTCGGAATATTTGGTTTTGTTTGAGTTAGGCAAGGTCTTGCACCTGCATCTTTTTATCACCATTTTGCGGCCAGTTTAGTGAAAAAACTTCTTTTAGCTAGATTTGTTTGGAGAGAAATAATGTCATCAGTTGTGGTTTTCCCAAATTGAATAGAGAAGGAAAATGACTTAATTCCTATCCAGTCTCCAAATTTTGGTTAACATATTTGAAGGTTGCTTCAACTTCTGATTTTAGCTAGTAACAATTGATGACAAATGGGTTTGAAACTTTGAGACTTAGTAATTTAAGAATGAAGTTGCAGATAGTCTTCTTCACATGTTAACCCTTAAGTATGAGAATTAATTGGTCGAAGGTCAAATATCCACCAAATAACTAGACGCAACATATTAATTCTTTGCATGCTTGTGTTTAACATGTGATACCATTAGTCAGATTTTCTTTGGCGCATATATCAAGTATACCTGGGTATAAGCTTCCACTTTGGCATATGCTAGGATCTTGATGATGCAGGAAATACGTCATAGTGTCTCAGTGCTTCTATACTCGCTCTTCTGCAGATATGATTGAAGAATTGATTGGAAGGGGACAGCAGGTTGATGCTGTTCATTTTTCTTATGAAGCTGCACTGAACGGAAAATTCCCTCCTGTACCGCTTCTTAAAGATTTCCTGAAGGATGCAAAAAAGACTGCTACATCACTTCTGGAGGATGCCAGTAATTCAGGACGTGCTGCGGTATGCATTAGTTTCTAATTTTTCTCATGTGCATCGACTTTTATCAGGCCACGGTATCCTTTCTCTTTCTGTAATAAGTTAATTCTCAAAATTTGGCTGACAACTTGATTCAGTAGTTCTCTGCCTGGTTCCCACCTTTCATCTCTCCAGTTATCTCTTATCCCTCGCTCATTGTAACCAAATGATTCAAATACCTTTAGTGGCTGTAATATAATAGACGACACAAAATACATGAACATGCATCAGTTCTTGTGTTTCTTGTTGGTGTGTCGAATGTTCTTCATCTCCTTATTCATTGTCCTCCATCGGCTATTTCTGCACAGAATCTAGCTGCAAAGAAAGAGCAATCATCAATTCGAGCGGTTCTCAGGTGTATAGAAGAGTACAAACTCGAGGCTGAATTCCCACCTGAATGCCTCAAGAAGCGCCTCGACCAATTAGACAAAACAAAGATCGAGAAGAAGAAACCAGCAAGCCCAACCGCCAAAAGAACACGAGCCAGCACCGGAGGCCCCATGCCTCCAGCCAAGGCCGGCCGTTCAACAAATGCCTATGTTTCATCTTTCCCATCTCCTCCCACTTATATCCAGTCCCCGTCACACTCCCAGTATCCATCTCCAGTTCCAGCATACCCAGCAACATTTACCATGTACCCACATGGAAATCGGAGCCCACAGTATCCTTACTCCCCAGAAACCGCCCCTCCTCCTGCCATAATCAGATCTTATCCCGTTTCTTCGGTGAACTACCAGGCTTATGGAGTGTACCACAATGCAATGTCGCCTGCTTACCAGCAAGCTTACTACTGACTGGGGGGGTGACTGCTGATATATGATATATGACAAAATCTTAATGTCATTTTAATTGTTAATGTTCTGTAATCACTAACCTTTACTGGTAGCCTTTTATCTGTGTGTTGATCTTTAAACAAGTGACCTTGACAAGGGCAGGCTGTATTTTCTGATTGTCGCGAACTTGTCTTTCGAGCTTGTGAAAAGTATTTAGAATGGCGTAACATGGACTCTATCTGATTAATAGTAGGATTTGTTGATCTAAGTTACAAGGGTGTCCGAGTCAGATGATTCATAAATTGTATATCACGACATTCTTCGGATAAACATCTGAAGTCTCGTCCACCAAATAGGGGCTTTTGTTGGCGAGATTCCATCTAATGAGTCATCTTTACTATATGCTATTGTTGTATGAAAAATTTCAAAATTTTGAGAGTTTCGCAAACAGGGGATGTGTGAAAATTAGTTGCAAGAACATTGCCTCGGTCTCCATCTTGTGGGCTTGGAGTAAATGATAAATGTTCTCTTGATTCTGGGCAAAGAGTTGAACATTGGTATGAACCTAACTAGTCTTTAGCCATCACCAGCTATGATAAGCTGTACGTATCAAAAGACTATATCAAGAATCAGTCCAGTATCGATTCACAAGAGTAATATGTATGTGATGGTATCACATCATAGTGTGCTAAAATTTATCTCCCAAACGTTGTCCAAACTCAACAGATGATACTAATAAAATTATAATTCAGTTGAAAAAAAAATTTAACCCCTACTCACCAAATTGCACACAACTCAACACACTCAGTCATTAGCAGTGGCCAATTGCAGACGCCAATTCCTACTCGGGTATAACCCTAATGTGACAATCCAATTTCGGGTACGCCACACACATCATAGTGTAACCTCTCTCGATCACGTCATCGCTCAGCATCCCTTCGCTCTGGTCCACCGAGCCGGACAAGTCATGAACACCCCCAGCTTGCAGTTGTGGGGGACTTCCAACCCACTGTCCAGCGCCTTGGAGAGGATCGTCTCATCGGAGTCTACTTCAAGCTCCGTGGTTCCGCCGCGGTGCTCGATCAGTACTTTGTATGCTCGCAGTGCAGAGAAAGAGCGGCGAAGGAAGAGGTGGCGGTAATGTGGGCAGAATTGGGGATTTTTTAGTTGCGAGAGGGAAGTATTGGAAGGAAGTTGTAGCGGGTAAGTGAAGAGCTGGGAGTGAAACCATTGTTTTTGTCTTATATCGATTCAGTAAACCGTTGTCCAAACTCAACAGATGATAATAAAATTTTGTAGCTACTTACGTGCTCTTATATTTTTTATCTGTCAACAAATTTTATAAACCAAAATTCATGTATAAAATACATTGAAAAAACATAGGAAATTCAATAGCCATGATTTTTTGTCTAGGGGCTGGAATTCATGTTAAAAAATCATTGATAATAAATCGACGGGTCAAAAAATATATATTTCAATATGTCACATAGTTCTTCTCATGGTATTACATAAGAAAATTAAATATAAATATAGAAATTCAAAACTATATTTTATTGGAATGAGCAGATTGAATCGAGGATTTTTACGATTTACTCTGGCTTTTAGTCAACAAAATTGTTAGTTTCAAAATGGAATAAAATAACAACCATTATTATTATAAGTATTTCTTCAAAAAATATTTAACGGATATTAATAGAAAGCGACCTTTTTTTAGTTTCTTGAATATTTTAAATTTTTATAAATAATTTATAGTGTGTATTCATTAGTTAAAATTAGAAAATGCAGATAGAAACTTTGCAAGACAAATGAAATTTAATATTCTAAAATATTTTGTAAATACATCATAGTATTTTTTAGGGATAATTATATCTACACCCCATCGACTTTAACATAATTACAGAAACCTCCAATATGGTTTGATCTCCTCTCAAGTTAGGTTAAACATTACAGAGAAGTCCTGGCGTTAGTAAAATAGAAGGCCGTTACATAATCCTCCTCTAATTTTTAATGAAATCCCAAATTGCCCATAATCAACTTTGACCTCTATTTTGACCTACATTTGTAGAAATAGTGTCCTTGTATATGGTATTTTTAAGGGGTGTGATAATAATGAATCCATTAGTTTATATTTTGAATTGTTTATTTCAAATATAATTATTACTTACTCAAAACTGTTTATTTTCCTAATAATTTTATTTTTTTATCAATTTCATTCAATCTTGTAAAATTTCAATACATATCATAAAAAATTCAAAATTTAAATATATACACATCATTTAAAATTTTTTGTTAGAAATAACGAAATTTTGTAATAATTTGAATTAAAGCGAATTGAGTGAAATTAAAGAATAGTATGTTCGATTGTCATTTTCAGACTTGACGTCAAGAAATATCGGCTTGACAAAAAATACCGTAAAAAAATTTACAATAAATAATAATAGCGCTTTCAATAAATGATTTAAAATGTAAATAATATATGATTAATAATTTGATAAACGAGATGAAAATATAAACTTTGAAAACAAACTACCCAAATATGAGTTCAACTAGGCAATCAAACATATTATTCTTCAATTTGACTTTCAATTCGATTTAACCCAAAATATTACAAAACATCGATTATCATTAAATCAAACAAAACTGAATCGACCGAATTTGTTTTTCAGCCAATTGAACTGGCTGATTTTTACATTAAAATGAACAAACTGATTTGATAAAACGTCGATTATCATTAAAGATCATGGTCTAAAACATATCATTTATATTCAACATTTATACATATAATTGTCTAAAAGAACTAAACTTATTTTAAACAGCTCATACGTTGTGAAGTCTTTTCTCATCATAATTACCACAAAAAAAAGATATAATACTATGAGAAATACAATTAGTTAATTTTGAACGTATTTATATATAAGTAGTTTTAAAATATTATTAGTAATATGAAAACTAGTTTATAAGTTTAAAAATACCACGTATATGTAATTTTAATAATTTTATATTATATGTAGTATATGAGGTATATCTGTAATGTTTTGATAATTATACATTACATATATAAGAGGGCAACACTAGATGAGGGGTCTTTGTAATTTTTCATAGTCGATGAGAAGTTTCTGTAATTAGGCCAAAATTGATGGGGTGTATATGTAATTATCCATATTTTTTTTATATGTATTTAAAAGTATATTCAATTATAAAAAGTTAATTTAAATGCTAAACAACTACTATTTACATGAATCAGCAAAAATTAAGTCGTGTATCTTCAATAAAATATAGGTTTTGAATTCCCGTATTTAATTTCGATGCTTATCTTTATATCCAAAATTTCAAATTTCCTTGATAACATATTATTCCTCCTCTTTTTGACTTTTTCAATGTTCAAAAATTTATTTGATCAAAAAGTTGAAACATTATCAAAACAATCCTCAATTTCAACTAAATTGGATTCTAAAACATTATCAAAACAATCCTCAAAAACTTCGTATTGGGTTTCCTTATATTAGAAACTCTTTTAAATTGTAGTACTTTATTGGGAGGTTTTGGTATAGTCCCCTCTCATGTAAGTTTATTTTATTTTTAATAAACTGGTAGGATTTGCCTAACCTTCGCTACGACACCAGCGGCTTTAGAGGAAAAAAAGTAGCTATAGGTAAATAAGCCCAACAATTCTTTATGTATACACTTAGTTGGTATGGGTTTGCCCAACCACCACCACATTGGAACCGCCCCTGTATGTCAGTATCTTAAGTATCATGTAGAAACATTAATACATACAACCTAACATGTATAGGTTTATGATCGCTTATTTTTTAAACAATTAATTCCAATCTAGCGATATTTTACCTCAAGTGCACGATATCAAGTTTTAGTATAGATAGGAAGATACGGATTGTCGAACCCACATGGACTAACAAGCAAGTACCAAATAAGATGTCTTTTAACTATATTTAGCCTACGATAATTAATCAATAATTAAACTAATCTAATCCAACCAAAACAATCGACGATCACGAGAAAAATCCACAAGAAAGAATTATCAAGACAATTATTCTCCTTACCCAACTCTTACAATTCTTTTCTTCATATATCTCTAAGGTGACGGGTTTTCCGAATTTATTCAATATACTCTCTCGAGCTATATTAAGTCTAACATCAAATTGCAACTAGTAACTCTCGTTCACGTAATTAACAATTTAATGTTGAATGTGCTTTATGAAAACCACTAACTTTAGATTAAACAACCCAAAGCTTTCACTCGTGTGTGATTTTATCTCTCGATCTCAATCTTTAACACACGGCATGAATTATTATATCGTATTATAATTTCATCTCTCGATCTCAATTATAATAAAATATCATTTAAAGGTGATCAATCCTTCAAAAACATTAAGAACAATAACACATGCACTTAGAAGATATATGAGTTCAATCTCAAAATCAATAGGAAAAACTATGTTATTGATATCTCTCAATCATAAAAAACACAACAATCCAATTATTCATGTAAAACAATAATAGAAAAGTAAAAGAAAACTCCCAAGTCGACTATTTCGTTGATTCCCGATCCTTCCTCGCTTCTTTCTCCATCGTGCTCTTCGATTATCTTGTTGGCTCGTTCCAAAACATAGGGTGAATGGTTGATGAAGGTTGAGTGGTAGAAGGATGGAGGTTAATGATGGGAAAGAAAGGTTGCTGGACGTGTATGGTTTTGAAGGGAAGAAAAAGAAAAGAAAAGGAGTGTGATTCTAGACGTTGGTGAAGAAGGCGTGAGGTTTGGATGGTGAATGGGTGTGTGGAGGCTATTCCCTAGGTTAAAGTCTGATATATCTCCTTTTTGAGGCTAATATTTCGAGTTATATAGGGTTGGAGGCTAGGAGGTGGAATAGAATCCAACTTGGAAGGCAAGAAATCAGGTTTCCATATTTTTCAAAACTCTGGGCGATCGATCGGGACAGAGTGGCCGATCGATCGAGCTGGACAGTATAAATTCGTGGCTTTTTTCAGCCTTGCTCGATCGATCGGCAATGCTTGCTCGATCGATCGGCAAGACCAGAAAGTTTTTTCGCCTTTTTCAGCTTCTGGCGAGTTTCGTATTTTGGCCGTAACGTTCTCATACAAACTCCAAATTTGATGAATCAGCTGTCCACGCGAAGATAAGAGAAAGTTATACAACTTTTATATGGACCACATTTCCAAAACCTGGCTCGAACATATAGTAATCTGAGGAGAAAGGAGCAACATGTGTCTTGGATTCTGGTTTTTTTCCTCTTTTCTTCAACTTTATTCATTATTTCATCATTTTAGCTTGATTTCTTCACCTTTCCCTATATTTCAACATTGATTCCTGAAATAGAGAAATATATACCATAAACCGTAAAATAATCCAAGAATCAACACGAAAACATATACATATCATAACATAAAAACGCGTAATATTCAACCCTATCAACTCCCCCAAACTTATCACTTAATCGTCCTCGATTAAGCATTAACATCCTAAGGTAGAGTTCATTCTTGATATTTGAAACAATTATTTCACGACTTGCTTATTCTCAGAAATCTCATGCACATATACAAAAGTTGATAAGACATGCTTTCTCCTAATTCAAGCAACATATCTCAAAATTGGAATGTGTGTGTGTGTTATAGTCAATCTCAAGTTTCATGCACATATTCAAGATCAAAGCATGTTAATAAACTCAAAGTCGAGATTATCATCAAGCATCACATAGGCCTATTTTCAAACAACTTCTCCACTAATGATAGTTACTCCCTAGACTTGGATCAAAAGGACTTTTTAAGCTTGTAATGTAAGGCCTTTGGTGTTGGCTTCAAAGAAAATGTAGGATAAGCGTAAAGAAGAGAGTATAATCATTTACAATTCAAATGTTTCGCACACATCGAGCTTCTCTTCTTTTTCTTTTATAGCCTTGGCCACTTTGGGTCTTATTTAGTCAATCTTTTCTCAGGCTTTTTGTCTATCTTTTTCTTTTCTCATTCATCAAATTTTTTTTTCCAGTAAGCTCATCAAGATATAATAATTCAAGTGCATTGAATGATATTCATTATACTCCCTTAGGGTAAGGATAACTTTTTCATTTAGGCTCAAATAAGGGTAAGTATAATGAGTTTGCCAAGAATGCGAATGGGGTCTAATTATATGCAATGCATATACCATTCTTTTTTTCAATAAAGCTCAAATGGGACACTAGGGATTTGTAAGGACCCTAATCCTTAAGTGCGGAATTAAGGCATAATAGAGCTAATAAAAACAAATCAGAGTCTAAAAGAACATGTTGAGTCTATGAGCTTAAGCATTACATGCCAAAAAAAATAAGGACTACCAAAAAGGATTAATTACATTCCAATCAAAAGAATGTGAGCAACTATAGTTTTATACTACTCCTAGAGTAGATACTATCCAAAATAATCCTGTCCTTTCATCCTCAATAGAATGCTCGTCAAGCTCACCACCTCAACCCGTTCAAGCCCTTCTATCATGCCAAAAAGGTACCTACAAGGACAACCCCCAAACATGAGCAATAATAATCATTCATATTCAACACAATATGAAGATAAAGCGTAAATGCATAATCATAATAAAACACTTCCTGTTTTCCCCATGCATTTCAAACGCTTCCCGTTTGGTTGTCCCTGTACCATAAATCATGAGTATAATCAACAGATTATTTTAAATGGTCCAAACATGTCATGAACATATACCATTTCATCAATATACCAAATACTGATCCTCAATCCCTAGTCTGTCCATCACAATGTATTTTAATGCCCCTCGCTTATTTACATATAGACGGCATAGGATAACCTCGCTTCAATGGACTGCGGGACTCCCACCCCTCGCCTCTCATTGAGCGGCAAATACCCTTTCCTCGTCCTATATGATAACCACGCTCAAATGTGACATGCGGCGCTCCCACCCCTCGCTTCACATTTAGCGGAACCAAACCAAATAGCGGCAAGCATTAAAATCATCAAGGGATGACCACGACTCATGGGATATGCACCAATAATCATATGCATCTATACACATCATGCATAACATGTATTTGCATCCACTATGCAATACCACATATATACTTGCATCCACAATGCATAAACAATAAGTATATAAGATACATGTACCGTTGGGGTGCCCGTACGTCCACTACGTACCTTTCCAAAATGTAGGGTATGGTAGGACTTCAATGCCTTGGCTGTGTTGCCACCTGGGATGGTTCTACACATTCACACAAACCAATATTAGAACCCAATAATAGTCCAATACCAAAAATCCTACAAAAATAACCAAAAAAAACCATATTTTGGCTTTCGCGATCGATCGCCCCTCACGGCGATCGATCGCCAATCCTCACTGCCCGAGAATCAAAAATTGCACCCTTCGGCGATCGATCGCCACCCCTGGCGCGATCGATCGCCAGACCCGCCGATCGATCGCCCAAGAGTGGCGATCGATCGCCAAGCGCTGGCAAAACTCACTGCCTGGGCGCGATCGATCGCCTGGAATGGGCGATCGATCGCCAACCCCTGTAACCCGAAAATCCCCCATTTTTGTACCTCAAAACCATTCCAACCCATCCCAACACTTAACCAACCAATCAACAACATAAATATCAACATAAACCACCAAAATACACTTCAAAACAAGTATAAATCTAACCCTTAACCAAAACCACAACAACCCACACAAACCCATTTCAAAATCATTAAAAACCCTTCCAAAACTAACCCAAACACAATAAAAATGACAATGAGGCATCCATACCTCTTGGGGACCTCAAATCACCCAACAATCTTCACAAATCAAGACTTTTGGAAGGTTTTCTCTTCAACCCTAAGCTCAAGCTCGAAAATGGAAGAAGGGAAAGGGTTTGGGTGGTGATTTTGGTAAAGTAAGAATGAGTGGATGAGGTGGGGTTGGGGTAGTAAAAGGGTTGGGTTTAATTAAAAAGCATACCAACAATTTCATGGTGTATAAAACACCCCAACATGATATTTTTCAAAGCATCTACTCATAATGCACCAAATATCAATTAAACACATGATTTCTAATCAATTGCCACCAAAGGCAAATAAATCATGCTTCCAATCATATTTACCCAACATGCACCACATGCACCCTGAAATGCAACCCCGGGTCACCCTATCCACATGACCATGCATTTCCATAAGGTAAATAAATTCCAACACATAGTTAATTACTACCATAATTAATCATATAATCACAATTAATGTACCAAATGTAATTAACCATTTCGGGGATGTCACAGGATTGATATGAATCATGGTAAGCTTGAAAGGCTCAAACGTTTCAAAGATCGCCTAGATCATTTCCAAGTCAAGTTTGTAACTATAAAATTTCGCCTCAAAGTGTCATCATCAAATAAGTTCTAGGATAACTCTAAGATGCTCAAGAAAAATCATCAAGTTTACAACAATTATCACTATTCAAAACATGCAATCCACAAGATCATGACTCATTGTGCTCAATATATTCCTCATTCTTGACATGCTAACTCAAATTAGGATATTCATGTACAAGTCCAATAATCATCACAAATCAAGTTCATATGCATAGTGAGATCAAAATCCTCATTGAATAGTCACTATTATAATTCATTCTTTTCTCAAGTTTGAACTCATAAAGTTTTTTTTTTTGGCTCATAATAATCGGACGATTCAAGTGTCATTTAAGCACACAACATGTGGTTAAAACAAGTAAAACATGCAAGCTATTACTCTCCCAAACGTAAATCAAACATTGCCCTCAATGTTTAAAAGAATCAAAAGGGAAACAGTGAACTCCCATGATCAAGACGCTTGCATGAGGTTGATGAAGATTTGCTTTTGAAAGCTCCACTGTTGTAGGGGTTCATCGCTCCAACCAAGTACCTAGCAAGAGAAGAATGCATATGGTAAAATATTCGACTTGAGAGATAAACAAAACTAAAATGAAAACTGAAAAATAAAACAAAACTAAATAACAAAAGGATACGCTTGGTTGCCTCCCAAGAAGCGCTGATTTTTGGTCTTCGGCTTGACCATCAGAAGCAACCATCAAATAGTGGCTGCCGCCCATAGTAAGTATCGTATGATACCACTAATGGGTCTTCATTCAATATGCCCTCAAGATTGGCAAGATTGTAGCACTGTAAGCTCGTCGCTCCAACAACATTCTTGAATTGGTAGGCATGGGAGAATGATTTTTGACTTGGCTTCAAATCTTGGAGGATGTAGTGCGGTGAAGTTGGCATCGACGGAAAATATGGATCCACATATGGCATAGAACATGTCTCCATCGATGGGCTCAAATCGGAATCTTCAAAAGTTTCTTCCTTCTCCAACATCACATTCGACTCATCTTCACATGGGAACTCCTCGGATAACATCTCTGAAGTAAGCTCAATCTCTTGAAGAGGCTCAAGTTCCCTCGACTCTTCCACACTAGTAGGATCACTCCCCCAAACTTGGTTGGTTGAGTGAACGTCATCATATAACCAAACTCGATTCGTCGCCTCTTGATTTGTAGCCCTCATCTCTTCCTCTTGGCAACTAGTTGAAATTGTTTCCATGAGGACCGCTATATGCTGCTCCAGGTGACGCATAGAGTTGGTTTGGCACTCCAAACTGTTCTTGGTTGATGCCAAGAATCTTACTAAGGTATCCTCTAACTGAGTCGTGACATCTGCAGAACTATCTCTCCTATCTTCGTGATGTTCAAATGGTTGTGGCGTATCAATAGGGTAGTGAAGCTCCGGTGGGTATTGGTAACTCCAACCTTGTAGTGAAGGATCACAATGCCAGTGATGATCAAAGTCCACCATATCATTGAACAGGTGCACCACACTGTTCTCCTCTCTATCAACCAGGGGACTCCCAGCCACCAGTGCTCCGCTCAATACCCATTCTCGTGTATGTGCATCCAACCCGTTGAAGAAATATTGCAAGAGAGTATAGATCGAAAAGTTGTGATACCGGAATGTGTTGGCCAATTCATTGAATCTCTCCCAAACAGCGTAGAACGGCTCAGAACGTTGTTGGGTAAAGCTTGTGAAGGCTTGTTGATGTAGCATCTCCATGTACCTCACAAGACAAACAAAACAAAAACAAAATAAATATATATACTTTTTTTTTTTCGAAATAAATAAACAAAAATGGTTAAATTACAGTCAAAGAACCTAGTATGATATTACTAAAGTTAGTCCCCGGCAACGGCACCAAAAACTTGATCGCTTATTTTTTAAACAATTAATTCCAATCTAGTGATTTTCTACCGCAAGTGCACGGTGTCAAGTTTTAGTATAGATAGGAAGATACGGATTGTCGAACCCACAGGAACTAACAAGCAAGTACCAAATAAGATGTCTTTTAACTATATTTAACCTACGATAATTAATCAATAATTAAACTAATCTAATCCCCAAAACAATCGACGATCACGAGAAAAAGCCACAAGAAAGAATTATCAAGACAATTATTCTCACAATTCTTTTCTTCATACATCTCTAAGGTGACGGATTTTTGAATTTATTCAATATACTCTCTCGAGCTATATTAAGTCTAACATCAAATTGCAACTAGTAACTCTCGTTCACGTAATTAACAATTTAATGTTGAATGCGCTTTATGAAAGCCACTAACTTTAGATTAAACAACCCAAAGCTATCACTCGTGTGTGATTTTATCTCTCGATCTCAATCTTTAACACACGGCATGAATTATTATATCGTATTATAATTTCATCTCTCGATCTCAATTATAATAAAATATCATTTAAAGGTGATCAATCCTTCAAAAGCATTAAGAACAATAACACATGCACTTAAGAAGATATATGAATTCAATCTCAAAATCAATAGGAAAAACTATGTTATTGATATCTCTCAATCATAAAAAACACAACAATCCAATTATTCATGTAAAACAATAATAGAAAAGTAAAAGAAAACTCCCAAGTCGACTCTTTCGTTGATTCTCGATCCTTCCTCGCTTCTTTCTCGATCGTGCTCTTCGATTATCTTGTTGGCTCGTTCCAAAACATAGGGTGAATGGTTGATGAAGGTTGAGTGGTAGAAGGATGGAGGTTAATGATGGGAAAGAAAGGTTGCTGGACGTGTATGGTTTTGAAGGGAAGAAAAAGAAAAGAAAAGGCGTGTGATTCTAGACGTTGGTGAAGAAGGCGTGAGGTTTGGATGGTGAATGGGTGTGTGGAGGCTATTCCCTAGGTTAAAGTCTGATATATCTCCTTTTTGAGGCTAATATTTCGAGCTATATAGGCTTGGAGGCTAGGAGGTGGAATAGAATCCAACTTTTAAACAGTGGTGATCGATCGCTTAAAACATGGCGATCGATCGCCTGGCTGTTCGCTTCGCGGCGATCGATCGCTTCATTTGAGGCGATCTATCGCCTGCTGTGTAAATCGCTACTAGCCATCGTCGATCGATCGCCTCATATATGGCGATCGATCACCACCTGCTGGTGTACGATTTTCCACTATTTTTGAGCATTTTTCAAGCTCCATCTTATACCCTTCAAACCAATACTTTCCTACAACACCAACATCATCATAACTCACAAAAACCCACATAAAACACTTCAAAAATCATACCCCAACATTATGCAACACATACCCAAAACAAACCCATCTAAAACACTTCAAAATCATCCCATTTCAAAACCAAACATCATCAAAACTTTAGGAAGGCTTCCATACCTCTTGAAGACTCCAAATCTTAACAAAGATCTCAAAAACAAAGGTTTTGTGGAGCTTCCTCCTTCCTCCTTTGAAGAATTTCGAAATGGGGTGATGTTAGGGTTGTGGAAATGATTTGGGGATTTTAAGAGTGATTGGTAAAGTGAAGGGGAAAAGGGGTAAAGTGAGTTAAAGGGTATAGTGGGGGTATATGGGTTAATTTAATTAAACTTGTACCCATTAATTAACATGAGGTGTAAAATACCCCAACATGGTATTTTAAAAGCATTTACAAAAATGCATTAAACTTCCATTAAAATCATACCTTCCTCATAATTAACATCCAAAACAAATAAATCATGTTAACATCTCATTTCCTAACATGCATAACATACACCCTGAAATGCAACCCCGGGTCACGCCTATCATGTGACTAAGCATTTCAACATGATAATTACTTTTAACACATAAATCAATTATCCACATAATTCATCATATAAACATAATTAATGCCTTAGTTGCAATTAATTAATTTCGGGGCATCACAATACTCCCCTACTTATAAGATTCCGTCCTCGAAATCGCATGCACTTACCCAAAATGAAACTAAACATAAATCATCCCAGAAAATAGTTCCGGGTAATGCTGACCATATGTCGTTCCGTCTCCCACGTAGCCTCCTCGACACCCCGACGATCCCACTGAACTTTGACCATCGGTATAACCTTGCTTCGTAGTCTGCGATCCTCTCGATCCAGAATTCTGATTGGTCGTTCAACGTAGGATACATATGAGTCTAACTGCACTTCAGTAGGCTGTAATACATGTGACGGATCTGGCTCATACTTCCGTAGCATAGAGACGTGAAAGACATCATGAATACCAGATAAAGACGGCGGTAGAGCCAAGCGGTAGGCCAATGTACCGATACGCTGCAATACTTCATACGACCCAACATACCTCGGACATAACTTCCTCCACATACCAAAACAAACTACACCCCTGAAGGGTGAGATTTTCAAGAAGACCTTATCTCCTACTTGGAATTCTAGTGGTCGTCGTCGCTTATTGGCATAGGCTGCTTGCCTATCCTGGGCCGCTTTCATCTTTTGGTGTATCAACTTAATCTTGTCTTCCATATCCCTGATCGTATCCGGTCCTCCGACCGCTTTACTAGTCAAGTCCTCCCAATACAGCGGTGACCTACAACGTCGACCATAAAGAGCTTCAAAAGGGGCCATTTGAATGCTCGCTTGATAGCTGTTATTATACGAGAACTCTACTAGTGGTAATAAATCTTGCCACGGAGTGTCAAACTCCAATACACATGCCCTCAGCATATCTTTGAACGTCTGAATGGTACGCTCTGTCTGGCCGTATGTCTGAGGGTGATAAGCTGTACTCAGTCTCACCTCTGTGCCCAAAGCTGTCTGGAGACCCTCCCAAAAATGTGAAGTAAACCTTGGGTCTCTGTCAGACACAATCGATACTGGAATCCCATGCAACCTCACCACATCCCATACATATAATTGGGCCATCTTTAGATATGTGAAAGTCATACAGTAAGGGATGAAATGAGCTACCTTCGTCAGCCTATCCACGATCACCCAGATCGCATCAAATCCAGATTCCGTCCTTGGCAAGTGGGTCACGAAGTCCATAGATATGTGCTCCCACTTCCATTGGGGCACCTCCAAGCTCTTCAGCTCGCCACCAGGCCTCTGCCTCTCTGCCTTCATTTGCTGGCAGATCAAACATCTTTTGACAAAGCGATCACATCATGCTTCATCCGTCTCCACCAGAACTGACCACGTAGGTCCCTATACATCTTTCTTCCTCCTGGGTGGATGCTAAACCTGCTGCTATGAGCACGGTGCAAGACCCCTTGACGCAACTCAGGTGCCCTCAGCACTACCCAACGGTTGCCAAGCCTCAAGGAACCATCTTCTGCCACTCTGAACTTTGATAACTGACCCTGAAGTACTATCGATGACCATCTCTGAACCTCATCATCCGACCTCTGGGCTTTCTTGATAGCCTCAAATATGTCTGGCTCAGCCAATAAGGTCGACACTCGCACCGGCGACGTGTCCACATCGAAATCATAGCCCAGATGGCAATAAGAAGTCATCATAGTTGATAAACACATAGCGTCCTCAGCAGTACTCTTCACCTTCCGACTTAAGGCGTCTGTTATCAAATTTGCTTTACCATGATGGTACTCTATCTCACAGTCATAATCCTTGAGTAAATCCATCCACCTCCTTTGGCGCATATTCAATTCAGCCTGAGTGAATAGAAACTTCAGGCTCTTATGGTCCGTATAGATGGTAAACGTCGTACCATAAAGATAATGCCGCCAAATCTTCAAGGCGAAAATGATGGCCGCCAGTTCCAAATCGTGAACTGGGTATCTGGGCTCATGAGGTTTCAACTGCCTCGAAGCATAGGCCACCACATGCTTATCTTGCATCAACACACAGCCCAAACCCTGCAATGATGCGTCCGTGTACAAGGCAAACCTCTTATTCTCAAAAGGAATCACCAATATAGGTGCCGTAGTCAAACGACGCTTCAGTTCTTGGAAGCTTTCCTCACAAGCTTCGGACCAATAGAACGAGACTCCTTTCTGAGTCATCTGTGTCAACGGCTTAGCGATCTTAGAGAATCCCTCGACGAAACGTCGGTAATAACCCGCTAAACCAAGGAAGCTCCGTATCTCGGGTACAGATGTGGGTGCAGCCCACTCCATCACAACTTCAACCTTCTTGGGATCTACAGATATCCCGCTGTTAGATATAACATGACCCAAGAACACCACACTGTTCAACCAGAACTCGCACTTACTAAGCTTTGCATATAACTGATGATCCTTAAGGATCTGGAGTACTGTCCTCAAGTGCTTCACGTATTCCTCTTCGGTCCGGGAGTAAATGAGTACACCGTCAATGAAAACAATGACGAACTGATCCAAATACGGTTGGAACACCCTGTTCATCAGGCTCATAAAAATAGCTGGGGCATTTGTCACCTCAAAAGGCATGACTAGGAATTCATAGTGCCCATATCTAGTCCTGAAGGCTGTCTTCTGAATATCATCTTCCCTTACCCGAATCTGATGATACCCCGACCTTAGATCGATCTTACTGTAGAGCCTCGTACCCTGCAACTGGTCAAACAAATCATCGATCCTCGGAAGTGGATACTTATTCGTCACTGTAGCTTTGTTCAGTTGTCTGTAATCGATGCACAGACGCATCGAACCATCTTTCTTCTTAACAAATAAAACTGGTGCATCCCAGGGTGATACGCTAGGGCGTATATAGCCCTTGTCAAGGAGCTCTTGCAACTGAATCTTTAACTCCCTTAGCTCCACTGGTGCCATCCTAACGGGGCACGAGAAATGGCAGACGTCCCCGGTAGTAACTCAATTCCAAACTCGACCTCTCTCGTCGGTGGAAAATCTGGGAATCTCTTCCGGAAAGATATCAGGAAACTCCGCCACTACGGGCACATCCTCAACCTTTAATTCTTCCTTCTTTTCGCATAAATGAGGTATCCTGTATGGCCTCGTTCCAATAACTGTGCCATCTTGACAGCAGATATCAACGAGATCTTAGAACGAGAACCATCCCCATAGAATGTCCACTGGACTCCCATATCAGACCTGAATCGGACAGTCTGCTTGCAGTTCACAACTGCCTGATACCTGTTCAGAACATCAATGCCCACAATGCAGTTAAAGTCTGACATTCCCAGAACGATCAAATCTGACCTTAGCTCGTTATCCTCAAAATAAATGAGGCCATCATAGACAATCTGATCAGTAATCAAACTTCTTCCGGCGGGTGTCGAGACTACAAGAGGCGTGGGCGACGGAGAAGTGCATATGTGGTGCCTTTCCACAAAACTTGTCGACACAAAAGAGTGTGACGCACCTGTGTCTATCAATATAAAAGCAGGGTGCGTAAATAAAAGGCACGTACCCGCTATAACCTCCTCCGGAGCCGCTGTAGTCTGCTCCCTCGTCAAAGCATAAACCTACCCCTGAGGTGGCCCATGGGCTGACCTCCATACTGCCTTGGTGCAAAAGGTGGTCTGTGCTGTGCTGCTCTGTCCACAGGCCTCCCCACAGAGTTCTGTTGTCTTCCCCTGTTGGGTCACTGCCGAGCAAAGTGGCCTTTGTCGCCACAAACATAACATCCTACACAGTCTTTCTTCAAATGTGGTTGCCCACAAAGAGTGCACTGGACCTTCCCGAATCTGTTTCCCTGAGACTGCCCTCTTCCAGATGGGGCATCGTTCCTACGGCTTCCTTTCCATCGATTCTCGGGCTTCTTACCACTGAATCTTGACGCTGAAGTGTTCCCTCTTGGCTTGAATTGATCACCCCTCGGCCTTAAATTATCACAAGTAGATTTTTGAGGGGGTGCTGGAGGTGGTACGACATCAGGATATGCACCAACTCCCAGTTCAGCTAGCTGAGCCCGTGAAAGGGCGTCATCAAAACAAGCAGGGCCATAAGTGATCACCCTGTCATACAGTTCAGGCCTCAAGCCCTTCATGAAGTTCCTCATCTTTGCTTGAGTACTTGCGGCAATGTGAGGTACATATCTGAGCAAAGAACAGTAATGAAGAGCATAATCTGACACATGCATGTTACCTTGCTTGAGGTTAGTAAACTCATCTTCCTTTGCCTGTCGTGCAGCAGCTGAAAAGTAGCGGGTCAGAAACCGAGTTCTGAACAGCTTCCAATTTATTTCTTGACCCTGAGCCTCTTGTTCTATCACTGTGGTCTTCCACCACATCAGCGCCTTCTTGGCCAATTGGAATTCCGCTAGCCTTATCCAGGCTGTCTTAGCACAAGGGGCTGCCACAAATATTTGCTCGATCCTCTCTAACCACTCCTCAGCCTGTTCCCCTTTCTCAGTCCCTTCGAACATCGGGGGTCGGTATGTCAGGAACTGAGCCAAACTTAACTCCCCAGGTAGCAACTGTTGCTCAGAAGGTTCCTCGCCCAAGGCTGGCGGTGGTAGGGGATTAGTACGCCCAGCACTTGCATTAACACTAACTGCATCTCCTATGTCGATATTTGCTGCCATACTGCAAGACAAGGAAGCAGTTCATATAATACATCGTTAGAGAAACAAAACATGTTAGTATACCATCATATACTTCATATGCAACACATGCACAAAACATGTTAAAAAGAAGCACCTAGCCAACTTATTGTTAAGGCTACCCTTCGCTCATTCCCGGGTTTTCTAACCACTGCTCTGATACCACTAATGTAGGGTCTTCCTACCTTAACATCATTATAATCACATAGGGTTTTGGTTGTAGCTTTGAGCTAATAAGATTACAGGCCAAAAATATAAAATTTCAAAAGCTTAATAATTACATTCCCAAAATGAATGCTAACATTATAGGTTTACACTATTCCTAGAGTAGAGACTATCAAAATCTTGTATCCTATGTTTAATCATGCTCCTTTTAGCTCACTGCCTCAACCCGACCCTTAGTCCTTCAGTCCAAAAGTGTACCTACAGGGACAACACATCATGAGTATATACATCCTTACTTAACATCAAAAAATAACATAATAGTAAATGCATGAAATATTAGTTAAGTAAACTTGTTGGTTATTCGTTAACTTCCTTTTTTTGTTGTCCCTGATTCACATTCATGCATATGGGCATCTTACCCTGTCGTATGGCATCTTACCATATCATAAACATCGTATGTCATCTTACCATATGGGCATCTTACCCTATCGTATGGCATCTTACCATATCATAAACATCGTATGTCATCTTACCATGTGGGCATCTTACCCTATCGTATGTCATCTTACCATATCATAAACATCGTATGTCATCTTACCATATGTGCATCTTACCCTATCGTATGACATCTTACCATATCATAAACATCGTATGGCATCTTACCATATGGGCATCTTACCCTATCGTATGTCATCTTACCATATCATAAACATCGTATCATTATATAAACAACGTGTAAACATCATCATTTCATTGTAACTACTCATGCGATAAATGCATAGTCATAGTATAGAGGTGTGTTTTACCGTCCGATGCTCGTACGTCTCTTACGTACCTTAATTTCCAAAAGTGGAGAAGTTGGAGAACTTTATCTCCTTGATGTGGTTGGTACCTGGGATGGTTCTACACAACCATATAAATCAATATTAGAAGCCAAATAATAGCCAAATACCAAAAATTCATCAAAATTCATCATTTTCCAACTTTTAAACAGTGGCGATCGATCGCTTAAAACATGGCGATCGATCGCCTGGCTGTTCGCTTCGCGGCGATCGATCGCTTCATTTGAGGCGATCGATCGCCTGCTGTGTAAATCTCTACTGGCCATCGGCGATCGATCGCCTCATATATGGCGATCGATCGCCACCTGCTGGTGCGCGATTTTCCACCATTTTTGAGCATTTTTCAAGCTCCATCTTATACCCTTCAAACCAATACTTTCCTACAACACCAACATCATCATAACTCACAAAAACCCACATAAAACACTTCAAAAATCATACCCCAACATTATGCAACACATACCCAAAACAAACCCATCTAAAACACTTCAAAATCATCCCATTTCAAAACCAAACATCATCAAAACTTTAGGAAGGCTTCCATACCTCTTGAAGACTCCAAATCTTAACAAAGTTCTCAAAAACAAAGGTTTTGTGGAGCTTCCTCCTTCCTCCTTTGAAGAATTTCGAAAATGGGGTGAGGTTAGGGTTGTGGAAATGATTTGGGGATTTTAAGAGTGATTGGTAAAGTGAAGGGGAAAAGGGGTAAAGTGAGTTAAAGGGTATAGTGGGGGTATATGGGTTAATTTAATTAAACTTGTACCCATTAATTAACATGATGTGTAAAATACCCCAACATGGTATTTTAAAAGCATTTACAAAAATACATTAAACTTCCCTTAAAATCATACCTTCCTCATAATTAACATCCAAAACAAATAAATCATGTTAACATCTCATTTCCTAACATGCATAACATACACCCTGAAATGCAACCCTGGGTCACGCCTATCATGTGACTAAGCATTTCAACATGATAATCAATTATCCACATAATTCATCATATAAACATAATTAATGCCTTAATTGCAATTAATTAATTTCGGGGCATCACAAGTTCTCATGTCATGATAGAAAGCAATGGCCAAAGTTGAGCATTATCTTTCCATTATGCCAAAACATCAAATGTTTCCAATTCTTGTTCACTAGGTTTAAATATATTTGAACCTCTGTAAAAGAAGATAAAGTAGAAGAAGTCGAACTAGTATCTTATTTTTTTCTTAACATTGTCCATATAGAACCTTTGCTAGTACCACTACTACCACACTTTTTTTTATTGGAAGTGATCTAAAATTATATAATGAATCATATAAAGAAAACAAAGAAAATAAGTTATTATTAATGCGCTCTTTTTGTTGATTAACATTAACATTATCATAATTCATGTTAGCTTAAGTATAATTTCTACACTATATAATTTATAATTTAGGATCGAGAATT
This sequence comes from Haberlea rhodopensis, assembly GCA_907163345.1. Classification (NCBI taxonomy): domain Eukaryota; kingdom Viridiplantae; phylum Streptophyta; class Magnoliopsida; order Lamiales; family Gesneriaceae; genus Haberlea; species Haberlea rhodopensis. The sequence goes on from CAJQUN010000102.1 coordinate 148,904, forward strand.
GCAGCAAAACAATTTAGAAGATGAATAGTTTTCCAATTTTTTTTAAATTTAGACTCCATAAGTTCAACAATGTTTCTAAATATAGGATTTCCCCTATATAATGCAAAAACATTCACTAATTTCATAAATTTTGTTTAAAAAAATTGAAGGAGTTGGATAGTAACACCCTGAAAATAATTTAGTAGGTGATAAGTGTGATTTTACACTTATTTTCCTATAAATTTATGTGCATTTTATTATGATTCTTGGATGATTTAATGCATTTTCATGTTATTTTTGTATGTTCCAAGAATCTAAGTGGAAGTGCACAAAAGTGGAGGAAATGAGCTAAAATGATGAAAAATGACCAACCCAAGTCAACACGACAAAGGAATGAAGAAAAAATCACAAAAGTGGATTTTTTAAGGCCGTGATCGATCTGAAGCCAATGCCCGATCGATCGGGCATGGCAGGGTGCTGACCAACAAAATTCACGAGGGCGCGATAGATCGGCCTTGATCGCGTTTTATTTAAACAGAAAATTTTAGTGTAGCCCGACTATACCGTAAGTGCACGGTTGTCAAGTTTTAGTATAATATTTAAAGAATAGGTTGTCGAACATACATGGACTAGAAAATAATTACCAAATTTCTTTAGCTTAACTATATTTAACTTTCGAATATTTATTGAAAATTAAATTAACCTAAGAATAGTATCCAACTCAAACAAGCAATGAAAAGTTTAAGAAATGAGTAGAAGCAATTTTCAAGACTTCAGTTCACCCATGTAATCTCCCACATTTTTTTATAGTTATGATTTAAAATCCTACATTCTAAGGTGACGAATTTTCCTAATGCATTTGTTATACTATGGTCAAGCTATAACTAGTCAAATATTAATGTTACAATAAATCATTCTCGTGTCCTTATTGCACAATCAATATCGAAAACCGATTTATTAAAACTTCTAGCCTTAGATTTTGGTAAATCTATTGCTATCACACTTGTGCTAGATTTTACGTGGTCATTCTCAATCTAATATTCACGGCCTAATTTATTATGTCGTATCGCAAGATCGTATGATCAAGTCAATCACGATGTATATAATCATGGAGAACAATAAATTATGCACAAAGAATTCTAAGAATTAATAAAAAAAATCGTTAATTAAATCATTGGTTCAAACATGGGATCCATAGTCTTGATAAAATGACTTAGCCAACAATCATAATCAAATAACAATGTAAAATCATGTTTTGCAACAAATTAAACATTAAAATCTGGAAACAAAAGATAAACAAAGTTTAGGAATACTAAATAACACGAGAAGATGACTCATTGCGTTGATGCGTCGTCCCGTCTCTCCCGTTGTGTCTTGCTCTTCATTGGCTTAATATGATGTAAAATATGATGCCACTCGCTGTCTTGATCAAACCTGTCTCATTTTCAACCATCGCTTTCCAAATCTTGAAAGCCTCAAATACTTTTGACTTATATTTCAGAAAGTAAACCCATACTTTCCTGGAGTGATCATCAATAAAAGTCACAAAGTAGTGTTTCCCACTAATGGATGAGGCAGTCGTTGGTCCACAAATATCAGAGTGAACTAGTTCAAGTTTCACCTTCTTTGGGGTTCTTGTACCTGTCTGAAAGCTAACTCTTTTCAGCTTTCCAAAAATACATCTTTCACACGTGTCAATATCAATTGGCTGAAGGCTCGGAAGTTTCCCCTTTGAGTGCATAACCTTCATTCCTTTCTCACTCATGTGGCCAAGTCTCTGGTGCCACAGAGTAGGAATTTATGTGTCTGCTGCAACTGCAATTGAACAACGTGCTTCTGCTGTCATGTAAAGAGTACCACTCTTATTGCCTCGAGCAATTATCATTGCACCTTTTGAGATCTTCCAAGTATCATCGTGAAAGACTGTTGTATGACCTTCACTGGCCAACTGAGATTAAGTTCTTTCTCAGATCGGGAATATGTCTGACATCCTTCAGTTCCCACACAGACCCATTCAACTTAATCTTTATGATACCTTTTGTTAGTTCCCAATTTTAAAGATGACAAAACATATCAGACCGATCAAAGCCGTAAAACCATGACAAAAGTAGATCAAGCTGATACCGTCTATCGCAAATATCAGAACGGATCGATGAACTTCAGCCTGACCAGATCGAAGCACCAGACCAGCTCAACAATAATCAGATCAGAGCAGACATGGTTGAACAAGCGTCGTTCTTCAGTCCGAATCATTAACGACTATTTATTGTAGCATTTAATGATGCAATTAATGTGACAAAGACCAAGGACTGAAGATTACCTTAAATGGTAAGAAGACAAAGAAGAGCTTACCTGACAGACGCCGAAAGCATAGACAGAATGGCAAGCATCTAAAAGAATAAGACTGCAGCCTATTCAGAGATTGAGCAGAGTCAAGAGTTGCACAGATAAGGAAATAATGTCGTTGGTACAAGCAACTATATAAGGATGCAACTAAAGAGCTCAAGAAGAGGATCTGATTAACAAAGAAAAGAAAAGAAAAGAAAAACAAGAACAGCACAAGCTCACAAGTTCAGATATTCTTGAGCCGAAAGCTTTCATAAGCACAACATATTGTAATATTTGATCATCATAGGATCATTGTGTGCATAGACAAGATTAGTCTATCTTTTGTATTCTTGACTAAGATAGAGAAGTGAGTTTCAAATTGTAACTGTCAGACAGAGTGTGTCTGAACAGATCGAGAGACTAGGAGTTTCAGTCTGGTAGTGGGGTAAATCCAGCTGAATCTGGTTTGTACAACAGGATTGTATAAATCGAAGTCTTCTAGTGGAATCCTTCCTTAATTGGAAGAAGGGGAGACGTAGAAGGATTACACCACCTTCGAACTTCCAGAAACATATTCTGTCTTTTATCATTCCGCACTACGTTATAGTCTTTAAGCCATCGAGCCGTTCTTACCAGTCTAGAACAGATCGTTCCGCACTATTATTTTCAGTGATCTGTTCTGCTGACAAGTTGATTAAGAAATAGATTTCACTCGCTAACCCGAGAGAAATCATAAAGGATTAAAATTTAAAGGAGTGTTCATTCACCCCCCCTCTAAACACTTCGGACCGATCCTAACACCTTTGCCAACAATCTCGCAAGATTGTTCATTACCAAGGTAGACTTTACCAAGCTTTCCAGGGACATATTTCTCAAGAGTTCTCTCTGCGAAGTAGCATGGAATGATGCTCCGGGCTGCCCGCATTTCCAGCACTCGATAGTCTTTGAGTTCTGGGAATTAGGGGGATTCCTAGATTTGGACCTCTTGTCCATTTGTTTGCCACGTCCACCTCCTCTGTTTGATTTTCTACCTCTTGATTCTGCATGTAATACTGAAGAGGTTGATGATTCATTTGAATCTTTCCGTCTGATCTCTTCACTGAGAACCAGATCACGAACATCGTCAAATTTCAACTTTGTACTTCCCGATGAGCTACTCACAGCTGTGACAGTAGCATTCCAGCTTTCCGGTAGGGAAGACAAAAGTATTAATGCCCGTACTTCATCATCAAAATTAATGCTAACTGAACTCAACTGGGTTGTCACTGTGTTGAGTTCATTGAGGTGTTGAGCTACCGATTCGCCTTCTACCATCCGCAAATTGAACAACCGCCTCATCAAATGAACTTTGTTTGAAGCTGATGGCTTCTCGTACATGCTTGAAAGAGCCGCCATAAGACCCGCCGTGGTCTTTTCTTTTGCTATGTTGAAAGCAACGTTGCGTGACAACGTCAGTCGGATAACTCCGAGAGCTTTTCTATCTAGAAGAACCCATTCTTCATCTTTCATGCCTTCAGGCTTCACACCCGAGAGAGGTTGATAAATGCCTTTCTGGTACATATACTCTTCTATTTGCATTTTCCAAAAGCCAAAATCTGAACCATTGAACTTTTCAATATTCATTTTTCCTTCATCTGCCGCCATTACTCCCACTCGAACCTGACTCCCACCGGATTGCTGTTTTGACAATTTTTGAAAATCACCGTGTTATTGAAAAACACCGCTGTGGACGAATTTGGTATCGCTGACCAAATCACTATTCACGAAATTCACTATTCACGAAATTCACTATTCACATGAATAGTAACCCGACAAAAAAATTGACAAAATTAACAACCTGGCTCTGATACCAGTTGTTGGGAAAATAACGCAATATTTTCTGGTCAGATATTTGGGAGCAAAAATAAATGCGGAATAAAAACACAATGTTTACGTGGTTCGGCAAAAATTAGCCTACGTCCACGGAGCTGCTGCAGATCTTTTATTGAAGAAAAATACAAGTGTTTACAAAACACTGACAACACTCAATCTGAAAAACACTCAGAAAATTATACAACAATTTTCTCTCACTAGTATTTTTACTCTGATTGCACTGTATTATTTTTCTCTCTACAATTTTGTGTATTTTCTGAATTAAATTGTAACTCTATTTATAGAATTTATTCACGCGTTGTGCACGCGTAATTGACAAAAATATTTGCCATTTTTTCTTCGCACGTTTCTGACAAATCTTTGTACAGATTTTCTTTGAAAATTTTGGCCACAATTCTTTGCCACTTTTCAACAAATATGGCCCCCCATATTTATTCTTTTGACTAACAAAATTACGGGTTCAACACAATCAGAATTCAAAATTTAGAACTCCATTTGATAAACAAACTACAAAAGACTCAAATTCTCGCAAAACCCATCAATTATAACCCCCAAATGCACTCGACGGAGTTCTCATGGATTCAGAAGCCAAGAAAGGGGAAAATGGAAATTTTCACTCCTTTGCCCGATTTTTTCGAAATTAATTCTCTAATTGCCCTATGGAAGAATCCTTTTACCCTCTTAGAATCGACATACAAACCCACCTCAATAGTCATAGCCGGTAGTGAACATTAATACATACAAACAAAAAAGATTTCATTAAAACGGTTATTTATTTTTTCCTACTTTTTTTTCCTCCTATATTTTTCCCTCCTCTGTTTTGTTTGTTTCTTGCCCAGTACCCACTATTATTATTTCAGCTAAAATGGTTTTTTTTCATATAAACATTCAATGTAAAGATGTAGAAAAGACAAGACACATTAGCTCAAAAATACCTGAAGACAAAATAAAAGCATTTTTTTTTTTTTGAAAAAAATAGAATAAAAAAATTCAAGAAAATCACTCGCCCTTCTGCAACTCAGCAAGTGGATGAATGTCCTTTTTCCTTCAGCCCATAATTTTTTTTTATAAAACAAAAACCTTTTTTTGGTTTTCCTCATGAAATATTTGATTGATTCAAATTTAATTTAGGGAGTGGATTTGACCCTTCAAATTTAATTTAGGGTCGATCATTCCCCACATAAGGTGATGGAATAGGGTAGAAATGTGTATGATTTAGCATGTGTAGTGCATGAAAATCAGTGGTTTTAAAGAATCCACCTCTCTTTTCTCCACAAATGGCAGTTTCTGTGCAGAAATCTGTCACTCTCTTCCCCCTTAATTACTGGCCAACAGGGTTGAAATTTCTGCTATATATTTCCCTCACACACGCACATTTCTCACAGTAAGTGTGTGTAAATGTGGCTTACTGACTACATACACAGCTTTGTCTCCTCTACACAGCCACATAAATAGTGTTTAAATATTTTGAGTCGAGATGATCGCAATAGATTTGATAAATTTTGGTTTTGATTATGTTCATTTCAGGTTCGAAGTATTGTCATTTGGTTTTCGTATTTCTAGTATTACTTAAAAGTTTAAGTTCGAATAGAAAGCACTGGAGTCCAGTCCGAAGAATAATCTCTAATTTCATAAGATATTGTAAAGATCTGGACTACTAGAACTTGATTAATGCTCGGAAAACTAAACGAGTTTCTTGAACTTGAAATGGCTATCCAATCGAACTTGATGTTCTAACTTCTAAACCATATCTCCAAAAATAATATATAGTTAGCATAAACTAATTCTATCAAAATATAAAAGAGTATGAGATCTTATACTTTCATTTTGAATATATGCAATCACATGCATAAATAAGCACACCTAGTTCTGCATTTTATCACAACGCTTGCAAAAAAAAAAGCTCTTTATACATTTATTAAATATTTTTAAACATACAAATAATCTTTTTAAAAATATTTTTTTACAATTTCCTAAGTTTAAATGTACCTCACATTTATCAAGTTAAATTAATATATAATTATTATAAAAACAATAACACAACCAATATAATTATTTTAATTTAATTTAAAAACTCATGTCATCATCGTTTCATTTAATCAAATAAAGGTTGGTAAAATCTTTCACGACCACATGACAGTGGCCTAGCGGTCGTCACCTCTATCCTCTTATAAACGGCTCAAACTCGAGTCCGTCCCCCACTAATTTAAAAATTGTCAGAAAAAATAAAATATTTCATTGATTGCTCAGTAAGATGGTTTTTTTATGTTAATTTAAAAGATGGTGTTCTTGAGACATCATATTATAACATGTGCCCACCTTTTTGTAACTAAAATAAAATTATAAAAATATGTGTTGTAAAAGTACAGTTGTCAAAACGGGATGGCCCGCCAACCATCGGCCCAAATGGGTTGGCGCCTGTATGCGGGTTGGAAAACGCCCAACCTGGTATACCCCACCCGATGCAGGTTGCGGATTTAGCGGGCCAACCAACTAAAAAACAAAATAAAAAAACATAATTTTGTTATATTTTAATGAATTAAAATTATTAAATAAATTATAGTAAATCATATTTTAATTGATTTAATTGATCCAACTCGTCAACCCGCTAGCTAACCCGCCCGACCTTCCAATCCAAACAGGCTGGCTCGTTTGGGCCCGCCTCCAGGAGGGCCTAAAAAATCTTGGTCCAACTCACCTATCGGGTCGGGTTGGGCAAACCGACATACCCAATCCATTTTGACACCTCTTGTTGTAAGATGTCACTACATGAGGCACCGACAACAAAGTAACTCTATAAATCCCGTAACTTCTAAATTTTGTTAATTTACCCCACGAATATATATTCTCTAATTTATGACTCTGAGTTGATTATTTATTTCTGACTAAAATGTTAGGATTGCAGATAAAAGGGAGGTTGAATGTCTGCACTGGTTCTACTTAGCTATTTTAAAATTTGCTTCGGTTGTATTAGCAACCAAAAGCTTATTATTTAACGGCTGATCAGTCGAGTAACTAAAGAAAAAAGGTGGAAAGAACTCGACTGGTGCATCGAATAAGTTGAGTTGATGGCAGTAGTCTACTGGCCAAATAACAACAGTAAACAAAGTTTGCCGGTCTAATGAAGAACACGGTGGACTACTGAATTGATCACATGACAAAGTCTACTAGACTAAGAAAGACTTGGTATCTACTAACAAGCAATATGTTTATAGTCTACTGAGTAGACACCAACAATTAATATGAATAGTAAGTAAATGCATAATATAAACGACACAATGTTTGTTCCTGGAAGTTCGAAGCAACGCTTCTACGCCTCCCTTTCTTCCTCTGCTGGAAAGATTCATTAGAAGATTATGTTTACACTTAACAATATACAACCCAATTAGGCTAATATCATACATATAACCTAAACTCCTAGTCCACATCGACCATTAAGGTTTACACAGTAATTTGGACACACGGTCGCAAATTATACAATCAATCACTCTGCCTATACAATCAAAGCACAATAAATGGGAAAAGTCCACGTTTAGTCCTCATACTTTACTACTAAAACAATTTTAGTCCCTAAATAGTCCAATCTAACATTTTTAGTCCTTAATTTTTTATAGATATAATGAAATCAGCCGTTGTTATTAATTAGGACCTAAATACCCTTTTAAAGAAATTACAAAATAGAAAGGCCTATAATGCTTTCGTATTACAATAAAATTTTAACAAAACGATATGCATTTTTTACCATAACGGCACCAGGTGAGGTGGATTTGTAAATCCACCCGTCAGAAAATTACTACCCCAGACTGTTTTACGAATGGCTTTTCACCATCCAACATCAGCCCCTCAGGCGAGGTTAGTCTGCAAGTTATCCGACTCCTTCAGAAACCGCACAGCACAGCCTAATTCATTTTCTACCTTAAGGCGTATAATATAACCATATATAAAAAGATTTTAAAGAACTCTGAGAGATAGATGGGCAAAATCCTTGGTTTTATTCTGAAAATACTTATAATATTTATTACATTAACACATCTCCTCCTGAGAGGAGACTAACTTGTTAGCCTCTCATATAATGAGGCTGGACTCGAAACACATATACAAACTATATTGAAAAAACTGAAATATTACAAAGAAAGAAAGAAAATCATTACCAAGCTATGAATTTGATATGATTACAGCTTGGAGATTACAATATTTTTTACTGAGAAAACTATGGAGAATTTCTGATGTCCATAGCTTTCTCACTGCCTGGCCTTATATAGGCATGAATTCGGACTTCAAACACGGATTCCAAACTCTTGTTGAGTGTTAAGTGCGCCCGTGAGTGCTCCTTTATCTCGTGTCTAGCATCTTTGTCTGCCCGTGTCAACTTTCCTTGAGTGATGTCGCTTTTGTCTTGGTGCGCCATAACATTTGTCTTGAATGGTCCATTATTTTATCTGAGTGCTTTTAATGGTCAACATTTTTTTCCTTTGTCGCGGAATATTTATATTATTGGTTTTTGGGGTCCCTGAGCCTTAGGAAAACTTGCCCTCTTGTCAGCAGATCTTTTTTGCTTTTCCTGCCTCTGATCTGCCGGGTTTGGATTGGAATCCTTTCCCGAATTCCGGTTCTTTCTGCTCCGGGCATGCTTTGCAAATTTGATCTTTTCATTGGCCAATACGTGCCATGTTGCAGAACTTCCGATAAGTTTCTTTTCTTGTTGGAATCTTCTTCTCCCAAAGAATTCTTCTTTTTGCTTCGAAGAGCTCTTCAGTAAATCCTGTTCTTGTTCCTGTCATGGAATTCAACTTGAAGGTTCCATTGGCTGAATTAAGAACTTGAATGAGTATTTAACTCTGTCCATTTCTGTTAGACAAACCCAAAGACCTCATGCTCATCTAGTTGAAGCTCCGTCTTCGGTGATGGTCCCAACTAACACTGTTGCTTCCTCTGGTAGCGTCATTTTAATATTTTTTAAGGCTCTCCCATCTGGTTGTCTGAGCTTGATAAAGTGAAAAGCTTCAATAAAGCTTTCTTTGCTGGTTCTGGAGCGGCACTGACGAAATATTTATTGGCATATGTCACGTGAACAGCGTCTCTGATCCACTTTGATAATTTGGAGATTTCATAAAATGCTGGTGCAACAGTATAAACCAAATCCAGAGCTCCAAAATTATACCATTCTTGTACCTCGTTTGCATGACTACCTGGTTTCATCCAAACCCTAGGATATTTTTCGGAGATATCAACAATTGTTTTGTTTGGGTTGATACCCCGTCTGCTGATCAGTTTCTCCCAAGTGCGTTGATTAATCTTGCATAGAAGAAGAAACTAAATCCTTGTTAACTTGAACCGTAGAAGTGTCTGTATATGGCCTAAGGTTCAACTCTCTCTCTTTTACTCTAGAGTTGCTGGGTTGACTTGAAGGTTCAGATTGTTATGACACTTGACCTTCAACATTCGCTACAGCTTATACATCCTCAAGGAATGGATTATCTGCAGTACCTATGATAGGGTTATGTGAATCCCTTGCGTTTGGGTTAGATGAGCCCCGTTCTCTAAACACCCATTTTTGCACAGTTGGAGATGCGGCCTTGAGAAAGGCCCCTCAAGACTTCGAATAGGCATTCTTGGGCCTGAAGGCAACCTCGAATATGACCAAAAACTATGTCCCTATCTGCCTGTTGTAGTCGTCAAGAACATTTTTATCAGATTTCACAATGACAATATCATAATCATAATATTAGCATTTAGCTTGCCATCTTAAAAGTCTAGTCTTTTCTGGTTTTGATTAAATTTTATTTTTCAGGAAAGACTTAACACCAGTATTATCTATTTTTAAGATAAATTTCTTTGCGAGTAAAAATAGTGGCCATTTTTTAAAAGCCATTCGAACTGCAAAGAACTCCTTCTCGTTGATGTGCCATCTGATAACTTCGATGCTCTCAAATAGACAGCTGCAATATCTGCATAACACTTTCATAAGTACTGCAGCCCACCAATGATCACTAGCATCTGTGTATAATACCAGTTCATCGTCGTCGTTTGAAATTGCAAGCTTTGGTAGTTGCCTGCAAACTTATTTTAGCTGTTTGACAGCTTGTCTGTGATCTTCATTTCACTCGAACTTAACATCTTTTTTGAGTAGTGGACTGAACACCTTCCTGTGGTTTGCTAGGTTATTGATGAACATCCCAGCAAAATTAACAACTCCCAGAAAAATCTGAAGTTGCTTTAAATCCTTGCACTTTCTCTATAATATGATTTTGCAAGATGATTCCAGATTCGTCAATCTCAATTCTAAGGAACTCGACCTGTCTTGTGGCAATTACTATATTCCTTTCAGAGAACACTAATCCTTCATTGTAACAAACATCTGATAAGATTTCCAAATGTTTAATATGTTCTTTCATGTTCTTGACGCAATGAGTATGTCGTTAATATACACAAACATTAAGCTGAAGTAATCCTTGAAAAGATTTTCCATCTTCCTTTGATATATCTGGCGAGCATTTGTCAATCCCATCGGCATAACATTCCAGATATAGTGTCCTTGCGGTGTGGAGAATGCTGTGAATTTCCTGCTAGCTTCCTCATCTTAATCTGGTAGAATCCAGACTTACAATCGAAATTAGTATACACGTTGACATTTTGATACCACTTACCAAATGTTCTCTGCTTGGGAAAAAATATCCATCGAACTCCAAGATCTCGTTGATCCCTTTTAGTTGATCACTAATATTGGCTTTCCACGTTTAACTTCTCCATTATTCCGAACCAGAAATCCTAGACTGCTATATGGAGAAACACCTGTTGAGATTAACTTAAGGTCAAGATGTTCCTTAAGTATTATATGCATGTCCATCCAATTTTCCATGTTCATGGGCATTGGTTTGAATCTAATGCACTCATTTTCTTTTCCAGCTTTCACCTTCAAAGTAGTTTTGAGCTCATTCTTGTTCCACAATGCCAGAGGATCCTCATTATAGTTCCTCTGAATCTTCTTTTCACATCCTCTAGAGTGATTTGTTCTTCAAGTGTAGTTTCAGGTTGTGGAACTTCATCTTGTAATGCTTTTTTTCAGTAACAACAGGGTTTCTGAATTAACTTCTTCATCATCTTGTTCTATAAAAAACATCGTATTAACCCGGTCAAAAGTTTGAGAATGCTTTTCATTAGGACCTTGTTGTCGAAACTGAAGTATTGCTTCACCAAATTTTCGTTGAGATGTCAAAGTTTTCCTTCATCACCACGCTTGCTGCGAAAACTAATGGGGAATTTTCTGTGAAACGCCTCCCTTAGTCGCTGGACAATAATCTTATGATCACAAAGGGTTGTGAAAATAAGTCGTCTTGTCTTGTTCTCCTATCTAAATTGCTTCAATGTTTGTAGGAAACTGTTTCCTAATAGCAGACCAGCTCCTGTATAATGGAATAAATAGGTGGAGTCTTGACTTTGTGCGATGGGCTACCGGCTGCTCCTCCAATTATTATTTCCATGGACTCCTTCATTAAGAATAAGAATCCGCTTGGAAAAGTCTCTTCCGGCAATTGCTGGTTATATCTCACCAATTTCTTTAGGAAAGATGTCTCGTTTGACAGTGCATATCCTAGTTCCTGAATCAATATAAGCTGCAAAATATTCTGCTCGATATTTCTCGTATAACATCCCGTCTGAGATGTTTATTATGAATGGACTGGTGGTCATCGGATTCTGTATCTTTTCCCGTTCACCGTGAATTCCATTCCATCATGCAATCTTTCCCAAGGTTTGTGTTCCTCAAGAAATCCAATCCCAAGAATAATCTGTTCTGGGATTCTTCTTATTGTCCCGTCAATTGTGAGATCAATTCACCAATTTTGAGGTTTCCTTGATATCTGTCAACTGTAGGTTGTTGTAAATAATATAGGACATCACAAGGAAAGATGTTATCTTTTTTCGTAATGGCGAAGATTATTTCAACTTCTCACCATCCTTCTGAACACTTCAGAACTCTCTTTGTTTTGAAAATATTTGGGGTTTTCTGAATCCTGCTTGAGACTGCCTTTTGTTTTTCCCTGGGATAGTTGCTGATTAACCTATCAAGTTGGAAAGACATTCTTCTTGGTTCGATCATAAGGCTCCTGCTTCTGTTCATGTGTTGAAGGAATTCTCCTTCAGCCTGATTCTGAACTGGATTCACCTCCATCATCAGAATAGATCTCTTATTTATAGATGCTCTCATATGAGGGGATATCCTCAAATTGATACACATGTACCAAATCCTGGAAATAAACAGCATCCTCGAACTTCTTGCTACGCTCAAACTGTTTTACTCTTCGGTTTGGTTCTCTGGACAATCTGTAGAGATATGTCATATTGCTACAAACGTCCAGCAGTTACAATCTTTAATACTTTCATTCGCACGAGTATGAGTGCGTCTAAAAGTTTTCTTTGTTGGTGCTCTTCTAGAACTTGCTTGATTAGAACCTATTGACTATGTTCTACTCCTTGTTGGTCCTGATCTTTATCCTGGCTTGTAACTTCGGGCTTTTTGCTTTGACCAGAACTTCCTAGGTCTCCATGAAGACCTATTTATTCTTAAACTACTTCATCGGGCATAATGATGACTTCTGTGTTGTTCATCTTCCACTTTTGGGGGTAGTTTCCGATGATTGCAGGGATATCATTCCATGTACAACAAAGAGGAGTTGTTTTGTTGATTCCTCTTAGCTTCTTGTAATTCTTTTAGAGTTTCGCTTGATAGCACCACTCCGCAAGCTTCATTTAAGAAATGACATTCTCCTGGCCACCGTCTCCATTTCTTACGATGTATACTCCTGGATAAGCATTTCTCTCCATGGACTCGGTATTTTGGCAAAGAACAGCTCGGCTGCATCCTTTTCTGTCATCTTTGCCTTCCATCTATACTCTGTGAAGAGTTTGATGTACTCATTTACATAACAGATATCATGTAGTTTCAGGTTATATAGAGCTTGTATATATTTTTTCGCCTTCTCGTGCTCCATTCCTTCGATGTAGCCAACTCCAATGAATTTAGACATCTTATCCATAATTGCTTTCAAGGATTCTCCGGCTATAACTTCTTCCTTGGTTCATGGGTCTGAGGTTCATATTAAGGAGTAATATGAATCAATCTTTGCCTAGATCAAGCATTCCTGCTGCGATTCTCGTTGCTTAAGCTCATTTATCAATAAGAACTTCTCTATTTTGCAAATCCAAGATATCCATATTGAACATAAGTCCATATGGATGAATTGGATCTAACTGAGATTTCCCGTAAGGTGCTTGATGTATGTCTGGTCTGCGGGGACGACTTCTCACTCCAACTGGGGGATCTAAGTTTTTTCCAGTGGTAAAATCATCTTGGTTGGTCTGCTTTGATCTCCACCAGGTGGTGGATTATGTGACCCAAAACTCTCTTGTGTTGGAAGTTGAGGAATTCCGCCAAAGTCTAAATGATTTAATCCCGCAAACGAATCAGCAAGATCACGTAGATCTTCCAGGTTGATTCTTTTCATTACTTTGTTTGAAGTATTTGATCTTCTTGTAGGACTACAATAATGTTTTCAGTCTAAGTCAAAGGCCTTCAGACCTCCTCCGTTTTCCCTTTTGGTGTAAAAGGGGTTATGTTCCATATGACGATGGTAACACCCTCATTTCTTTCTTCCCGAAGAACTTGGTCTTGACTCCAACTCGGGTTTGAACATCTCGAAGGTTTTCAAGAATTTCCTCCTGATGTTTAATCATTATCTTCATCTGACTCTGAATCTGATAGATCTGTGCAGGGGCTTGGCATTGTAAGTATCCATAGCGCTGCACAGCCTTCTGGATCTCTCTAAGATCTAGGGATATCTTAGAAGTATCCGGCTTGATTTCTCGAAAGGTTGGTTCTCCCATCCTAATCGTATGTTCCGGATCCTATTGGATTGTTCAGGATGGTCTTCTTCCTGAGCTTCTGATATCTAGAACTGAAGTTTGAGGTTCATCCTATAGAGGTTCCTCGCTAACTTCTCTTCTTGTTGATACTGGTATATGTTAGCTGGACTAGCACCAACCTCTTGTAAGATTTTTCATTTCTGGTTGAAGTATTTAGCTTCGGCCAGATATTCTTGATTTAGTTCTTCTAATTTTTTGAAGTATCACCTGTATGACTGGTAGCGCTTATCGCGTACACTCAAATTAACCCTTCTCAGGTTAATAGCAAAAGTATGTAGTAGCGAGAGTAGAGATCGATCCCACAGGGAAGGTAGTATTTTTTTTCGTGTCAATTTAAAACGAATAGTAAAAAGGGGTTTTTGAGTTGAGTGATTACTACTAAGCAAATTTTTAGAATTACACTAATTAACGAGATTAACTAAAACGGTTAAAACTTATGAGAGTGAAGCGATTCTTGGTTTTCGGTCAACTTTACTTTTGAAAAATACTCTCTTGATCATCAAATCACTAACATTCGAATTCTTTCAATTATTCATCGATTGGAAATTGAATTCCTACCCACCTTAATCGTAGTCAAAGAGAAAACAACATTCAATCGGACCCTTATCAAATCTCTAATCAAAACTACAGCCGTTAATGATTAAATCAATGATAGATTCCAAAACTAGTGAGTTCGATAAATCTAATCAATAAAAACTACAGCCGTTAATAATTGATTACCCAATCGTTTCTCCTAAGAATTCAATAACACCTACAACCGGTAATTATTAATCTTAGTAGCTTCTTAATTAGCTATCGATTATGCATGCGAATACTAGGTGATCAATCTAATAAACAAACACAATAATCATTGAAATCGATACCAAGAAACAGAATTGAAATCGAAATTAAATTCAATAAACAAACCAAAATTCTCACAAGAGATTCAAATCCAAAAGCAAGTATCCCTTAAACCAAGAATCTAAGAGTTTAGCCTAGCATAATTGAATCTAAAAATGACAAAAACTGATTCGAAAACATTAAATAAACAAAGGAAAGAAATTACTAAAGCGAAGCACGATTCCGGCTTGTCGACTACGGCTCCGTTCTTCGCGTTGTTCTTGACAAAACTTGAAAGAAAACTATTCTAAAAATTGAAAAATCTGTTCTAAGCTCTCAAATATCTCCTAAAGAGGCTAATTTTCGAGTATGAAGAGGTATGGTGGCTGATGGGTAGGTTAGATTTTATGTAGGAAGGAAAGAAATCAAGTTCCCAATATTTCCAAATTACCGCTGGCGATCGATCGCCTCAAAGTGGCGATCGATCGCTAGCTTTTTTTTCTCGGCGAAATTACTTAGGCGATCGATCGCCACTTTTCATGCGATCGATCGCTTGGCTCCAGTGGACTTTGGCGATCGGTCGCCTCCTTTCTTGCGATCGATCGCCTCATCGTGAATTTTGTTGCTCAACTTTCTGTCCATAGGCGATCGATTGCCTCCTCCATGCGGTCGATCGCCTCTGCTAAAATTACATTTTTAGCCTTTTTCTTGATCTACATTGAGTCCTTATTAGCTCCAAAGCTTTTCTTGACCTTTATTCGCCTTAGTTAGCTTGATTTCTTTGATTCCACCTACAATTACACAAATATACGATTATGTAGCATATGTATCAAATTAACCATCAAAACATACCAAATCGTAAATAATTAAACGCAATAGATGTGTCTATTTCTAGTCACATCAAACTCCCCCATACTTACTCTTTACTCGACCTCGAGTAAATCAAATAAAACTATAATCTTTTTGCTTGGCTCATAGCATCATAACAAACTAACTTGTTCTCACTTTAATGCCTCAACAATTTTAAACATGCAAAGTAATGAAAGGCGGTGAAAAGTTAATAATGAAACAAGTTCAATCCCTAAACATTTCGTACCCAACAAAGTAGTGAACGTGTGTGTGTGGTCATAAACAAGTGTTGTATACGAATTATAGATCCAAAAGATGCAAATCCACAATAGTTCAAGTCATACACTAACACAAGTATAAGCTCACTTGCACACTCTTCTCCACACTCTTAGCTACTTTGCAAACACAAATCAAGTAGGTCTTCATTAGCTTGTAGCTTGGCCTAGGTATTGGCTTATGAAAGAAAGGAGAAAGACATGTCAAACAAGAGAGTATGATGATATGCACACTAAAAGCTTCTCTTCTCGCTTGAATGTTTCAACTTTTATCTCAACAATTTTTTCTACTTTTGTGCCTTGGCTCCCATTGGAGTTATATTTTTATCTATTTTCTCAAGGCATTCATTTTCTTTCATGCATTCCATTCTTTTGACAATAAAGCTCACAAAACATTTGAATCATTGATAACATAAGTGCATGTGAATGAAACACATCATACGCCCTTCAAAGGTATGGATAGAATTCATATTTAGGCTCATTAGGGAAGGATGATAAGCTAGTCAAAGAATGCCGAATGGGGGTCATTTGTATGCTTAGCATACAACCATTCTTCTGCATTAAGGCTCAAAAAGGGTACTAGTGATTGATTTTCTTTACATGGTAGGCTTGAAAGGCACAAACGCATCGAAGATCGCCTATATCACTTTCATGTTCGCAAGTAGTCTAGACATATGCCTCAAAGAGCATGTAGTTAAGTTCTAGCATGTATTAGAGACTTCTTAAGACTATCACAAAATTCACACAATCTTCACTAAGTTGTGCACTGATATGGCTAGAAATAGACACATCTATTGAGCTTAATTGTCTACGATTTGGTATATTTTGATGAATAAATTGATACATATGCTACCTAATCGTATATTTGTGTAAATGTAGGAAAATGTGAAGAAATCAAGCTAAATGATGAAAGAAGGAGTAAAGTTGAAGAAAAGAGGAAAAAAACCGGAACCAAAGACACATGTTGCTCCTTTCTCCTCAAATTTATATATGTTCAAGCCAAGTTTTGGAAATGTGGTCCATGGAAAAGTTGTAGATCTTTGAGTTATCTTCGCGTGGACAGCTGATTCGTCAAATTCGGAGTTTGTATGAAAAAGTTATGGCCAAAATACGAAACTCGCCAGAAAACGTTAAAAATCCGCGATCGATCGGCAAAATCCGTGATCGATCGCCGATACATTCTGCCTGATGGCTGGCGATCGATCGCCAGCCAGCGCCGATTGATCGCCAGCAGAGTTTTGGAAAGCTTGAATTCTTGATTTCTTTCCTTCCTACATGGATTCTAACCTATCTCCTAGCCTCCCTACATATAGAACTCGAATTTCAGACCTTTGAATCATCTTGATAGTTAGGGTAGAATAATTTTAGACTAGTTTTATATTTTCTTTTCAATTTTGTTGAAGAACGTCTACGAAGATCGAAGCGAAGGCGGGATTGACACCTCGACGAGCGGAGATCGGATTAGTTTTGTTTCCCTTGTTTTTATTTATAGTTTTGTTTTAATTATGTATAGCTAGTCTTAATTCTTGGTTGAGGAAGACAAAACCTTGGATTTATTTATCTTGGGGAGATTCATACGCTTTTGTTTATCGATTTTATTGAATTCATTGTTTTTCTGATTTTGTTGATATGATTGATGTTTGTTTATTGGATTGACAACCTAGTAACTTGCATATAATCTATTGCTAATTGGATATCAAATAAGAGATTGTTTGAGTAATCTAATTGAAGAAGCAACTAAGATCGATAATTGCCTGTTGTTGGTGTTATTAAATTCTTAGAGAAAACTATTGACTAAATTATATAAACCGCTTGTGTTTATGTTGTTTAGATTCATCGCTCACTAGTTTTGAATGATGTCATGATTTTAATCTTGAATATGCATATAGAGATTGATTGATTGGTGAAAGTTAAATTAGAACGCTTGGACTAATTGACTATGAATAAGGTGAGGGAGGAATCAGATTTCCAATTGATGAATATTCAAGTAAAATTGAGTCTTTTGTGAATCGATGAAATAGATGATAATATCCAAGGTAGAGTCGACCGATACCAAGAATCACTTTCATTAGTTAATCTTTGTTTTTAATTTTCATTAGTATAATTCAACCTCACAACCCCATCCTTTAATATTCTTTTGTTTTGATTTTCATTAACACAAAGATTCACACCTCCTCGTGGGATCGATCTCTACTCACGCTACTACATTATTGTTATCAATCTTGAGGATTGAGTGGGGTTAATTTGGGCGTACACGATAAGCGCTACCAAATTTTGGCACCGTTGCCGGGGACGGCAATTTTATTAATTTGTGTTAACTTTTATTGATATTCTTCTTCCCGTGCTTTTTACCTGTTTGTTCATGCACGCAGGCGAGTTTTCATTTGAGGAGGACGAACATCAATACGATCCCGAGATAGAAAGGACTTTATACGACCTAAGAAGAGAAAATCGAAGACAAGTGAAAGAAGAAGAGGAAAGGACCATCATGGCAGAGAATCAAAGCCTACGACAGCTAGCTAATCCTACTTTGGATCAGCAGCCTCTCTGCATAACCTTTCCTACACTTGCTACTAATATAAATTTTGAATTAAAATCTGGCCTAATACATCTTTTACCTTCTTTTCATGGCCTTGCAGGTGAGGATCCGCATAAGCATTTGATGGAATTCCATGTAGTGTGCACTACAATGAAGCCGACTGGAATAACCGAGGAACAAATCAAATTACGTGCTTTTCCGTTCTCTTTGAAGGACGCGGCTAAATATTGGCTCTTCTATTTACCTTCTGGATCCATCACTACATGGAACGAGCTGAAAAGAACCTTCTTGGAAAAATACTTTCCTGCATCAAGAGCGACGAATATCCGCAAAGATATATACGTCTTTAGACAACTCCAAGAGGAATCACTGCATGAATATTGGGAGCGCTTCAAAAAGCTTTGTGCAAGCTGCCCTCAAAATCAGATAAGTGAACATTTACTGATTCAATATTTTTATGAGGGTCTTTTGCCAAATGACAGGAATTTGGTGGACGCTGCTAGTGGAGGAGCATTTGTAGACAAGACGCCAACGGAAGCAAGACACTTGATTGCGAACATGGCAGCCAACTCTCAACAGTTTGGAACTGCTCGATCGGACCATAAACTTAGGAAGCAAGGCGAGGTAAATGTTTCTAGCCTCGAACAACAATTGATTGATTTAACAGGTATTGTGAAACAACTTGCGATCGGAATGGGACAAAGTGCTAAGGTATGTGGAATTTGTGCACTACCGAGTCATCCAACTGACGCTTGCCCCAAACTTCAAGAACCTTCATTTCCGGGACAACCACAATGGAAGTATGATCTCTATTCTAGCACTTACAACCCAGGATGGCGAGATCATCCAAATTTGAGATATGGGAATCAAAATGAGCCACAGATGCAACAACACCCACCACCATATAAGCCACCATTCCAAAGGCCACAACAAGCCATTCCAACCCCAACACCTGGTGAGTATTTAGAAAATATTGTTAAGGAACTTGCTAATGGATCTCTAAAATTTCAACAGGAGACAAGAGCAAGCATCCAAAGCTTGACTACTCAAATGGGTCAGATGGCAACATCAATAAATCGCATTGATTCTCAAAGATCAAACACTCTCCCGTCACAACCAGTAGTGAATCCAAGGGAGAATGCAAGCGCAATTAAACTAAGGAGTGGGAAAGAACTCAAAAAAGAAGATGAAGAGAAAGAGATCAAGCCTACAGGAAACAATTCCATGCAAGAAAAAGAACCAAAAGGTGAGTCTCCTCCACTCCGTGAGTATAAGATTGAACCCCCTTTCCCTCTCGCATATCAGGAAGATAGGAGGAATGAAAGCATCAAGGACCTGTACGAAACATTTCGAAGATGTGAGGTGAAAATTCCACTGTTGGATGCGATAAAGCAAGTGCCGCGCTATGCAAAGTTCTTAAAGGAGTTGTTGTAAGGACCCTAGTTCCTTAAGTGCGGATAAAAGGCGTAATAGAGCTAAACATGCATAAAGACTATAAAGTAAGTGTTGATGTATTGAGCCGTTATGATTACAGGCCAAATTAAAATTTCCAAAAAGGATTAATTACATTCCCAACCAATTGAATGTTAATCCTATAGTTTTACACTACTTCTAGAGTAGAGACTATACAAAAGAATTAGGCCTGCTATGCCAAAAGCACTCCTCACTGGCTCACCGCATCAACCCGCCTCAGCTCGTACGCCCAAAATTACCTACAGGAACAACCCCAAAACCATGAGCATGTATGTAAACCATATTCACAATAATATGATCATAACTCAATGCATAAACCGTAAATGCAATCACTTCCTGTATATTTAACACATATAAAGAAGCTCCCTCGGTTGTCCCTGTACCATAATTACAATCAATTGATTATAACACCAATAATGTATGTCATGACATGCATCCATTCCATGTATACCAATGATCAATCCCAGTCTTATTATATCAGTGGCATAATACCCCTCGCGTTACATGACAGCGGCGTTAATACCCCTCGCTTCGACATATTAGCGGCATAATATCCCTCGCATCAACATGACAGCGGCATTATTCTTTGCTTCGACATGTTTGCGGCAAATATTCTTCATCGCTATAATATGACAGCGGCAAGTATTCTATCATCGTTTCGACATGAAGGCGGCAAGTATTCTTCATCACTGTAATATAATCTCGACCCACAATCACATGCAACCATAATGCATATTCCAATCATGTATGCAACCATAATGCATAATGAGACCATGTACGTAACCATAATGTATAACCAATTTATAGCGTAATAAATACGTTTTACCGCCCGATGCCCGTACGTCTCACTACGTACCTTGGTTCCAAAAGTGGAGATATCGTGAACTTTATCTCCTAAGTTGTGTGGCCACCTGTGATGGTTCTACACATTCACACAAATCAATATTAGGAGCCAATAATAGTCCAATATCAAAAATTCCACAAAAATGCCCAAAAATGCCAAATTTTGTCTTTCGCGATCGATCGCCAGTTCGGGCGATCGATCGCGAAACCTTACTGCCCGAAGCCAACATTTTTCACCCTTCGGCGATCGATCGCCACACTTGGCGCGATCGATCGCCAACCTCGCCGATCGATCGCCCAAGAGTGGCGATCGATCGCCAAGCGCTTCAAAAGCCTACTGCCAGTGCGCGATCGATCGCCTGAAATGGGCGATCGATCGCCAACCCCTGTAACCCGAAAATCCTCCATTTTTGCTCCAAAATTCCTTCCAATCCACACCAACACTTAAACCATTAAACCAACAACATAAATAACAACATATACCTTCAAAATACACCTTAGAGCTACCATAAATCCAACCTTCAACTCAAATAATACCAACCCATAAAAACCCATTTCAAAACCTTTCAAAAACCATTCCAAACTCAATCCAAACACAATAAAAACAATAGGGAGGTATCCATACCTCTTGGGGACTCCAAATCACCCAATAAACTCCACAAATCCAACTTTTGAAAAGATTTCTCTTCACCTCTTTACCAAGTTTCGAAAAAGTGAGGTAGAGAAGGGTTTTGGATGAGTTAGATGGGGAAAGTAGAGAATGAAGGTATAAGGGGGATTGGGGTATAAGTTAAATTGTATTCCAACAATTACCATGGTGTATAAAACACCCCAACATTATATTTTAAAAGGCATTTTACCATAATGCACCAACATCACAACTAAAACATGATTTACCCAAATAATCACAAACCATTCCATTTAAACCATTAAAATCCCCAATTACCCAACATTATAACATACACCCCGAAATGCTCCACCGGGTCACTCCTACCATGTGACTAAGCATTTCACCAGGATAAATAATGCCAACACAGATATTAATTATCACCATAAAATCACATAAACATAATTAACGCCCAAATGCAATTAATCATTTCGGGGATATCACAGTTGTGCACCGCCAAGAGGAAACAAAGGCTTAAAGGATGCCACAAGGTTGAGTTGGGGGAGAACATCTCAGCAGTCATCCAAAGGAAAATCCCTACCAAGTGCAAGGACCCAGGTATGTTCACCATTCCATGCACAATTGGCACAACACGTCTTGAAAAAGCTATGCTAGATCTAGGAGCATCGATAAATGTCATGCCATACTCTCTCTATGCTTCTTTGATTCTAGGACCTTTAAGTGACACAAGGGTAGTTGTTCAGTTAGCAGATAGATCTAATGCATACCCTAGGGGAATTTTAGAAGATGTCTTAGTACAGGTAAATGAGTTGGTATTTCCCGCTGATTTTTATGTGCTTGATATGGCAAAGGGGGACAATAATAGTCCTATATTGTTAGGAAGACCCTTCTTGAAAAC
The DNA here is from genome assembly GCA_907163345.1 of Haberlea rhodopensis. Lineage (NCBI taxonomy): Eukaryota > Viridiplantae > Streptophyta > Magnoliopsida > Lamiales > Gesneriaceae > Haberlea > Haberlea rhodopensis. Next base: position 171,328 of record CAJQUN010000102.1, read on the forward strand.
ATCCAAGACTAAGATAGATGTTCATAGTGGCACACTTACGATGGAGTTTGATGGTGAGGTCGTTAAATTCAATATACATGATGCCATGAAATATCCTTGTGATGATGATGATACTGTTTACTCTATCGATATTATTGATTACTTGTCCCAAGGGATCTTTGAGACTGCAGGTAAAGACGAGTTGGAGATAGCCCTCACCACCCCTCTAGATCATTTTGAGGACGAGTGGCCACTTGGAGATGAAGTGGAACACAACATTATTGCGTTGGATACCACGCCCGAGATACAAGGTAATATTTCATTTGTGTCATTGCCTATTCCTAACTCTAGACCTCTCCCTTCGGTATCGCAGGCACCCACTATTGCGTTGAAGCCATTACCAAGTCACCTAAAGTATGTGTTCCTTGGAGAGGGAAACACATTACCGGTGATAATCTCTAGCAAGTTGGGAGATAGCCAAGAGAAGGAGCTCATTCAAGTGCTAGAGGAGCACAAGACCGCGATAGGATGGACCATTGCTGACATCAAAGGAATAAGCCCCTCGACATGCATGCATAGGATTCTACTTGAAGAAGGATCAAAACCTACACGCCAACCGCAAAGGAAACTCAACCCACCGATGATGGAAGTAGTGAAAGAGGAAATCTTAAAGCTTCTTGCAGTTGGAATGATATACCCTATTTCTGATAGCCAGTGGGTCAGCCCTGTCCAAGTAGTTCCAAAGACTGGCATTACAGTGGTGAGGAACAAAGACGATGAATTAGTGACCACCCGCATTCAGAATGGGTGGAGAGTTTGCATTGACTACCGCAAATTGAACACCGTGACCCGCAAGGACCATTTTCCATTGCCCTTCATTGATCAAATGCTTGAAAGGTTAGCATGTCATTCTTATTACTGTTTTCTTGATGGATATTTCGGTTATTTCCATATTGCAATTGCTCCAGAAGATCAAGAAAAGACCACGTTCACATGACCCTTTGGAACCTTCGCTTATAGGCGCATGCCCTTTGGACTTTGCAACGCACCGGCCACATTTCAACGGTGTATGGTTAGTATATTTTCTGAGTTCACTGAGCACATATTAGAGGTATTCATGGATGACTTTACTGTTTATGGTGACTCATTCAATGCTTGTCTAACTAACCTTACCCTTGTCCTAAAGCGTTGCATAGAAACAAACCTTGTGCTAAGTTCTGAAAAATGCCACTTTATGGTAGAGCAAGGTATCGTTTTGGGTCATGTGGTCTCATCAAAGGGTATATAGGTAGATAAAGCGAAAATTGATATTATTCAGTCTCTACCTTATCCTATTTGTGTGCGGGATGTGCGTTCTTTTCTTGGCCATGCAGGTTTCTATCGGAGGTATATCAAGGACTTCGCCAAGATAGCATCACCATTATGCAAATTATTACAAAAGGATATGGCATTCGAATTTGATGAGGCATGCAAGACCGCATTTGATACATTAAAGACATCCTTGACATCCATACCCATTATCCAACCTCCTGACTGGAGTAAGCCATTTGAGATCATGTGTGATGCAAGCGACTATGCAGTGGGCGCCGTTTTGGGCCAAAAGATTGGGAAGATTTCTCATGCCATCTACTATGCTTCCATGACCTTGAATGATGCTCAGCGGCACTATTCCACTACTGAAAAGGAGCTATTAGCTGTTGTGTTTTCTTTAGAAAAATTTTGATCTTATTTGCTCGGGGCTAAAGTTGTCATTTATTCTGATCATGCAGCCTTGCGGTACTTGATGACAAAGAAGGAAGCAAAGCCAAGACTAATAAGATGGATCTTACTGTTGAGTGAATTTGATGTTGAAATCAAAGATAAGCGAGGCGCAGAAAATAAAGTGGCGGACCACCTAAGTTGTTTGGTTAATGTGAATGATACACCGTGTCTAAAAGAAGAATTCCCGGATGAACGACTATTTGCTGTACACGACATTTTACCATGGTATGCAGGTATTGCTAATTTTTTGGCCACTAACACTGTTCCTAATGGATTGAATAGGAATCAACGCGGGAAAATTCGAAGCGACGCCAAGTATTATGTTTGGGATGAGCCATACTTATGGAAACATTGTGCGGATCAAGTCATCAGGCGTTGCATTCCGGACAATGAGGTATCTTCTATACTCCGTTTTTGTCATTCCCATGAGGTTGGTGGCCACTTTGGAGCCAAAAGAACGGCACACAAAGTATTAGAATGTGGATTCTTTTGGCCAACTTTGTTTCATGATGCATATAATTTCTGTAAATCGTGCCACGAGTGTCAAAAGACAGACAACATATCTCAACGAAATGAGATGCCCCAACAACCCATACTTTATTGTGAAATCTTTGATGTATGGGGCATCGACTTCATGGGACCATTTCCACAATCTTTTGGCCACATTTACATTTTACTTGCTGTGGATTATGTGTCGAAATGGGTGGAAGCTTTAGCCACCCGTACCGATGATTCGAAAGTGGTTGCAGGTTTTATAAAGCATAACATTTTCTCTAGGTTTGGGACTCCAAGAGCAATCATAAGTGATCGAGGCGCCCATTTTTGCAACAGGACGGTGGAGAGTCTATTAAAGAAGTACCATGTGACACACAAGGTGTCCACCGCCTACCATCCGCAAACAAATGGACAAGCTGAAGTCTCAAATCGAGAAATCAAATCTATCTTGGAAAAGACTGTGAATCCCACTAGAAAGGATTGGAGCTTGAGACTAGACGATGCACTATGGGCTTATCGAACGGCATACAAAACGCCAATAGGTATGTCTCCTTATAGACTAATCTTTGGTAAACCCTGTCATTTGCCTGTAGAGTTGGAGCATCGAGCATTTTGGGCCATCAAACACCTAAACATGGCTATGGACAAGAGCGGGGAACATAGAAAGCTGGCAATTGCAAGAATTAGAAGAGATCCGCAATGATGCGTATGAAAGTGCAAAGCTTTACAAAGAAAAAACGAAGACATTTCATGACAAGATAATCACGAGGAAGGAATTTTTCGTTGGTCAAAAAGTCCTCCTCTACCTTTCCCGCCTTCGTCTCTTTCCAGGTAAACTACGTTCTCGATGGGTTGGACCTTTTATAGTAACTGCTGTTTTTCCACATGGTGCAGTTGAAGTCCAAAGCCTAGCAAAAGATAAAACATTCAAGGTAAACGGACATAGACTGAAACCATACTATGAAGGTTTCCATGCCGCCAAAGAAGGAGAAGTGGATCTTGAAGATCCACCAAGCATCACGTGATCAATGCACTGGCGTCGGGCCACCGACGTTAAACAGAGGCGCTGCTTGGGAGGCAACCCAAGGGAAGTTAGTTTCCCTTTCCTTTTATTTTTATTGCTTTAGTAGTTAGACTTTTCTCTTTTCTTGTATTTTTGCCTTACATTGGGGACAATGTAAGATTTAAGTATGGGGGAGGGATTAGTGTGTGTTATTGCTTTTCTATTACAAATATACAAAAAAATCGAAAATTTGAAAATTTTGATCTCATAGTTAGTAATGAACACATGCTTAGATTCACTAGCCCATGATGAAACCTAATTGATATCATGCATGCTTTTGAACATAGGTGAATTGTTAACCTTGGAACACTTTGAACTCTAATGCAAAGTTTACTTTAACTTAGTAGTTGAATATTTTGAGCACATTATTGTCATGGCTTGTGACGTATGCATAACTTAGTGAAGATTGTGTAAATTTTGTGATAGTCTTAAGAAGTCTCTAATACATGCTAGAACTTAACTACATGCTCTTTGAGGCGTATGTCTAGACTACTTGCAAACATGAAAGTGATATAGGCGATCTTTGATGCGTTTGTGCCTTTCAAGCCTACCATGTAAACAAAATCATTCTCTAGTACCTATTTTGAGCCTTAAATGTAAAAGAATGGTAGTATGCTAAGCATACTAAAGACCCCCATTCAACATTTCTTGACTAGCTTATCATCCTACCCTTTAAGCCTAAATGTGATTTTAATCCATACCTTTTAAGGGAGTATGATGTATTTCATTCAAATGCACTTGGGAATCTTTGAAGTATATTTGTGAGCTTAATTGTCAAAAGAATGGAATACATGAAAGAAAAAGGGATGCCTTGAAAAAATAGATAAAAATATGACTCCAAGGGGAGCCAAGGCACAAAAGAAGCAAAGTGTTGAAATAAACCTTGTGAAAAAGAACAAAGTTGAAAAATTCATGCAAGAAGAGAAGCTTTTAGTGTGAATTTCATCATACTCTCTTGTTTGAATATCCTCACCCTTTCTTTCATAAGCCAATACCTAGGCCAAGCTACAAGCTAATAAAGACCTACTTGATTTGTGTTTTTCAAAGTGGCTAAGATAGTGGAGAAGAGTGTGCAAGTGAGCTTATACTTGTGTTAGTGTATGACTTGAACTATTATGGCTTTGCATATTTTGGATCTATAATTTGTACACAACACTTGTTTATGACCACACACACACATTCACTACTTCGTTGGGTACGAAATGTTTAGGGATTGAACTTGTTCCACTGTTAACTTTTCACCGCCGTTCATTATTATGCATGTTAAAATTACTGAGGCATTAAAGTGAGGACAAGTTGCTTTGTTATGAACCTATGAGCCAAACAAAAATATTGTAGTTTTATTTATTTACTCGAGGTCGAGTAAGAGTAAGTATGGGGGAGTTTGATGTGACTAGGAATAGACACATCTTTAGTGCTTAATTGTCTACGATTTGGTAGGTTTTGATAGATAATTTGATACGTATGCTACCTAATCGTATATTTGTGTAATTGTAGGTACAATCGAAGAAAACGAGCTAAAAACGATGTGTAAAGACCAAGAAGAGACATGGACATGACAAGGACTAAAAGTTGATCAAGAAAAGGGCCAAAATGTAATTTTAAAGGAGGAGATCGATTGCCACGAAGAGGAGATCGATCGCCTATGGACAGAAACTTAATCAACAAAATTCACGAACCAGCGATCGATCGCGAAGAATTGGCGATCGATCGCCAAAGCCTACTGGAGCTCGGCGATCGATCGCGATAAAGTGGCGATCGATCGCCTCAAGAAATTCGCTGAAAAATAAAAGCCTCGTGATCGATCGCCACACATCAGGCGATTGATCGCCGAAGAGTCCGAAAATTTGGAAATTGAGTCTTTTACCATGTTTAAAAGATTGTATCCCATATTTATCACTCACATACCCTAAAACTCGAGACTAAGCTTCATTAGCAGTAGTTTTTGATAGTTTTTCATACTCTTAGAATAATTTGAGATTTTAGATTAATTTTCTTTCAAGTTTTCTTCAAGAACAACGAAGAACGGAACCGGAATCGACAAGCCGGAATCGTGATCCCTTTTAGTAACTCTTTCTTCTACTATTAGTTTGATGTTTTTTAGATTAATTTTGGTTGTTGTTAATCTAGTTATGAGTAGCTAAATACTTTTGTGATTCTCGGTTGAGGAAAACGATACATTGGATGTTTACAATTCTTGTGAGATAAGTTTTGATTGTTGATTTGCATTGAGTATCAATTGTTTTTCTGATTTGATTGTCATGATTGTTATGCATGATTGTTGGAATGATCACCTAGCTATTGTTCATACAATTTAAAGCTAAATTAGATATCAAATACGGAATCGTTTGATCCCTCTAATTTACGAAGCAACTAAGATTGATTAAATTCCGTTTGTGAGTTTGTTAAATTCTTAGGGTAAACAATTGACTAAATTAAACATAGACGCTTGGATTATGCTGTTTAGCTTCATCGATCTCACTAGTTCATATGCTATCATCGATTTAAATCTTAATCGCTTGTATTTTGATTGATTGTGTGATAAGGGTTAAACTAGAACGCTTGGGCTACTTAACTAAACTTAAGGTGAGATAGGATTTTGATTATTGGATTAAACGTCCACGATGAATATTCATATGGAAATTGAACCATTTGTGAATATCGATGATCGAGATAGTAAACGCCAATTGTAAAGTTAACCGAAAACCGAGAATCGCACTTTTCTCATAAGTTAATTCATATAGATAATTTTGCATATTAGTTTAATTTTGCATCGTAGTATTATTACTTTGAATTCAAAACCCCTTTTTATTTTTGTTTGCATAAGTTAACACAAAGATATAAATGTAGGGAAAGGTGAAGAAATCAAGCTAAAATGATAAAAGAAGCAATAAAGATGAAGAAAAGAGGAAAAAACCAGAATCCAAGACACATGTTGCTCCTTTCTCATCATATTTATATATGTTCGAGCCCAGATTTGGGAATGTGGTCCATATAAAAGTTGTAGAACTTTGAGTTATCTTCGTGTGGACAGCTGACTCGTCGAATTCGGAGTTCGTATGTGAAAGTTATGGCCAAAATACGAAACTCGCCAGAAAAATGGAAAATCAGGCGTAAAGACGCCATTTCAGGCGTACCTACGCCAGTGCTACGGGAATTTAGGCGTAGTTACGCCATTTTAGGCGTAATTACGCCAATAGGATTTTGGAAAGTTATCTTTCCTTCTACATGGACTCTAACCTAGTCCCCAAACCTCCTAGCCTCTATATCCACAAAAATCAGACCTTTAACCATCTAGATAGTTAGGGTAGAATAGTTTTAGACTAGTTTTATATTTTCTTTTCAATTTTGTTGAAGAACGTCTACGAAGATCGAAGCGAAGGCGGGATTGACACCTCGACGAGCGGAGATCGGATTAGTTTTCTTTCACTTGTTTTTATTTATAGTTTTGTTTTAATTATGTGTAGCTAGTCTTAATTCTTGGTTGAGGAAGACACAACCTTGGATTTATTTATCTTGGGGAGATTCATACGCTTTTGTTTATCGATTTTATTGAATTCATTGTTTTTCTGATTTTGTTGATATGATTGATGTTTGTTTATTGGATTGACAACCTAGTAACTTGCATATAATCTATTGCTAATTGGATATCAAATAAGAGATTGTTTGAGTAATCTAATTGAAGAAGCAACTAAGATCGATAATTGCCTGCTGTTGGTGTTATTAAATTCTTAGAGAAAACCATTGACTAAATTATATAAACCGCTTGTGTTTATGTTGTTTAGATTCATCGCTCACTAGTTTTGAATGATGTCATGATTTTAATCTTGAATATGCATATAGAGATTGATTGATTGGTGAAAGTTAAATTAGAACGCTTTGACTAATTGACTATGAGTAAGGTGAGGGAGGAATTAAATTTCCAATTGATGAATATTCAAGTAAAATTAGCGATCGATCGAGGCTGAGGACCGATCGATCGCAAGGCTAAAATGTGGGTTTTGGGATTTTGTTCTAAATGATGATGTTTTTGGTAATGGTTCATTTATTGGCTTCTAATATGGATTCATGTGATTGTGTAGAACCATCCCAGGTAGCCACACATCAAAGGAGATAAAGTCCCACGACATCTCCACTTTTGGAACTAAGGTACGTAGTGAGACGTACGAGCATCGGACGGTAAAACGTATTTATTACGCTTTTGAATTGGCTATGCATTATGGTTGCACATGTGGTCTTATTTATGCGTTATGGTTGCATATATAGTTGGAACATGCATTATGGTTGCATGTAATTGTGAGTCGAGGTTATATCACAGTGATGAAGAATACTTGCCGCCTTCATGTCGAGGCGATGATAGAATACTTGCCGTTGTCATATTTAGCGATGAAGAATATTTGCCGCAAACATGTCGAAGCGAAGGAACATGCCGCTGTCATGTTGATGCGAGGGATATTATGCCGCTAATATGTCGAAGCGAGGGGTATTAATGCCGCTGTCATGTAACGCGAGGGGTATTATGCCACTGATATAATAAGACTGGGATTGGCCATTGGTATACATGGAACGGATGCATGTCATGACATATATTATTGGTGTTATAATCAATTAATTGTGATTATGGTACAGGGACAACCAATGGAGCTTTTATATGTGTTAAGTACAGGAAGTGATTTGCATTTTGGTTTATGCATTGAATTATGATCATATTATTGTGAATATGATTTATATACATGCTCATGGTTTGGGGTTGTTCCTGTAGGTACTTTTGGGCGGACGGGCTAAGGCGGGTTGATGCAGTGAGCCAGTGAGGAGTGCTTTTGGCATAGCAGGCTTAATTTTTGTATAGTCTCTACTCTAGGAGTAGTGTAAAGCTATAGGATTAGCATTTATTGGTTGAGAATGTAACTAATCCCTTTTGGAACTTCATTTTGGCACTGTAATTTAATAGCTCAGGGCATCAACACAACCTTTATACTCTGTTATGCATGGAAATTTTTATTTACGCCTTTAATCCGTACTTAAGGAACTAGGGTCCCTACATTAGTGGTATCAGAGCAGTGGTTAGAGAACCCGGGAACGAGTGAAGGGTAGCCTTAGCATGGTTGGCTAGGTGTTTACATTTGGGGCATGTTTATGCATGTGGTGCATATTTATGTATACAATTGGCATACTAACATGCTTGTCATTCATATTGTCTAACGGTTTAGCATATATATTGTTTGGAATTGTTGTTAACATTTGTGTTACAGCATGGCGGCTATGAATGCGGGAAACCTCAACGAGGAGGTGGGTGATATTGGGAGCGTGAATGCTAGCATCGGGCAGGCAAATCCTTTACCCCCACCTGCTGTGGGCATGGAACCGGTTGCTCAACTACTGTTACCAGGGGAGCTTAGCCTGACACTATTTCTGACCTTTCACCCACCCATGTTTGAAGGAACAGAGACAGGAGAAGATGCCGAAGAGTGGCTGGAGAGACTAGAACAGATTTTTGTATCTGCACCGTGTGCTAGGACGGCTTGGTTAAGACTGGCAGAATTCCAACTGGCAAAGAAGTCGTCCATGTGGTGGAAGACGACTGTAATGGAATTAAGGGCACAAGGCATGGTAATCGACTGGACTTTATTTCGGACTCGGTTTCTAAACCGATATTTCTCTGCCGCGGCTAGGCAAACTAAGGAGGATGAATTTACGAATCTGAAGCAAGAGAACCTGACAGTTTCGGACTACGCCATGCACTACTCATCCTTATTAAGGTATGTTCCACACATTGCTACAAATGGGCATGCCAAGATGAGGCACTTTTTAAAGGGGCTGCGACCGGAATTATTTGATCGGGTCATTTCTAACAACCCGACATCCTTTGATGAGGCACTGGTTAGAGCGGAGTTAGCGGAGATAGGGGTGAGTGCTTATCCCGAGGCCATACCCTCACCAGCTCCATCACAAAGATCAACATCTGAAAATCTGAGGCCCCGAGGAGGATCTTTTAAGTCACGGGGGACTTCTTCTTCTACTCGGTTTGGCGGAAGGAGGCCGGAGGGCCGGAAGCAAGGGGATCGGAGGAGTGGTACATCTACTTATGGGGGACCGGCTCAAGCTAGTAGAGCTGGAGATGTCAAGTGCCACTTTTGTGGAGGGCCACATTTGATGCGAGATTGTTCTGCGTGCTACATTTGTGGCAAGTCGGGCCACATTGCTCGGCGTTGCCCCAACCGGGAAGGACAGACGGATCTCAGGGAAGGTCGAGGGAGGTTTTCTAGTGGTACAGTGCAGCAGAGGCCACCAATGGTGCCTCGTCAGATGGGAGGACAGGCGACGGGGCCACCCCAGGGATAGGTCTATGCATTGACCAGGGAGCAGGCCGATGCAGCTCCAGAGGAGGTTATAGCTGGTACGTGCCTACTATTTACATTTTCCACCTTTATTTTGATAGACACAGGTGCTTCGCACTCCTTCGTGTCTGCGGACTTTGTGGCGAGACATCATATGTGCACGTCTCCGTTACCCACGTCTCTATTAGTCTCAACACCCACCGGGAAGAGAGTTGTTGCTGATCGGTTTCTGATGGACTGCCTCATTTATTTTGAGGGCAACGAGATAAAGGCAGATTTGATTGTTTTGAGTATGTCAGATTTCGACTGCATTGTGGGCATCGACATTCTGAACAGATATCAGGCAGTGGTAGATTGTCGACAGAGGACAGTTCGATTCAGATCTGGTTTGGGAGTTCAGTGGACTTTTTATGGCGACGGGTCTCGTGCGAAGATTCCGTTGATTTCGGCAATCAAAATGTCTCAGTTGTTGGAACGTGGTCACACGGGCTACCTCATCTATGCCGTGGACACGTCGGGAAAGAGCAAAGAGTTAAAGGTTGAGGATATACCAGTGGTAGCGGAATTTGCTGACGTATTCCCGGAGGAGATTCCCGGATTCCCACCGGCAAGGGAAGTCGAGTTTGGGATTGAGTTATTACCGGGACATCCGCTATCTCCCGTGCACCTTACAGAATGGCACCGGCTGAGCTAAGAGAGTTGAAGGAACAATTGCAGAAACTCCTTGATAAAGGATATATACGCCCTAGCGTATCGCCTTGGGGTGCACCAGTTCTTTTTGTGAAGAAGAAGGATGGCTCGATGCGCTTGTGCATCGATTACCGGCAACTGAATAAGGCCACGGTAAAGAACAAGTACCCTCTTCCAAGGATCGACGACTTGTTTGACCAGTTGCAAGGCACGAAGCTGTATAGTAAGATTGATTTGAGATCCGGGTACCACCAGATACGGGTCAGGGAGGAGGATGTGCAAAAGACAGCATTTAGGACTCGGTATGGGCACTACGAGTTCTTGGTAATGCCGTTCGGTGTGACGAACACCCTGGCTGTCTTTATGAGCTTGATGAATCGGGTATTCCAACCCTATCTGGATCAGTTCGTCATTGTGTTTATTGACGATATACTCATCTACTCCCGGAGTGAGGAAGAGCATGTGAGACATTTGAGGACAGTGCTCCAGATCCTCAGAGATCACCAGTTATATGCCAAACTCAGTAAGTGTGAGTTTTGGTTGAGCAGTGTAGTATTTCTGGGGCACGTCATATCTAGCAGCGGGATTTCAGTGGACCCCAGGAAGATTGAGGCGGTGATGGAGTGGGCTGCACCCACTTCTGTGCCCGAGATTCGGAGTTTCCTTGGTTTGGCTGGGTATTACCGACGCTTCGTCGAGGGATTTTCTAAGATTGCTAAGCCACTGACTCAGTTGACTCAAAAGGGAGTGCCCTTCTTTTGGTCAGAGGCTTGTGAGGAGAGCTTTCAAGAGTTGAAGCACCGATTAACGACGGCACCGGTATTGGTGATTCCTACGGAGAACAAGAGGTTTGTGCTTTATACTGACGCATCACTGCAGGGCTTGGGTTGTGTACTGATGCAAGATAAGCATGTGGTAGCTTATGCATCGAGGCAGTTGAAGACGCATGAGGTTAGGTACCCAGTCCATGACTTGGAGTTGGCTGCTATTATCTTTGCCCTGAAGATTTGGAGGCACTATCTGTATGGTACGTCCTTTACCATATATACGGATCATAAGAGCCTGAAATTCTTATTCACTCAGGCGGAGTTGAATATGCGTCAGAGGAGATGGATGGATCTGCTCAAAGACTATGACTGTGAGATTGAGTACCATCCGGGGAAAGCAAACTTGACGGCAGACGCCTTGAGTCGGAAGGTGAAGAGTACTGCTGAGGAGGTCATGCATTTGTCGACTATGATGACTTCCTGTTGCCATCTGGGCTATGACTTCGACGTAGATACATCGCCTGTGCATGTATCGACCTTATTGGCTGAGCCAGATATCTATGAGCATATCAGGAGAGCTCAGAGGACAGATGATGAGATTCAGAGATGGTCATCATTGGCACTTCAAGGACAGCCATCAAAGTTCAGAGTGGCTGAGGATGGTTCTTTGAGACTCGGTAACCGATGGGTAGTTCCAGGTACGCCGGAATTGCGTAGAGGAATCTTGGAACGAGCTCATAGTAGCCGATTTAAGCATCCACCCAGGAGATAAGAAGATGTATAAAGACTTGTGTAATCAGTTCTGGTGGAAGCGGATGAAGCGTGATGTGATTGCTTTTGTCAAGAGGTGTTTGATCTGTCAACAGGTAAAGGCGGAGAGGCAGAGACCCGGTGGCGAGCTAAGGAGCTTAGAGATACCGGAGTGGAAGTGGGAACACATATCTATGGACTTTGTGACTCACTTGCCGAGGACTACTTCAGGTTGTGATGCCATTTGGGTAATCATTGACAGTCTGACGAAGGTAGCTCACTTCATTCCCTACAGTATGACGTACACATACTTGAGGATGGCTCAATTGTATGTCCGGGACATAGTGAGACTGCATGGGATTCCAGTGTCTATTGTGTCTGACAGAGATCCGTGGTTCACATCTCATTTCTGGGGAGGTCTTCAGTCAGCTTTGGGTACTGAGTTGAGGTTGAGTACGGCATATCATCCCCAAACGGACGGTCAGACTGAGCGTACTATACAGACGCTCGAGGACATGCTACGAGCTTGTGTGTTGGAGTTTGATGCCTCATGGCAAGATTCTTTGGCCTTGGTAGAGTTTTCATACAACAACAGCCATCAGGCGAGTATTCAGATGGCACCGTTTGAGGCTTTGTATGGTAGGCGTTGTAGGTCACCATTGTATTGGGATGACTTGACCAGTAAAGCAGTGGGAGGACCCGAACTGATTCGGGAGATGGAGGATAAGGTAAATATTATCCGTCAGAAAATGAAGGCAGCCCAGGACAGGCAAGCCGCCTATGCGAATAAACGGCGGAGACCGTTGGAATTTCAGTTGGGGGATAGGGTCTTTTTGAAGATTTCACCTTTCAGGGGTGTGGTTCGGTTTGGTATGCGTGGTAAATTGTCTCCGAGGTATGTGGGACCGTATGAGATTTTACAGTGCATCGGTACCTTGGCTTACCGTTTAGCACTACCACCGTCGTTGTCTGGTATTCACGACGTGTTTCATGTATCTATGCTACGGAAGTATGAGCCGGATCCGTCGCATGTATTGCAGCCTTCTGAGGTTCAGTTAGATTCTGATGTATCTTATGAGGAACGGCCAGTCAGGATTCTGGATAGGGCTGATCGCAGGCTTCGGAACAAAGTGATACCTATGGTAAAGGTACAGTGGGATCGCAGGGGTGTCGAAGAGGCCACGTGGGAGACGGAGCAACATATGGTGCAACACTACCCGGAACTATTCTCTGGTATGTGATTTATGTTTAGTTTCGTTTTGGGTAAGTGCATGCGATTTCGAGGGCGAAATCTTATAAGTAGGGGAGTATTGTGATATCCCCGAAATAATTAATTGCAATTAGGGCATTAATTATGTTTATGTGATATTATGGCGATAATTAGATTATGTGTTGGGACTAATTATCTTGGTAAAATGCTTGTCACATGGTAGGCGTGACCCGGTAGAGCATTTCCGGGTACATGTTATACATGTTGGGATTTGGGTGTTATAATGGTTTAAATGATATGGGTTGTATCTATTTGGTAAAGCATGATTTTAAATGGTGATTTTAGTGCATTGTGGTAAAATACTTTTAAACTATCATGTTGGGGTATTCTACATACCATGCTTGTTTTTAGATGAACAATTAAAATCCCAAAACATGGCATGAGAGCCACTTGCATACTTTATATCCCATCACCCTCTCCATCAGCTTTTTGGTCCCTAAACCCCATCCACTCATCCTTAAGCTGCTATTTTCGTTTTTGAAACAAGAGAGGAGGAGAAAGCTTGGAAAAAGGGAGTCTTTGGTGTTTTCTTGCTTGAAACTTAGAGCTCAAGTGGTAAGCTTCCACAATGGTAGAGTTTTGTTGAGTTTTGGTTGGGTTGTAGATTGTTTTTGGGGTTAAAAAGGGGTAGATCTTGTTCCAACATCTTGTTTATGTTTGGGGGTTGTATTTTAAGGTTGTTTTGTGGTTATATGTTGAGCATGGAAGTTGTTCTTGGTTGTATAGGAGTTTAGGTGTTGTTGGAAGCTCATACATGGAAATTTCTCGCAAAAACAGGGCTTCTCGATCGATCGAAATCTGGGTCCGATCGATCGAGCGGGACAGAGCCTGGCCAAGGCTTGTATCGAGCTCACCGATCGATCGGGAAAATATTCCGATCGATCGACGTGTGAAATCTCGATCGATCGAGAGAATGTCTCGATCGATCGGCAGAGGCAGAACCAACATACTTTTTGTTGAACATTAGCGATCGATCGAGGCTGAGGACCGATCGATCGCAAGGCTAAAAATGTGGGTTTTGGGATTTTGTTCTAAATGATGATGTTTTTGGTAATGGTTCATTTATTGGCTTCTAATATGGATTCATGTGATTGTGTAGAACCATCCCAGGTAGCCACACATCAAAGGAGATAAAGTCCCACGACATCTCCACTTTTGGAACTAAGGTACGTAGTGAGACGTACGAGCATCAGACGGTAAAACATATTTATTACGCTTTTGAATTGGCTATGCATTATGGTTGCACATGTGGTCTTATTTATGCATTATGGTTGCATATATAGTTGGAACATGCATTATGGTTGCATGTAATTGTGAGTCGAGGTTATATCACAGTGATGAAGAATACTTGCCGCCTTCATGTCGAGGCGATGATAGAATACTTGCCGTTGTCATATTTAGCGATGAAGAATATTTGCCGCAAACATGTCGAAGCGAAGGAACATGCCGCTGTCATGTTGATGCGAGGGATATTATGCCGCTAATATGTCGAAGCGAGGGGTATTAATGCCGCTGTCATGTAACGCGAGGGGTATTATGCCACTGATATAATAAGACTGGGATTGGCCATTGGTATACATGGAACGGATGCATGTCATGACATATATTATTGGTGTTAATTATGGTACAGGGACAACCAAGGGAGCTTTTATATGTGTTAAGTACATGAAGTGATTTGCATTTTGGTTTATGCATTGAATTATGATCATATTATTGTGAATATGATTTATATACATGCTCATGGTTTGGGGTTGTTCCTGTAGGTACTTTTGGGCGGACGGGCTAAGGCGGGTTGATGCAGTGAGCCAGTGAGGAGTGCTTTTGGCATAGCAGGCTTAATTTTTGTATAGTCTCTACTCTAGAAGTAGTGTAAAGCTATAGGATTAGCCTTTATTGGTTGAGAATGTAACTAATCCCTTTTGGAACTTCATTTTTGGCACTGTAATTTAATAGCTCAGGGCATCAACACAACCTTTATACTCTGTTATGCATGGAAATTTTTATTTACGCCTTTAATCCGCACTTAAGGAACTAGGGTCCCTACACATGATATCAATTAGGTTTCATCATAGGCTAGTGATTCTAAGCATGTGTTCATTACTAACTATGAGCTCAAAATTTTCAAATTTTTTGATTTTTTTTTGTATTTTTGAAATAAGAAAAACAATTACACACCACTAATCCCTCCCCCATACTTAAATCTTACATTGTACCCAATGTAAGGCAAAAATACAAGAAAAGAGAATCTAACTACTAAAGCAAAAAAAATTAAAAAATAAAAGGGAGAAAGGAAACTAACTCCCATTGGGTTGCCTCCCAAGCAGCGCCTCTGTTTAACGTCGGTGGCCCAACGCTAGTCCTCTATCAAGGTGGTTGATGCGGCGTCACTCTATCCTTCCTTAACCACCTCAATATCTTCTTCACTCCTCAGTATTTCGGCTTGTTGCTCTTTGAGTGGTCGTCCCCAGTCTTTGCTCCTTCGTCACTTGATTGACATGGTCGATCCGGAGGGTGCTTCTTTCCAACGGTACGATCCTGCAAGTGAGAAATAAGAGGGTCAGCAGTATCGTGAGTAGATAACGCAGCAATAGTATGAACAGTATGCACTAAGTTAGAATCCATACCTCTGTTGTCGTCAAGGCCATCAGTAGCCTTTCCCATTTCCCACAACTCATCATTATCAAAATCCGAATCATAATCATCATGTATGCCAATAGCGTAACTCAAATGCTCAAGAGTCTTAATGGGTTCATAGATGTTGAATTTTGCAACTTTACCATTAGACTCCAATGTTATCATACCGCTATTCATCTCGATTACTGATTTTGATGTTTTCAAGAATGGCCTCCCTAAAAGGATTAGACTAGATGGATCACCATTTTCCATGTCTAAGACATAGAAATCGGCTGGGAAAACCAAGTTCTCTACATGCATGACGTCTTCTATTATTCCTGTTGGGGTTCAACAATTGCCTCTGCTTTGTGATCGGTCGAACACGTGGCGCTTGTGCCAGTGTATGATTGAAAAGATTGATGTTGCGTCATTACCCTTAACTATATTTATTGGTAAAGAGGTAAGCGCTCGATCCTACAATTGGTATCAGAGCCAAGGTCGCGTGTTCGATTCCCATGAGTTGCAGAGAGTGCAATTATTGGGGGAGGGATTGTTGGGGTTCAACAATTGCCTCTGCTTTGTGATCGGTCGAACACGTGGCGCTTGTGCCAGTGTATGATTGAAAAGATTGATGTTGCGTCATTACCCTTAACTATAGTTATTGGTAAAGCGGTAAGTGCTCGATCCTACAATTCCCCTAGGTATGACCGTGGACTTATCAGCTAAATGAATCACAGTGTCATTTCTTTTTAAAAGTCCCGGTTTTAGTTGAGAATAGATTGAGTAAGGCATGACATTTATAGAAGATCCTAAATCAAGCATAGCCTTCTCAATCCTATTAGCATTAATCATACATGGGATGGAAAACATACCAGGGTCCTTGCATTTAGCGGGGATGCTTCTTTGGATGTCCGCCGAAACATTCTCACCTAGCTCAACCTTGGGCTGCCCTTCGCGGTCCTTGCACTTATCATCTTTCTTGGCTTCATTGAGTGGTTCTTTTTCATTACAGCGTGGGGACATCTCGTAGAGCCTCTCGAGACCCTTGTCCTTCAAATTCATCTTCAATGCAAGGGGGAATGGGGGTTCACTTTTATATTCAGAAAAGTTGGGGAACTTACCTCGTGGTTTCTCCTCTTGAATGGGCTCTTCAACTTCTTTCTCCTTCTCCGTCTTCTCTTCGTTATTGGGTGGCGTCAGTACCACCTCTTCTTCAGCTGTATCTCCACTCACATTCACAGTGATAGCACTCACATTCTCCCTGGGGTTCACCTCCGGTTGTGAAGGTAGTCCATTTGAGATTCTTGCTTCAATCTTGTTGAGAGAAGTTTCCAGTTGTCCCATTTGCATAGTCAAGCTCTGGATGCTCGCCCTCGTCTCCTGTTGAAATTGTAAGCTATTTTCAGCAATAACTTTGATGCTATGTTCTAACCTGTCAGAAGGAGGGTGCGCTGGAAGTCGTGGAGGTCTCTGGTATTGCTGTCTATAAGGTAGGGGTTGGTTCATCTGTGGGTTTCCATAACCTTGGTTCGGATGATCTTGCCAACCTTGATTGTAATTGCTCGATGGATTACCATAGCTCCTTTGTGGGGAACCTGGGAATCCTCCCGCGGCATTCACGTTCTCAGCGGCTGTTTCTTGTAGTGAGGGGCATGCGTCCGTGAGATGGTTCGCATCCAGACAGATTCCACACGGCTTTATCTTCCCTACATTTCCACCTGCAAGACCACGCACAAGAAAAGTTAGGTCTATCAGTTGGTGTTCCAGGTTTGATACGTTTACCTCTTTTCTTTGCGGTTGTCCATGGTGAACATGTCGAAACTGTTGGGAATTGGCCGCCATGTTAGCTATCAAGCTCCTCGCCTCCTCCGCTGTCTTATCGATAAATGCTCCTCCACTTGCCGCATCCACCAAGTTCCTGTCACCAAAAAGCAAAACCTTCATAGAAATATTGAATCAGCAGATGTTCACTTATCTGATGTTGTGGACAACTTGCACACAACTTCTTGAATCGTTCCCAGTACTCATGCAGTGACTCCTCGTGGAACTGCTTCACGCCGTAGATCTCCTTCCTTATGTTAATCGCCCTTGAAGCAGGAAAATACTTCTCCAGGAATACTCTTTGTAAGTCCGTCCACGTGGTGATCGATCCGGATGGTAAGTAAAATAGCTAGTCTTTTGTAGCGTCCTTTAGAGAAAATGGAAAGGCTCTTAACTTTATTTGATCCTCAGTGATTCCGGTCGGCTTCATAGTAGTGCACACCACGTGGAATTCCATTAAATGCTTGTGCGGGTTTTCTCCTGCAAGACCATGAAAAGCTGGCAATAAGTGAATTAAACCAGACTTGAGTTTGAAATTTACGTTATTAGTCAGGGCAGGGAAAGTGATGCAGAGAGGTTGTTGATCCAAGTTAGGATTCGCCAACTGCCTCAAGCTTTGATTTGCAGCCATCATGGTCCTCTCTTCTTCTTCTTCAAGCAGCCTTGCTTCTCTTCTTCTCTGATGTAGTGTCCTCTCGATCCCAGGATCGTAGTGAAAGTTATCTTCGTGATTAAACGATCCACCTGTACTCATCAACAAACCAAAGTAGTAATGCGGGATAACAAATAATAAAAAAATCGACACAAAATAATACCAATGCCTTCCCCGGCAACGGCGCCAAAATTTGGTAGCGCTTATCGCGTACGCCCAAATTAACCCTTCTCAAGTTAATAGCAAAAGTATGTAGTAGCGAGAGAAGGGATCGATCCCACAGGGAAGGTAGTATTTTTTTTCGTGTCAAGTTAAAAACGAATAGTAAAAAGGGGTTTTTGAGTTGAGTGATTACTACTAAGCAAATTTTAAGAATTAAACTAATTAACGAGATTAACTAAAACGGTTAAAACTTACGAGAGTGGAGCGATTCTTGGTTTTCGGTCAACTTTACTTTTGGAAAATTCTCTCTTGATCATCAAATCACTAACATTCGAATTCTTTCAATTATTCATCGATTGGAAATTGAATTCCTACCCACCTTAATCCGTAGTCAAAGAGAAAACAACATTCAATCTGACCCTTATCAAATCTCTAATCAAAACTACAGCCGTTAATGATTAAATCAATGATAGATTCCAAAACTAGTGAGTTCGATAAATCTAATCAATAGAAACTACAGCCCTTAATAATTGATTACCCAATCGTTTCTCCGAAGAATTCAATAACACCTACAGCCGGTAATTATTAATCTTAGTTGCTTCTTAATTAGCTATCAATTATGCATGCGAATACTAGGTGATCAATCTAATAAAAAAACACAATAATCATTGAAATCGATACCAAGAAACAGAATTGAAATCGAAATTAAATTCAATAAACAAACCAAAATTCTCACAAGAGATTCAAATCCAAAAGCACGTATCTCTTAAACCAAGAATCTAAGAGTTTAGCCTAGCATAATTGAATCTAAAAATGACAAAAACTGATTCGAAAACATTAAATAAACAAAGGAAAAGAAATTGCTAAAGCGAAGCACGATTTCGGCTTGTCGACTACGACTCCGTTCTTCGCGTTGTTCTTGACAAAACTTGAAAGAAAACTATTCTAAAAATTGAAAAATCTGTTCTAAGCTCTCAAATATCTCCTAAAGAGGCTGATTTTTGAGTATGAAGAGGTATGGTGGCTGATGGGTAGGTTAGATTTTATGTAGGAAGGAAAGAAATCAAGTTCCCAATATTTCCAAAATACCGCTGGCGATCGATTGCCTCAAAGTGGCGATCGATCGCTAGCTTTTTTTCTCGGCGAAATTACTTAGGCGATCGATCGCCACTTTTCATGCGATCGATCGCTTGGCTCCAGTGGACTTTGGCGATCGGTCGCCTCCTTTCTTGCGATCGATCGCCTCCTCATGAATTTTGTTGCTCAACTTTCTGTCCATAGGCGATCGATTGCCTCCTCCATGCGGTCGATCGCCTCTGCTAAAATTACATTTTTAGCCTTTTTCTTGATCTACATTGAGTCCTTATTAGCTCCAAAGCTTTTCTTGACCTTTATTCGCCTTAGTTAGCTTGATTTCTTCGATTCCACCTACAATTACACAAATATACGATTAGGTAGCATATGTATCAAATTAACCATCAAAACATACCAAATCGTAAACAATTAAACGCAATAGATGTGTCTATTTCTAGTCACATCAATGACTGACACTTCGAACAATAGTTCGGATCCATATTCTTGTGTATTGTCTCCTCCGGTAAAGGATCATATTAATATTCAAAATATTATTATGGTATTTCCAAAATAAACCTGGGTTTTGATACCATTCTAAATGATCTTTAGGCGTGAGGGTAAATTGGTCACTTTGATTAGGGAAAAGCTCTTCTAATTAATGATAAGGACTGAAATTGTCATAATGTTAAAAGTTTAGGGACTAAAATTGTTAGGTGGAAAAGTTTAGGGACCAAAAGTGGTTAGGTGGTAAAGTATAGGGACTAAAATCATACTTTTCCCAAATAAATTATGTAAAGAGTGATAGGTATGATTTTGCAGAGTGTTGCAGAATTTTGGCACTGATATTTTCTTCAAAATCTGATAAATCTTTCACGCGGTGACTTTAAAGCTTTTTGAATAAGCTGATATAATTTGATAGCACTTACAAATCGAAGGTCCTATTATATCCTTCGTATAAAATATAATCAAAAAAATAATATTCCGAAAGTTATCTCATATCCTCTTTTGCAATGAAGAAGAATTGTGGAAAATAGATCGATTAAAAAATTGGGAAAAGAGACGGACTTCTTTTACATTAACTAGTCGACTAAAGTACATGCATTGCATGTGTATAATCTATTATTTATGTGCATATGTTATGTGTATATTTAATGATTTTTTATGTTAAATAATTTCTTATACGAAAATTTATAAATTATAATCAAGATAATGTTTTCTAAAATTTTATAATTAATTTGTATAGTTATTATGCAGAATATTTTTTTATTTTTAACAAATTTAATGAGATTCGAGTTGATAATAATTTTATTGGAAATGATAATTTGGTATCATCACACTTAGTAATACTGATATTGAAGAAGAGTAATTTGATCTTTATACTTAGGTATAACTGCTAATGCAAAATGATGATACCAAAGACTCTTGTTTTATTACGCGGAGCAGATGAATATGTACATGAGTCATATTAGATATTATATAAATGATGGTAGAAATATAACTTAAATACTTTGAATAATATATTTTTTAAAGAGTGAAGTTTCGAATTTCGATCATAAATAGAAATATCAAATATATTGTGGTTAAATTTAATTAAGATGATTTCAAATTAATCTCTTTCAATATATTGTTGTAATATATTATCTTGTAATAGTGGAGTATTATGTAAATGTGACCTTGCACTACACATTTTCCTAAGTGTTACGATATTGTCAGAGCATTTTTTGTTGTTGCTGCCAGAGTAATTCTATGTTAAATTTATAAAAATTGCTCCGATAATAATATGAAATACTCTGAAAGTAACATCTCACTCTTCCTAATCCTAATGATCATTTGCAATAATTAAAAAAGTAAAATATTCAAATCAAACTGGTGTGTTTTTCTAACAGTAAATAAATCGTATATACAATCATTATCTCACTTTTGGAGAACAGTCGTCATGGAAAATCATTTCTTCAATCTTTGAATTTATGGGCAAATTTAATATAATATTATAATAAATTTTTTTTTTCATAAAATATAGTAAATTGAAAATATTTAAGGTTCTATGGTAATTTGCAAACTTGTTATGCGAATCTGACACTATTCTAAAGTCGCAATCTTGGATTACAACTTTATAAAAAAAAAAAATTTATAAAGTTGCAATCCAAGATTGCAACTTTAGAATAGTATTTTTTAAAAAATAAATTAAAATAAAATTTAAATTATTGGTTACAAATTAAAAAAAACAATTCTTTTTTATTGGTATTATGTTTTATACAAAAAATTTAAACCACATAAAAAATAGTACACATAAAAATAAATAGATTATTCTTTACATTGAACTCTAAATATTTCATCCGGTCCCACAACCACGTCTATGTATCAGTTGTTGTGGTCTTCTAGATGGCTCAACTTCATCTACAGTCTGCGTTTGTGATCGAGATGGTCTAATCCTAGCGCTGGACTCACCAATATCATATTGTGGCGTCAAGTCGGAGAAAGTAACAGGTGAGTTATCAAAATGTGGACGTGACTGTGTAGAACCGGGTACACGAAGCAGAAGATCCGTAAATGAGATTCCACTGTATGCTTGAGTTGGATCTGGTATATATGGAGTGTATGGTGATGGGTCGTCCCCGTGGGCAGGTTGTGTGCCGTAGTAGCCAGAAGATGTTGCATCATAATGGAATGAAAACCGATGTGATGTTGATGCCCCCTGCATCATATGTATCAGTCGTAAATGGAGGGATATCGTCATGAGCATCTACCTGAGTATCAGAGGTACTTGACCGTCTTCTCCTCCGGTTGCCCCCTCTAGTGGTATCTCGCTATCGTGCAGACATAACATATCTATTTTGTTGTGTCCGAGCAAGTTGACGTACTTCATCCACAATAGCTAAGTTTTGATCTAATACACGTCTGACCCCGGGTGAGATCCCTTCATCTTCACTCAAACTTGAGCAACTAAGTCTTAATTGCTCCATATGCATATCCTTACAAAAAAATATGGTTAATAGGTAGCATAATTCATAAGAAAATAAATTATTTTAAATAAAAAAGAGGAAATATATGCATACCACTTGCTGCCATGCAGCAGCATCTGCTGCACGGTATCCTGTCTCAATATTGTTGTTAGGTGGAGATATAATATGACGTGTAATTTGACCGTACCACGTCATATAATCATCACTGAAAGTATAGGAGCCGGTGGCCTGAGGGGCATCCACAATATTACATCGTCTGGCCATCGACAAATCTATGTATGCATTATGGAACCATGTCCAATTCGTTGCAACATGACCTCTGCGATCGAGCTTATGCAACTCCACCTGTCTAGCATCTATTGGTGGTGGAATAGTTTGGAACAAACCAAACTGTCGCAAAACTCGTTCTGGACGGTGCATCTCCACAATGGCATAATTTATGAGTGGACATTGTGCCATCCAATCCTCTGGACTACATTCTGGAGGCAGTTATCTGATATCATCCGACTCCATGTCATATGGAGTCCAAATAAACTGTAAAATAGAAACATAACATAATTATTAATATCCAAGTGAAATTCTCAAAAAAATTATATTACCTGATCCCAATACATCCTATCAAATGTGTCACGAAATACATGCAAAGGATGTCGAGCAGTGTGTCCAAATCTAAAAAAACTAGACCACCTAAATAAAATCGACATGGTAATGTTAGTGCAATAAATTAAAACTAAGAAATATAAATAACAGGTGTAATTATACCTTGCACCATATGGAGGGGTAGGAAGTATGAGATCCTCGTTGACTATAATTTGGCCTTGTTGTACTCGAGAACCATGAGTATTAGGATGTATACTCTTTATCCTCGTATATGCCCAAATCTGTAAATTTTTTTATTTGAGTACAACGTTAATATAACATAATGTAAGTTTATATATCATTTAATTCAAATAATAGAGGCTAGTAATTCTTATTACCTGCAAAAGTTTCATTGCACCACCGATGTTTGTTCTTCCTTGATTGGATGCTTGACATTACTCACGATAAAGGTATGCGAGTACTGCACTACCCCAACTGAACATACGCACTCTTGGAATATCCCGTAGGTGACGGATGTATAACATAGATACAAAGCTGCCTTATGCATCAGGGCATAACAATCCACCTAACAGTAATAGTACACATGATCGTGTGTACTGATGCACCTGTTCCTCGGTGCTCTCCTCCACTATTGGGTTAGTAAGTAGATGGTCCAGTATTGCACTAAATGAAAGACGTGAACTTTTGATTTTTTCACGCGGAGGGAAAATCCAAGCCACTGTGCACAATATGTCTGCCATTCTGAAGGGCGCATGCAATTTTCATCCCCACATATGGCATCACCCGCAATTGATAGTCCCCATATAATAGCTATATCCTGTAATGTGATGGTCACCTCCCCAACACGAAAGTGGAACGTGTGCGAATTTAAAATTATTATTTTTTTAAAAAAATAAAATTTTATAATTCGCAAAGCGGGTATGTGAATTTAGGTAAATTTGTATAGCCAATATGCGAATTATCATAGAATTGTAAAGGTTTTCAAATCACTGTGTTTCGTGAATTTTTTTTCAATTTTATCATATTTAATTAAATATGCCGAACAAGAAACCCTTTAATATAATAAAAAAGAAAAAAAATTCAAAAAATAACGTTAATTGAAAAAATTTAACATTCTATTGTAATTCACGATCTCGGTATGCAAATTCAACTGTTCTAAAGTTGCGATCTCGGTATGCGAATTTAACTGTTTTAAAATTGCGATCTTGATATGGGAATTTAACTATTTTAAAGTTGCAATCCGGGATTGCGAATTTAACTATTTTAAATTTTAAAAAAATGTTTTTTTTATAAAATTTCAATTCAATATACAATTTCTAATTAAAATGCATCAAATATATTTGTGTTTAAAACATTAGGGACTGGACCGGGTCCTGAAAATATTAAGGAATAAAAAAAATAATTTTTTTGTAAAGTTGCATTTCAATATACAATTTTTAATTAGAATGTATCAAATATATTTGTATTTAATTACAATTTTGTATCCCTAATATTTTCAGGATTGGTTCAGTTCATAATGTTTTAAACCACATAAATAGTTGAAATATGAATTGATGATCTGAAATAGTACACATAAAAATAAATATATTATTATTTATATTGAACTCTAAATATTTCATCCGGTCCCACAAGCACTTCTATGTATCTCTCCTTGTCTTCTAGATGGCTCAGCTTCCTCTACATTCCGTGTTTGTTATTGAGGAGGTCTAATCCTAGCGCTGGACTCACAAATATCATGATATTGTGGAGTCAAGTCGGAGAATATAACATGTGAGAGATCAAAATGTGGACATGGATATGTAGAACCAGGTACCTCATTTACAGATCTTCTGCTTCGTGTACCCGGTCCTACACAGTCACGCCCAGATTTTGATATTTCACATGTTACATTCTCCGACTTGACTCCATAATATCATGATATTGGTGAGTCCAGCACTAGGATTAGACCTCCTCAATCAAAAACGCGTAATGTTTAGGAAGCTGAACCATCTAGAAGACCACAACGAGATATATATAGACGTACTTATGGGACCGGAAGAAATATTTAGAGTTCAATATAAAGAGTCATATATTTATTTCTATGTACTATTTCAGATCATCTATTTATATTTCAACTATTTATGTGGTTTAAAACATTATGGACTGATCCGGTCCTGAAAATATTAGGGATTAAAAAAATTATAATTAAAAACAAATATATTTGACACTGTGAGACCCCGATATCTCAAAGATACTAATAGGTGCGATTAAGAGAACTAAACATTCATATGAATAAATCAGAGTAATGAGTCATGTTGATTAACCTGAGCTTAAGAGATACAGTACCAAAAGTTTCAAAAGGAATTTCACAAATTCCTACAAAAGGTACTACACTATAGTCTTACTCTACCACATGTAGAAGCTATACAAAAATTTTCTCTAACATGCTAATCCTGTAGCACTCCTTACAGCTCAGCTTTTCAACCCCGACCCTGGTTCTCATCATCAAAAGCACCTACAAAGACAACCCCCAACACATGAGCATAACATAATTCATATACCACAAAATATGAATGTAAGACGTAAATGCATAATCATAAAATACAAAGCACTTCCTGTATTTCCATCGCATTTAAAATGCCCATTGGTTGTCTCTGTACCACAATTCATAATCAAAACACTATATGAATATATGGCTACACCAATAAATGTCATGACATATCATCTCTTTTTTTCTTGAGTCAGTCATCATCAGTTATTTTAATGCTTCTTCACTTTACAATCTCAAAACAAGCGGTATCTCATCCTCGCTTCTTCATACTAGCGGTATCTCATCATCGCTTAGTATGGTATACCTCGCCTCCATGTGCAAGCGAGCCTCCCCCCTCCCGCTCCACATTTTTAGCGGTCAAGCGTAAGCATTAAAACCTTCACTGTGATCACCCCTGACTCGTGGAATACACATCTTTATTCCACATCACAATATGCAACAACAATGCATAATATGCAACAACAATGCATAATAACATGTATCATACTCTTAATGCATCACATTGCATTCACCATGTGTCAAATAGACAAAAATAAAATACATGTTACCGTTGGGATGCCCGTACGTCGCTTACGTACCTTTCCAAAATGTAGTGTGTTGTGGGACTCTATCCCCTGCGCTGTGTAGCTGTCTGTGAAGGCTCTACACCAGTGTACAACACAATATTAGATGTCTCATTACAATCCAATATCAAATTTAAACAAATTCCACATTTTTAAAAAAAAGCACTACCGATCGATCGGTCCTCATCACCGATCGATCGGTGAGCTTTTGAATTTTGGAAAAATGCTACGGCTTTTGCCGATCGATCGGTGTTCTTCACCGATCGATCGGTCGCTCTGTTTCAACCCAGGTTTTCCAGAATTCCCCAACACCGATATTCATACCCTTAAATCTAACATGTAAGACATACAACATGCCAAGACCAACATGCTAGCAGTTATAACACACTACCCTGAGTGTATTCATATCAAATTTACACCCCAAACATAAGCCCACATGCATAAACGTCGACCATTCACACAAGTACTCGATCAACTTTTCTGGAAACAGGGCAACATAATCATTTCCAGATTTCTTGAGCACCTCATTTCATGCTATTAAAACTACAACATACAACATAAAGCATGCTCGAACAAACATGCCAAGGGCTTCACAAAACTACCATGCATATTTTCACATCAAAGGTTTACCAAAACCTAAGCTAACGTGCATGATATCACCTTCATAAAAACACTCCCAACTCATATTTTTCCAGAAAACAGGGCACAACCTTACCCAGATTTTCGAACACCATACTTTACATGCTTATTTCCTCTACATAAAACATGTAATATACATAAGAAAAAATACTGAGAGCTTCATAACAACACCATGTAAGCATTTAAATCGAAGGTTTTAAGAAATCAAATCTAACATGCCATTTTTACACCAACAAAAAGCATGAACTCAACAACTTAATTTCAAAACCAGAACATGGTTTCTCACCCCTTTTTGCTCCGATTTTTTTGAAGCTTTCCAAGCAATAAAAATGGTGGATCTCTTCCTTTTCTTACTTATCAGATGTTGGACGAAAAATGGGAGAGAAATGGAGGAGTTTCAGCAATGCAAAGGTGGAGTGGGAGATGGGCCAAGAGGTATGGGTGAGCAGTTGGCAGCTGGCAGCAGGGTATGGGTCAAGGGTGGTGGTTGAGTGGTGGGTTAAGTGATGTGTTATGTTTTGGTCCCAGTATTTAGCACGATGTATTAAAATATCCTCACATGATATTTTATAGTATTTTCTCAATAAAATACTTCAATTCCCATTTAAATATGCTTTTAATGCCACAACCCCAACATCCCAACATATGTCGCATGCACCCCGAAATGTAACTCCTCAACCATATTAATTCAACCCCATGAATTAACACTAAATCATCATAATATAAATAAATGATTAAAATCACATAATCATTTCGGGGATATCACAATACTCCCCTACTTATAAAATTTCGCCAATCGCCCTCGAAATCAGCATGCACTTACCCAAAATAAACAAAACATAAATCACATACCAGAAAACAGTTCTGGATAGTGCTGCACCATGTGTCACTCCGTCTCCCACGTGGCCTCCTCGACACCCCTACGATCCCACTGAACTTTGACCATAGGAATAACTTTGTTTCTCAGTCTGCGATCTGCCCTATCCAAAATCCTGATAGGTCGCTCCACATAGGAAACATCGGACTCAATCTGCACCTCTGAAGGCTGCAACACATGTGAAGGATCCGGCTCATACTTCCTCAGCATAGACACATGGAATACATCGTGTATACCAGACAGAGAAGGCGGTAAAGCTAAACGGTATGCCAGAGTACCCACACGCTGTAAGATCTCATACGGCCCCACATATCTCGGGGACAACTTCCCCCGCATACCAAACCATACTACACCTCTGAAAGGTGAGATCTTCAGAAAGTCTCTGTCGCCCAACTGAAACTCCAACGGCCTACGCCGCTGATTGGCATACGCTGCCTGTCTGTCCTGAGCTGCCTTCATCTTTCTTCTGATAACCTTAACTTTCTCTTCCATTTCCTGAACCAACTCTGGTCCTCCAACCGACGTACGGTCCATGTCATCCCAACACAAGGGTGACCTACAACGCCTACCATAGAGGGCCTCGAAAGGAGCCATCTGTATACTTGCCTGGTAGCTGTTGTTGTAAGAGAACTCCACCAAGGCTATCGAGTCCTGCCATGAAGTGTCGAACTCTAGCACACAAGCTCTCAACATATCTTCGAGCGTCTGTATCGTACGCTCAGTTTGTCCGTCCGTCTGAGGGTGATAGGCTGTGCTCAGCCTCAACTCTGTACCTAGAGCTGACTGAAGACCCTCCCAGAAGTGAGATGTGAACCGCGGATCTCGATCGGACACTATCGAAACAGGGATCCCGTGCAGTCTCACCACATCTCTGACATATAACTGTGCCATCCTCAAGTGCGTATATGTCATACAGTAGGGAATGAAGTGAGCCACTTTAGTCAATCTGTCCACGACTACCCAGATGGCATCAAAACCCGAAACAGTCCTCGGTAAGTGGGTCACGAAATCCATAGACACGTGCTGCCACTTCCACTCGGGTATCTCCAAACTCCTTAGTTCACCTCCAGGCCTCTGCCTCTCAGCCTTCACCTGCTGACAGATCAAACATCTCTTAACGAATGAGGTGACATCTTGTTTCATACGCCTCCACCAGAACTGGTTGCGTAGATCCTTATACATCTTCTTCCCGCCCGGGTGGACACTCATCCTGTTGCAATGAGCTCGCTGTAATATACCCCGTCGCAACTCGGGTGTATCTGGAACCACCCATCTGTCGCCAAGTCTCAGAGAACCGTCCTCAGCCACTCTGAAACTCGATGGCTGACCTGAATGAACCACTAACATCCATCTCTGAACCTCTGCGTCGGTCCCCTGAGCCTTCCTGATGTGATCATAAATAACAGGCTCAGCTAGCAAGGTCAAAACCTGTACTGGTGAAGTAGATACATCATAATCAAACCCCAACTGACAGTAGGAGCCCAACATAGCTGATAAGCACATGGCATCCTCTGCTGTGCTCCTCACTTTCCGACTCAAAGCGTCAGCTGTCAAATTTGCTTTCCCGGGATGGTATAGGATTTCACAATCATAATCCTTCAGCAGATCTATCCATCTCCTCTGCCTCATGTTCAGCTCAGCCTGTGTAAACAAGAACTTCAGGCTCTTGTGATCAGTGAAGATGGTGAATGAGGTACCGTATAAGTAGTGTCGCCATATCTTCAAGACAAACACTATAGCTGCTAACTCCAAATCATGGAGTGGATACCTCGTCTCGTGTGGCTTCAACTGTCTAGAAGCATAAGCCACTACATGTCTGTCCTGCATCAGTACGCATCCTAGGCCCTGTAGCGATGCGTCAGTATAAAGGATAAACCCCTTGTTCTCCTTGGGAATCACTAGAACTGGTGCCGTAGTCAGTCTGTGCTTTAATTCCCTAAAGCTCTGCTCACAAGCCTCTGTCCAACAAAAAGGGACTCCCTTCTGAGTCAGCTGAGTAAGTGGCTTAGCGATCTTTGAGAAACCCTCGACGAAACGTCGGTAATAGCCAGCCAGACCAAGAAAACTTCGAATTTCACTGACTGAAGTAGGGGCAGACCAATCCATAACTGCCTCTATCTTCCTCGGGTCTACTGATATCCCCTCTCGTGATATGATATGGCCAAAAAAATGATACATTGCTCAGCCAGAACTCACACTTGCTGAGTTTGGCGTACAACTGATGGTCTCTGAGGATCTGGAGCACTATCCTCAGATGATCGGCATGATCCTCCTCACTCCTTGAATAGACAAGGATGTCATCAATGAATACGATCACGAACTGATCGAGGTACTCCTGAAATACTCTGTTCATCAGGCTCATAAAAACTGCAGGTGCATTTGTCACTCCGAATGGCATCACTAAGAACTCGTAGTGCCCATACCGAGTTCTAAAAGCCGTCTTTTGGACATCACCAGCTCTAACCCGCACCTGATGATAGCCTGACCTCAAGTCTATCTTTGAGTACACCTCTGTACCCTGCAACTGGTCGAACAGATCATCAATCCTCGGAAGTGGATACCTGTTCTTCACTGTGGCCTTGTTCAGTTGCCTGTAGTCAATGCACAGACGCATTGAACCATCCTTCTTTTTCACGAACAAGACTGGTGCACCCCAAGGCGATACACTAGGACGAATGTATCCCTTGTCAAGGAGCTCCTGTAACTGTACCTTCAGTTCTCTCAGCTCTGCCGGTGCCATCCTGTAAGGGGCACGAGAAATAGCAGAAGTCCCTGGCAGTAGCTCAATGGCGAACTCAACATCCCTGATAGGCGGAAACCCCGGAATCTCATCTGGGAACACATCAATGAATTCCGCCACAACTGGAATGTCCTCGGCTCTCACTTCCTTTTCGTCCGATGCATCCATGGCATAAATAAGGTAGCCCGTGTGGCCGCGTTCCAATAACCGCGACATCTTAACCGCTGAGATCACTGGAATCCTTGGACGAGAGTCGTCCCCATAAAAGGTCCACTGGAACCCCTGATCAGATAGGAAACGTACTATCCTCTGTCGGCAGTCTACCACAGCTCGGTATCTGCTCAACACATCAATGCCGATAATGCAGTCAAAATCTGCCATCTCTAACTGAATCGGATCGGCCCTCAGATCATTGCCCTCAAAATAAATGAGGCAATCAGATAACAGTCGGTCCGCAATCACATGCTTTCCCGTGGGTGTCGAGACCATGAGAGGTGTGGGTAACAGAGACGAGCACAAGTGGTGTCTCTCCACAAAAGCAACAGATACAAAAGAATGAGAAGCACCTGTATCTATCAAAATAAATGCAGGGTACGTAAATAAATGACACGTACCAGCAATGACCTCCTCCGGGGCTGCCTCAGCCTGCTCCCTAGTCAGTGCATACACCTGACCTTGCGGCGGTCCCGCCGCCTGACCTCCCTACGGTCGAGGCGCAAACTGCTGTCTCGGTGGTGCCATCCTAGCGTCAAATCTTGGCCTATTCGGCCCTGAGTCTGCCTGACTTGCCCGATTGGGGCAGTTCCGAGCTAAGTGGCCCACCTTGCCACAAACATAACAGCCTCGGCAGTCACGTGACAAGTGAAATCCTCCACAGCGGTCACACCTGTCCCCTCCTGCCTTACTCCCCTGTGTAGGTCCTCGATTGCTTTGCTTCTGACCCTGAGATTTCTTCCCACTAAATCTGGAAGATGATGAGGCTCCACGAACCTTGAACTGATCCCTCGTGGTTTCAAACTATCAGTAACAGGCCTCTGTGGTGGTACAAAAGGGGGTACAACATCCTTGTACGCGCCCACTGCAATCTCTGCCAACTCTGCCCGTGTCAGGGCGTCATCAAAAGAGCTGGGGTTGTTGGAGACAACCCGATCAAATAGTTCTGGCCTCAGTCCCTTCAGGAAATGCCTCATCTTCGCATGGCTGCTCACAGCGATATGAGGGACATACCTCAACAGTGAAGAATACTGCAAAGCAAAGTCTGAACTGACATGCTGCCCTGGTTCAAATTAGTGAACTCGTCCTCCTTTACTTGTCTGGCAGCTGCAGAAAAATACCGGTTAAGAAACCGGGTCCTGAAAACAGTCCAGTCTACTACCATACCCTGAGCCCTCAGCTCCATCACAGTGGTCTTCCACCACATAGAAGGCTTTTTCGCCATTTGAAACTCTGCTAGTCGTAACCATGCGGTCCGTGCACAAGGCACAGTCACAAGTATCTGTTCTATCCATTCCAGCCACTCTTCGGCCCCTTCTCCAGACTCGGTCCCCTCAAACATGGGTGGACGGAAGTTCAGAAACTGTGTCAAACTGAGCTCCCCTGGTAATAACGTCTGTGCACTGGGCTCCACGCCCACGACAGGTGGCGGTAACGGATTTGTCTGAGCAACACTAGCATTCATACTGCCCATATCCCCTACCTCTTCATTGAGGTTCTCCGGGTTAATAGCCGCCATGCTGCAACACAAGAGTTAACAACAATACCAAAAACAGTTCATAGTATAAGCCGTTAGATAACAGAGTATCATATTCCAAAAGCATGTTAGTATAACACTTATACAACAATATGCATCACATGCATAACATGCCCAACAATGAATACCTAACCAACTTGTTTCTAAAGGCTACCCTTCACTCTTCCCTGGTTATCTAACCACTACTCTGATACCACTAAATGTGAGACCCCGATATCTCAAAGATACTAATAGGTGCGATTAAGAGAACTAAACATTCATATGAATAAATCAGAGTAATGAGTCATGTTGATTAACCTGAGCTTAAGAGATACAGTACCAAAAGTTTCAAAAGGAATTTCACAAATTCCTACAAAAGGTACTACACTATAGTCCTACTCTACCACATGTAGAAGCTATACAAAAATTTTCTCTAACATGCTAATCATGTAGCACTCCTTACAGCTCAGCTTTTCAACCCCGACCCTGGTTCTCATCATCAAAAGCACCTACAAAGACAACCCCCAACACATGAGCATAACATAATTCATATACCACAAAATATGAATGTAAGACGTAAATGCATAATCATAAAATACAAAGCACTTCCTGTATTTCCATCGCATTTACAATGCCCATTGGTTGTCCCTGTACCACAATTCATAATCAAAACACTATATGAATATATGGCTACACCAATAAATGTCATGACATATCATCTCTTTTTTTCTTGAGTCAGTCATCATCAGTTATTTTAATGTTTCTTCGCTTTACAATCTCAAAACAAGCGGTATCTCATCCTCGCTTCTTCATACTAGCGGTATCTCATCCTCGCTTAGTATGGTATATCCCGCCTCCATGTGCAAGCGAGCCTCCCCCCTCCCGCTCCACATTTTTAGCGGTCAAGCGTAAGCATTAAAACCTTCACTGTGATCACCCCTGACTCGTGGAATACACCTCTTTATTCCACATCACAATATGCAACAACAATGCATAATATGCAACAACAATGCATAATAACATGTATCATACTCTTAATGCATCACATTGCATTCACCATGTGTCAAATAGACAAACATAAAATACATGTTACCGTTGGGATGCCCGTACGTCGCTTACGTACCTTTCCAAAATGTAGTGTGTTGTGGGACTCTATCCCCTGCGCTGTGTAGTTGTCTGTGAAGGCTCTACACCAGTGTACAACACAATATTAGATGTCTCATTACAATCCAATATCAAATTTAAACAAATTCCACATTTTTAAAAAAAAGCACTACCGATCGATCGGTCCTCATCACCGGTCGATCGGTGAACTTTTGAATTTTGGAAAAATGCTACGGCTTTTGCCGATCGATCGGTGTTCTTCACCGATCGATCGGTCGCTCTGTTTCAACCCAGGTTTTCCAGAATTCCCCAACACCGATATTCATACCCTTAAATCTAACATGTAAGACATACAACATGCCAAGACCAACATGCTAGCAGTTATAACACACTACCCTGAGTGTATTCATATCAAATTTACACCCCAAACATAAGCCCACATGCATAAACGTCGACCATTCACACAAGTACTCGATCAACTTTTCTGGAAACAGGGCAACATAATCATTTCCAGATTTCTTGAGCACCTCATTTCATGCTATTAAAACTACAACATACAACATAAAGCATGCTCGAACAAACATGCCAAGGGCTTCACAAAACTACCATGCATATTTTCACATCAAAGGTTTACCAAAACCTAAGCTAACGTGCATGATATCACCTTCATAAAAACACTCCCAACTCATATTTTTCCAGAAAACAGGGCACAACCTTACCCAGATTTTCGAACACCATACTTTACATGCTTATTTCCTCTACATAAAACATGTATTATACATAAGGAAAAATACTGAGAGCTTCATAACAACACCATGTAAGCATTTAAATCGAAGGTTTTAAGAAATCAAATCTAACATGCCATTTTTACACCAACAAAAAGCATGAACTCAACAACTTAATTTCAAAACCAGAACATGGTTTCTCACCCCTTTTTGCTCCGATTGTTTTGAAAGCTTTCCAAGCAATAAAAATGGTGGATCTCCTCCTTTTCTTACTTATCAGATGTTGGACGAAAAATGTGAGAGAAATGGATGAGTTTCAGCAATGCAAAGGTGGAGTGGGAGATGGGCCAAGAGGTATGGGTGAGCAGCTGGCAGCAGGGTATGGGTCAAGGGGGGTGGTTGAGTGGTGGGTTAAGTGATGTGTTATGTTTTGGTCCCGGTATTTAGCACGATGTATTAAAATATCCTCACATGATATTTTATAGTATTTTCTCAATAAAATACTTCAATTCCCATTTAAATATGCTTTTACCAAAACAAATAACACACACCCCAAATAATCATGCCACAACCCCAACATCCCAACATATGTCGCATGCACCCCGAAATGTACCTCAACCATATTAATTCAACCCCATGAATTAACACTAAATCATCATAATATAAATAAATGATTAAAATCACATAATCATTTCGGGGATATCACAGACACGTTCTAATTAAAAATTGTATATTGAAATGCAACTTTACAAAAAAAAAAAATTTTTATTCCTTAATATTTTCAGGACCCGGTCCATTCCCTAATGTTTTAAACACAAATATATTTGATGCATTCTAATTAGAAATTGTATATTGAATTTAAACTTTATAAAAAATTATTTGTTTAAATTTAAAATAGTTAAATTCGCAATCCCGGCTTGCAACTTTATAATAGTTAAATTCGCATACCGAGATCGCAACTTTAATTAAATTCGCATATCGAGATCGCAACTTTAGAACAGTTGAATTCGCATACCGGGATCGTTGAATTACAATAAAATGTTAAAGTTTTCAATTAATGTTATTTTTTGAATTTTTTTTCTTTTTTATTATATTAAATTAAATTAGCCGAATTTATGGGGTATTTGCCTAAATAAAATAGTATATGGTTCTATTGTCTAAATAAAAGACTATATGATTCTACATTCTAAAAATATAACGTTCCATTTAAAATACTATTTTGGTATAGAATTTTAATTTTCATAAGAAATTATAAATAAAAATAATATAAAACAAAAATTATTGAAATATGATTATAACTAATTTCTATTTGTGTGTTTTATTACTTAAAATTAAATATGCTCGAGCATTCACTCCAGGACACTATCATGATAGCATAAAAAATTGAGACTTCATGGGCCACATGTTTATGCCAACACCATAATCATCATGTCAAGGTTAATTAATTTCGGAACCGATTAAATTTTGATATTTTTAAAGAGAGTGAAAATGAGAGTTTGTCGAGGTTTTATTTTAAATTTGATATCTCAGAAATTTTTTTTATGGATCGGATGTGGGCCGCACTAACACACACGCAATATATATATATATATATATACTATTACAGTATAATAAATGGGAAGTGCTTTGAACAGTAATGGACTTGTGGGATTTTTTCTGTTGATTTTAACTCTACTGATCGGGATTCTGGTCTTCTTCTTTCTTATGCCCTTGTCATGAAGTGGTGTTTGTTTCCCCACCCTCTTGCGTTTGTATTTCATGGTGTATCAAAGAGGCGCTCGAATCAGATTTGATACCCCGATGATTGTCCCGGTGCGGTTTGGACCCGGATTCTATGGGCTCGACTCGATCTGACAAGATGCAAGGGCCCATTGCTCCATTTCCAATCTGATATTGGCCCATTTATTTAGTTAATTAAGAGGCTCATTAAGATTTAAAGATAGGCCCGATAACCCTAATTAAAGCCCATTATGGGAGCCCATTGACTAAGTATAAAAAGATGAATAGTAGGTTAGAGAGAGGGAGATTTTTTTTATTGCCTAGGAGGAGGCTGCTCGGCAGAGGGGGAGGGGCATATAATTTTTATTTTCATTTTGGCTTCCTGCTGTAGAGCAATTATTGTAAATTCTTGTTCATAGTGAAGATTCAAACTGGACTAGGTCCCGTGGTTTTTCCCTTCGGGGTTTCCACGTAAAAAATCTTGATGTCTATTTATTTTCTGTATATTATTCATTTGTTATTGAATCGAACCAAAAAAATGAGGTAACAAATTGGCGCCGTCTGTGGGAAAAATCGAGTTAAGACGTTGATTTTTGCAGTAGAGTTATCGTCTGGAGGAAAAATAAAATAAAATAAAATAAAATGGGAGATTTTCGGACAGCTTTGGGCGAGGAGCTTCTGGTTCGTGTGGCTATGGCAGGGTTGTGCTCGAGGCCTCGTGGGATGGAGGCACTGGGCGGCGTGTTCCGGGTTCCATGGGGTGGCGGCTGGGTTGTGTTACCATCGCTGACCAATGAAAAAGAAAAAGAGGTTCTGGAAAGAAACGCCTTCCCCCTTCAATCTCGTGTAGCCCCTGCTCACCCACCGAAAAACCCTTGAACCATGGCCCCTTCAACTCTCCTCCCCAGGCCTCAGCACTGATAACCACCCCCCACCGCTGCCCAGGCTGCCGGAAAACCCCCCACTATAGCCCAAAAACTGTACCGCCTGGAATAGAATGGTTTGGGTTCTTCTTCTTTTTAAAAAAATAAAAATAAAATCCTTCGAGGCATGATATACGTGTCTGGGAATGAGAGAAATGGAGGGGGAAGGAGCTCGGGCAGCTTGCGAAAGGCGAGGAGCACTCCATGGAAAAAGTTGGAGAGAATGAAGGTTGCTATTATCTCCGACAAGGCTCTTGCTATACACGGCTGCGACACCGGCTTTCTTGGTCCATCAGAATCTGCTGCTCGCTACCCATGCTAAGATCCCAAATTTCGCCTTAGGCTCCAGAATGGACTTGCTGCTAGTCCTTTTCATCATGGCTCTCATATATGCTGAACACTAAGTGTTTGGTGGGATGTCTGAGCCAACCAAAAAAATTCAGAATGTTATGTCTGTCTCGTAGCAAGATGGCGGCAAACCGTGAGAAGTATCAAAAACAACAGAAGGGGAGGATCGGGACTCTATTGGATTTTGTTTGGTATGAACCCCTACAAGATCAAAAGCTGACAACTATGCTGCGCAAAGGGCAAGAGACTTCCATATTGGATGGTTCTTGCATCCTCTGGTATACGGAGAATATCCGAAAACAATGCAGAACATTGTCGGGAAAAGGCCCTAAATTCACAAGGGAAGAGGATAATGTTTGTGGGAGATGTAGGAACCTTCACCTAGGTTTAATGGTATAAAGGAGAGAAGATTCAAGAACCTCCGTACATTGTGCCGATTTTCCAAGTCTGCCGCAGCTGTGCTCTCCTCTTCGGCAATGGCGCGGTTTTGTGGGCTGTGCGGCGGGGCTGTTTTGCCTGTTGATGGGCTGCGTCGAGGCTGGCTTCCTGTGCCGAGTGGTGTGTCGCCGTTCTTGCAGAAAGATGATGATTGGAATCGCCACCATCCTCTCCATTAAATGCTTTACTCTCACAAGCCGATACTACTCATCAGCCTGTTTTCTCAGCTTATAATTTTCATGTTCTTGCTTCACTATAATCACTCTCAATATTTCTAGCTCCTCAAACTATATTTCTTGTCTCCTTCTTCACCCCACCATTATTTTATTATACTCCTTAAATTGCATGTCTGCTTTAGTATTGATGGCGCTTCTTCGGGTCATGGCTGGCCATTCAGGCGCCACTTGGTGCATTTGCAGAGGAGGAAGAGAGTCGGTGCCTATTGTTAAAAAGCTCTAGGATTGAATTGCTGGGTTCCAACATAGCGGGCTTATTCTTGGCTTACTATAGCAGATGAGTATTGATTCTACATTGCTTGAGTACATTATAAAATTAGCAGAGTACATACCGTGTCAAGAAATGTCACTCACCTAAGTCATGCATATACTGCTTTGTATTTGTTAAATATGCTAGATTGTGCTAATTATTTCATTATACCATATTTATGCTTAAAAGATACCCCTACATGGATTATGTAAACGTGATCTTTGCCTGGTGAGGTATGCTAGTGTTGATGCTATTGTAGGCCATCTCATAAATGGGGAATTATTATCAAGTCTATGATCTATGATTCTTGGGAATTATTTCAGCAAAATTGGGGTTTATAGGCTTAAGGCTTAAGGATTCTTTATCGCTTTAAAAACCAAAGATATAGATTGCATCTTTGTTTAATAGAAAATAAGTTTGATTAGCGTTGTGCTCGTGATACTGGAATTTCTTGGGGTGAAATGCACCATTTCATGTCATCCTAATATGTACTTTCAATATAGCCCAGTTAGAAATTTTAATGATAATTTATACACCTAGCTTGGACCTTGGGCTTCGACTGAATGTATAGTGTAAAGAATATCGTGGGTTGCTGGGGTTGAATCCTGATTTTGATTATCTTTAGCATGTCGAGATCCTAAAGCTCATAATATTTTATACTTGGCACTTACTATGCCAAGCTTCGCTAGCTCAGAATTTTATCGTCATTGGAATTTGAATACTTTAAATTCTTTATATTACATCAAATGCAAGATATTATTATTTTGGGTCGTTCTCTCTTGTCTCTTGTGTATTACTGCAGTATTTTCCAGGCTGACCTTAGGAGATTAGCTCGGGCATGCAATCTCGCAGTAAGCCCATACTCAGGAGTTCAGCTCGGGCATGCAATCTAGCAGTAAGCCCCACATCAGGAGATCAGCTCGGGCATGCAATCTAGCTATAAGCCCCCCGGTTATATCAGCTCGGGCATGCAATCTAGCTGTAAGCCCCGGTTATATCAGCTCGGGCATGCAATCTCGCAGTAAGCCCCACATCAGCTCGGATTGAGGATCAGCTCGGGCATGCAATCTAGCTGTAAGCCCCGATTATATCAGCTCAGGCATGCAATCTCGCAGTAAGGCCTTATTCATCAGCTCGGGATCTTTATTTGATCTGGATTTTGGATGAACTTATTCGGATGATGTGATGATGGGGAGTTCGGATGGGATATTCGGAGTAAGCCCACGTGTATGAGGCCGTGGCAAATATTAGCACAGGTCCGCCCTGATTGCTTAAGCCCACGTGTATGAGGCCGTGGCAAATATTTAGCACAGGTCCGCCCTGATTGCTTAAGCCCACGTGTATGAGGCTGTGGCAAACATTAGCACAGGTCCGCCCTGATTGCTTAAGCCCAGGTGTATGAGGCCCTGGCAAACATTAGCACATGTCCGCCCTGATTGCTTAAGCCCAGGTGTATGAGGCCCTGGCAAACATTAGCACAGGTCTGCCCTGATTGCTTAAGCCCACGTGTATGAGGCCGTGGCAAACATTAGCACAGGTCCGCCCTGATTGCTTAAGCCCAGGTGTATGAGGCCCTTGCAAATATTTAGCACAGGTCCGCCCTGATTGCTTAAGCCCAAGTGTATGAGGCCTTGGCAAACATTAGCACAGGTCCGCCCTGATTGCTTAAGTCCAGGTGTATGAGGCCCTGGCAAATATTAGCACATGTCCGCCCTGATTGCTTAAGCCCAGGTGTATGAGGCCCTGGCAAACATTAGCACAGGTCCGCCTGATTGCTTAAGCCCAGGTGTATGAGGCCCTGGCAAACATTAGCACAGGTCCGCCCTGATTGCTTAAGCCCAGGTGTATGAGGCCCTGGCAAACATTAGCACAGGTCCGCCCTGATTGCTTAAGCCCAAGTGTATGAGGCCTTGGCAAATATCAGCACAGGTCCGCCCTGATTGCTTAAGCCCAGGTGTATGAGGCCCTGGCAAACATTAGCACAGGTCCGCCCTGATTGCTTAAGCCCAGGTGTATGAGGCCCTGGAAAACATTAGCACAGGTCCGCCCTGATTGCTTAAGCCCAGGTGTATGAGGCCCTGGCAAATATTTAGCACAGGTCTTATATGCTCATGTTTATTATCTGGAGTCCAGACCGGACATGTCTTATCTGCTCATATTTATTCTCTGGGATCATATGAGACGAGCTTTATTTGCTCAGCATTTTATCATCTCAAGAGCTCAAGTCATCTTTCACTTCGTGAATTCAAATGAGCTCTATCTTCGCATATCTATTAGCTCTGGAGTTCAGGACGTACGAACTGTATGTGTTCGGTTTATTATTTCTGAAGCTCAGATGGCCAGGGCATTATCTGCTCGTATTGATTATTTCATGAGCTCAGGTCGGGCGAGACTTATATGCTCGGTTTATGCTGGAGTTCATACAGGTCATCACTGTTTAAGATTTAATTCTGTACTTAGAATTATTGCGAGTTATTATTGCAGGTCAGCCCTGCACAGATAACATGTCAGCCATATTTAAGATTTAATTCTGTACTTAGAATTATTTCGAGTTATTATTGCAGGTCAGCCCTGCACAGATAACAGGTCAGCCCTGTTAAGATTTAATTCTCTTAGAATTATTTCTAGTTGTTATTGCAGGTCAGCCCTGCACAGATAACAGGTCAGTCCTGTTAAGATTTAATTCTGTACTTAGAATTATTTCGAGTTCTTAATGCAGGTCAGCCCTGCACAGGTTAATAGGTCAGTCCTGTTAAGATTTAATTCTGTACTTAGAATTATTTCGAGTTCTTAATGCAGGTCAGCCCTGCACAGATTAATAGGTCAGCCCTGTTTAAGATTTAATTATGTACATAGAATTATTTCGAGTTATTATTGCAGGTCAGCCCTGCACAGATAACAGGTCAGCCCTGTTTAAGATTTAATTCTGTACTTAGAATTATTTCGAGTTATTATTGCAGGTCAGCCCTGCACAGATAACAGGTCAGCCCTGTTAAGATTTAATTCTCTTAGAATTATTTCTAGTTGTTATTGCAGGTCAGCCTTGCACAGATAACAGGTCAGTCATGTTAAGATTTAATTCTGTACTTAGAATTATTTCGAGTTCTTAATGCAGGTCAGCCCTGCACAGATTAATAGGTCAGCCCTGTTTAAGATTTAATTATGTACTTAGAATTGTTTCGAGTTATTATTGCAGGTCAGCCCTGCACAGATAACAGGTCAGCCCTGTTAAGATTAAATTATGTACTTAGAATTATTTCGAGTTCTTAATGCAGGTCAGCCCTGCACTGATTAACAGGTCAGCCCTGTTTAAGATTTAATTCTGTACTTAGAATTATTTCGAGTTCTTAATGCAGGTCAGCCCTGCACAGATTAACAGGTCAGCCCTGTTTAAGATTTAATTCTGTACTTAGAATTATTTCGAGTTATTATTGCAGGTCAGCCCTGCACAGATAACAGGTCAGCCCTGTTAAGATTTAATTCTCTTAGAATTATTTCTAGTTGTTATTGCAGGTCAGCCCTGCACAGATAATAGGTCAGTCCTGTTAAGATTTAATTCTGTACTTAGAATTATTTCGAGTTCTTAATGCAGGTCAGCCCTGCACAGATTAACAGGTCAGCCCTGTTTAAGATTTAATTGTGTACTTGGAATTATTTTGAGTTATTATTGCAGGTCAGCCCTGCACAGATAACATGTCAGCCCTGTTAAGATTTAATTATGTACTTAGAATTATTTCTAGTTGTTATTGCAGGTCAGCCCTGCGCATGTAACAGGTCAGCCCTGCTTAAGATTTAATCATATACTTATAATTATTTTGAGTTATAACAGGTCATCCCGGCCGGGATAATATGCATCCTTACAACATGCCAGCTCAGTTTCGACACTCTGGAGTCTTAGTTGCTCCATGTTGATTGTCTGGAGCTCGGCTGTATATATTTACTCAACATATTTTACTATTTTGCGAGTTCGGACAGATGTCATTTGCTAGATATATCTCGTCTCGGGAGCTCACATCAACTTATTTACTCCTCGGCTCGGTACTACTTATGGAGCTCAGATCAGCCCGGATTTATTTGCTCTGTACATGAATCATTTTTGGAGCTCATCTGTATTTTGTTTGCTCAGCACGTTTATTAGCTCTGGAGTTCGGTGAGCTTTATCTGCTATGGAACTGAGCTAAGCTTTATTGGTTATGGAGTTCAGGCGAGCATTATTTGCTCTTATTTGTCGGAGCTAAGATCAGATCAGGTCGGGCGAGCAATATTTGTTCATAGCATGTCGGAGGGGTATTATCTTCTCATACATCATCTCAGGAGATCAGGTCGGGCGAGCTTTATTTGCTCAGTCCGGCCCAACAAAGAAGCATTTTATCACCTCGGATCTCTCGATCATCTTTGTCAGCTCGGAACTCTCGATTATTGTAGCTTCAGTTCGGATTCCTACTGCCCAGTCCGACCTGCTATTATTGGCAGAAGCTCAGTACCGTGATAACATTGTTTCCTCGTATGAGTTCTACGAGCCACCTACTTTATCAAGGATCGACATTC
The DNA here is from genome assembly GCA_907163345.1 of Haberlea rhodopensis. NCBI lineage: Eukaryota > Viridiplantae > Streptophyta > Magnoliopsida > Lamiales > Gesneriaceae > Haberlea > Haberlea rhodopensis. The sequence goes on from CAJQUN010000102.1 coordinate 213,695, forward strand.
GAATTGTCATGGCTCTGTCGCCATCATGACTTGGGAACTCGGCACGGCGCAAGGTCATATCATGGTTTGGCATTTGAAGAACTATTGATCCGGGTCCTCACCTAACCAGTTGGAGTCGATACACCGCTACTCTAGCTCGACTAGAGGGGGATACTCATGATACCCCGATAATTGTCACGGTGCGGTTTGGACCCGGATTCTATGGGCTCGACTCGATCTGACAAGATGCAAGGGCCCATTGCTCCATTTCCAATCTGATATTGGCCCATTTATTTAGTTAATTAAGAGGCTCATTAAGATTTAAAGATAGGCCCGATAACCCTAATTAAAGCCCATTATGGGAGCCCATTGACTAAGTATAAAAAGATGAATAGTAGGTTAGAGAGAGGGAGATTTTTTTTTATTGCCTAGGAGGAGGCTGCTCGGCAGAGGGGAGGGGCATAGAATTTTTATTTTCATTTTGGCTTCCTGCTGTAGAGCAATTATTGTAAATTCTTGTTCATAGTGAAGATTCAAACTGGACTAGGTCCCGTGGTTTTTCCCTTCGGGGTTTCCACGTAAAAAATCTTGATGTCTATTTATTTTCTGTATATTATTCATTTGTTATTGAATCGAACCAAAAAATGAGGTAACAAGATTTATTGCGGTCATGCGGAAGTCTTGGGTTACGTTCTTCATCGTTTATCAAAGAGTCGGTCGTGGTTTATCGAAGATGCGAGCGGATCAGATTCCGGTCGGTAACTCGAAAGGTTTAGGAAAGCATTAAATGTTGGTCTCTGGTTTATGATGTATGTATAATGAAGGGACGCAATTGTTCATGGCGGTTGGTGATGCCTTCTATTTTATATATATTGCTCAGCCTTCACTTTATCTTCTCAAGATCCAATTGTTTCTTCTTCGACATTGCAACAAAACTTGTTTATAAGGTGGGTCTTTACTTAAAATCTCTCCATTTTATTTTAGCCTGTATTTCTATGCCTTTTGTGTACATTTTGTTATGAAAAATTTCTGATGATCTTTTTCCAAGTATATTGTTTTTGCTTTTTTAAAAAAATAAATAAATAACAGTAGTGTTAGGGATTTGATTTTCTTATATCGCTGTGTAGAGTGTGGAAATCTCCATTCGTGTTGATGTGATTTTATGATTAACTCATTCTTTCAATTTGGATAAATGATTCTATAATTTTATACGTATATAGAGTTTTCATACAATCTTTACGTTTTAATGCACCATATATTTGTAAATCAAATTTAATGCATACTCCCTGATAAACAACCAATCTCCAATCGATTTGTACCTTCGATTACATTGAACCTTCCTCTGGCAGGAAAAAAGTATTGGGAAAATCTCACAAGAACTTTCACGGCTATACATTGTCAAATTAAAACTATTGCTTTCATTTTCTTGCGATAGAGTATAAATAATTGCAATGCTTTACTGAATTGTTCTTGGTCGCTCCAGCATTATTGGATGTTGTGAATCTTTCAAATGGTTGCTGAGATTTGTCTTCCAATTAACTTTGCCGTGTGCTTTAGTAAGATTCACATGTATGATGGTCTCACTACATTATTACGTCATATTACCAGCCAAAATTTTCTAACCATAGCCATAAAGATGTTTTTATTATACACCGGATGCCTATCTCGAGCTCATATTCCTTTAAGTCAGCAAATAGATCGTGCAGATCGATCTTGTTTATATCTTTGGATTCCCTCATAGTTATGGTCTTCACATCACATTCTCTTGGAAAACCCCTTATGACTTTTAGAGTAATCTCTCTGTTTGACAGTTCCTTATCTAGGTTGTTGAGTTCATTTACTATTCCTTTCACTCTTTCATCGTATTCATTTAGAGTTTCTCAAGATATCATCTTGATGTTCTCATTTTTTGTAGAGCGACAGTAAGCTTGTTCTCCTTGGTTTGATCATTTTCTTGACACATTTGTGCAATCTTTTCCCAGATGTCTTTTGCAGTAGAACACATTTTGATTTTATTGAGCATGTTCTTGTCCATTGTCTTAAATAGAATGTCCTTAGCCACGTTGTCTAAGATTGCCTTTTTCTTTTCCTCATTGGTCCAGGATGCTCTATCCTTTTTAACCATCTGAGGTTTGCCACTGGTAATAGCCGTTGTTGTGTTGGCTTTCATAATCGTCATTGGTCCGTTAGTGATGATGTACCACATATCATCATCATGGGCACTTAGATGTGCTTGCGTCCGAATTCTCTGGTCATCATATTCATCCTTTTTGAAGATCGGAATCTTACTGAATGAGGTCATTCGTTCTTAGTACAATTGAGAAGATCTTGCTCTGATACCACTTGTTAGGATCAGAGTAGTGTTTAGAGGGGGGTTGAATAAACACTGGACTCAATTTATGGATTCTTCAATATACAACAGACTGTTAAGTACTGCAGTAATATCTCAGTTGATGAACAAGTCAGCATACACTAGAGTTAGTGCGGAAGATGTCTACTAGACTTGTGAGGTTAAGAAGCTGAATGGTAAATACAGAAAGTAAGTGACACAATGACACAAGATATGTTCTGGAAGTTCGAAGCACAATGCTTCTACGTCTCCTTTGCAGGAAGGTTACACTAGAAGACTATGGTTTACACTTTACAGCATACAACCTTCTTAGGCACCCACACAGATTTGCCTAAATTTCTAGCAATACTGACAGGATTGATTATTACGTGTATTTAGGCTTTGATTTATATATATTTTCGTGTAGATTCCGTGAAGATGTTATGCTTTTTGGTATTTATTTGATTGTTTCAGGAATCTAGGTGGAATGTGGAAGAATTGAGCTACACGGAAGAAAACGGATCAAATCAAGCCAATAAATGACGAATTTGAGTTCTGACATTGTCGATCAATCGGAACAAGAGCTCAATCGATCTACGAAGGCAGAAGTTTTGGCCAACAATTTATTTCAGAGCTCGATCGATCGGAATCAACAGCTCGATCGATCGAGAGAGGCAGAGAATTGGCAAGAAAAGATGAAGAAAGCTCGATCGATCGGACACTTCAACTCGGTCAATCGAGCGAGGCAGAGAAACTAAGACACGGAAGCTGAAGGCGCTCGATCGATCGAGACGTAAGGACCGATCGATCGAGACGCGGAATTTTCTGAAAATAAAAGTCTTGATTTGGTCTGATTTTTGGAAACACTTCCATATCTCCCCTCCTCTATAAATAAGGAAAAGAGGCACGAAAATTGCATCCAATATTCAGAGTATTATCAGACCTAATTCCATAATTCTCAGCCGCCTTTCATCTCCGGAAGAACAAGGTTGAAGAATCCTTTGAAGTGCAAGCAAGGAAGCGAGGGAAGAAAGATCGTTCAACGCACGGAGTCGCTCATACGTTTATCGTATTTCTAAACTTTAGATTAATTTGATTTTCATATTTTATTTGATGATTTTGAGGTCGAGAAACGATTAAACATCTTCTGAATTTGATTTGAATTTAATCTGGTTTATTTTATCAAGTTTAAGGAATTTTGTGTTTCAATCTTTGATTGGGTTGTGTTGAGTGAATCAATATATTTTGTTCATGAATTATATGCTTCATGCTATCAAGTAGCTACCTTTGATTGAAATTTGTGAATTATAATTGAGATCGAGAGATAAAATTATAATACGCTAAAATAATTCATGTTGTATGTTTAAGATTTAGATCGAGAGATTAAATCACATACGTGGTCACTTTAAATTGAAAGATTTAAAGAACACCGGTTTTCATAGAGATTTATTCGGTATTAAATTGGTTTAAGTGAACGAGAGTTACTTGCATCAATTTATTACTAGTTTCAATACAGCTCGAGAGAGTGTATTGATTATATTCGGAAATCCGTCACCTTAAGAATTGATTGATAAGTAGTTGTTTTAACAAACCAATTGTTGACGGCGCACAATTGAACGAACATCTTGATAGATTTCTTGAGCGGAATTCCTTCGCATCTTCAAAAGAGTTGTGTTAGTTTTGAGTTTTTAATTCTTTAGTTTAATTAGTTATTTAATCACCTTTTTCGTAGGCTAAATATAATTTCACTAAATTTATTTGGTACTTATACATTAGTCCATGTGGGTTCGACATCCTTACTTATATTATCACTATACTAAAACTTGACACCGTGCACTTGCGGTATAGAATCGCTACACTGAAAAATATTGTTTAAAATAATAGCGATCAAGTTTTTGGCGCCGTTGCCGGGGACTAATCTGTATAATATCATACGATATTAGTTAATTGTAATTTAGCCATTAATTTTGTTTTGTTTTGTTTTGTCACTTTTGACCGTCAAATTTACTACAGTCACATTTTCTTCTTTTGGATTAATTTTTAAAGGTAGTTATTGTCTTGGTGCATGCTAAGGAGTAGCAACCCCACACTCGAGCCAATTGACCCAGAAATCGAGCGTACGTGTCTACGAAGAATTAGGGAAGCTCGAGCAATGGCTGAACATAATCAAGAAGGGGGCGCTAACAATGAAGCACTGAATCCCAGATCGATGATGGATTATGCTCAACCGGCTTTTCATTGATCATTGTCCAGCATTAAAAGGACAACCATTCAAGCGAACAACTTTGAGATAAAGCCAACTATCATACAGATGATCCAACACTCCGTGATGTTTGGGGGAGTAGCCACTGATGACCCGAACGCTCACATCTCCAACTTCTTGGAGATCTGTGACACATTAAAACATAATGGCATTTCTTACGACGCCATCAGGTTAAGGTTATTTCCTTTCTCATTAAAAGATAAAGCTAAAGCTTGGTTGCACTCTTTACCTGCAGGATCGGTAACAACTTAGGAGGGGATGACGCAAGCGTTTCTGTCCAAATACTTTCCTCCTTCCAAAACGGCAAAGATGAGGAACGATATCACCACGTTCGGGCAATTCGATCCTGAAACACTATATGAGGCGTGTGATCGTTTCAAGGATTTGCTTAGGAGATGCCCACACCATGGACTTCCTATTTGGCTCCAGGTACAGACTTTTTATAACGGTTTATTTTCATCTAACCGTTCTATGATAGATGCAGCCTCAGGAGGTTCCATAATGCGCCAAAAACCAGAAGCAACATATGAACTCTTAGAAGAGATGGCTTCTAACAGCTATCAATGGCAATCGGAGAGGAATGTGCCAAAGAAACCAGCTGGAGTTCATCAAGTTGATGACATCACTGCTCTTTCGGCACAGTTGGACGCGCTGAACAAAAAGATAGATAGCATGAGCATGACAGCAATGCAAGCTCAAGTTATCACTTGCGAATTGTGTGGAAGCAATCATCCAAGCATTGAGTGCCAGGCAGGTAACACATTCATACAATCTAACGAGTCCGTGAATTATGTAGGAAACAGGCAGCCCAACAACCCCTACTATAATACTTACAACCCGGGGTGGAGAAATCATCCGAACTTGCAATGGTCCAACCAAAACAGTGTTAAACCCACAACAACCACCGGGGAATGTGCCTAAGCCGAGTATGGAGGAACTATTGACCAAGTTGATTTCATCAACTGAAACAAGGATGCAAAATCAGGATGCATCTATAAAAAACTTGGAGGTTCAAGTGGGGCAACTAGCAGCCATAATTCATGGACGAGCTCGAGGGACACTACCTACTGATACGGTAAAGAACCTGAAGGAGCAAGCGAAAACAGACCACTAAGACGGAGGTGACAGTCCAGCTTGGGACTATAAATTAAGAACTTTCCTCTATCCCTTGTGTGTTTTTCATTTTTAGTCTAATTGTTTTTTTTTTTATTTTGGTTATTTTTAGAGCCTAACTCCGTGCGTTAATTTTCAAATGCAGAACAAATGGAATGAGTCCAACTGATGGGGCGAATCGATCATTGAAAACTTTTTGAAAAAAAAAAAAGAAGAGAAAATTTGGTCTGGAAGGGTCGATAGATCGGAGACCTAATCTCGATCGATCGACCAGGAGTTGCAAAAATAAATATTTTTTCTGGAGTCATCGATCGATCGAGTGACTTGTCTCGATCGATCGAGGAAAGTTTTTAAAAGGAGGAGAAAAGATTCTGTCTCGCTCGATCGATCGAGCGACAGATAATTTGGTTTTTAAACTAGATTCCATCAGAAAACAGACACAAATTTTCCAAATTCTACACAGGAAAATCGCCTCTTTTTAACCTAATTCCCAAATTTCTTGTTCTAATCTTCCCATACACTCACAAATCTTGCAATTTAAGCTTCAAAGCTTCATCTAATCAAGTTTTTGCTACAGATTTGAAGATTTACAACTGAAATTGGGAGATTGCATCAATAAGGAGGAATTCAAGCACATTTCAAAACCATCACCTAGATTTACTTGGTATATGCTTTCAACTCTTATCTATATCCAAGATTTACTGATTATTCTTGTTTGGATATATAAGGTTGACGTTTATGGTGATTTTGGAAATTAAGTAGTTGAATTTTGGGAAAGTGAAAGGTTGGTTGGTAAAATTTGTACATTCTGGTTGTGGTTTGAGATATTGGTGATTTTTGTTGTGGTTGGGAGTGACAAAGTAAGAATTGGTAATTGATCGAATGGCGCCAATGAGGAAGCAAAAGCAAGTCGAAGCCACTACTTCGGCTGCCGAATATGATGAAAAGCACTTTGTGAATTCCGTAGCGGCGGAATTGTATCCCAGCTATCACCGCAAACCCCTCAGTCGCGAAAGGGGAATGAGTTTGGATAAACTTGAATGCCCGGTCATTCAAGAAGCTAGGCGATGGGGGTGGTTTGAATTCATAAAACACCCTATTGATGCGGTGGTCCCGGTAGTAAGGGAATTCTATGCTAATTTGAGGACGGTCCACCCAAATTAAAGAGAGGTTGTATTTGTCAGGGGTCAGGATATTGAATATGATCGATTCAAGTTGAATGCAATTTTTAGGATGCCATCTATAAAGAACAGTGATTACCAAAGCGTTCAAAACAACCCACATCACCTATGACGAGGTAATTTCTGTAATCGATATCGAGGGAGTTGATTGGCAAAGAAATAGCAATGGAGAGCCTCAATTGGTCCTGAAGAAACATCTGAAGCCAGAGGCACAAGCTTGGTTCTCTTTTATAGCCGCACGGGTCATGCCATCGACCCACACTTCGGAAGTTACTAAGGAGAGAGCTGCCCTGGTATATGCCATTCTTATAGGGCAGACGGTGGATTTGGGGCATATTATCTGATAGGCTTAGATTTTGAGTGTGTTTAATTGTAAATTCTTCCTACTTTCCGTTCTTTTTCCTGGATGATATTATGCTTTTTGGTGTTTATTCGTTTGTTTCAGGAAAATGGATCGTAAGTGGAAGAAATGAGCTTATATGAAGATAACGGGCGAAATCGAGGCGAAAAAGAACTGAAATTGAGGAAATGAAATTTTCGGAATCTCGATCGATCGAGATTTACTCTCGATCGATCGAGCCAGGCAGATAGTTGAGCATCAAAGATTTTCAAGTCTCGATCGATCGGTGGAAATCTCGATCGATCGAGCGAGGCAGTAACTTCGGAGCTGATTTTTTCAAATTCTCGATCGATCGGTGGAAATCTCGATCGATCGAGCGAGACAGTGAGATTCAAAAGCTGGCATGAACAGTGCGTCGATCGATCGAGAAAACCTTCCGATCGATCGAGACGCAAAATCCTGAAGATTTTATTTTCCTTTCTTATCGTGATTTTGGAGGGCTTTTAAGCGGGAAGCTTGATTCATTTCAAGGGACATACCATATCAGATCATTTCAGACGATTTTTAGGTCAAAGAGAGCCGCCGCCAAGGAGATCTGACCGCTTTTATTTTTAAACAATTATTTTTCAGTGTATGGGTTGAAGCGATTCTACCGCAAGTGCACGGTGTCAAGTTTTAGTATAGTGAAAATTAAGTAAAGGTTGTCGAATCCACAGGGACTAACGTATAAGTACCAAATAAGATCAATCAAATTATATTTAGCCTACGATTAAAGGAGTTTGATAAACTAATACTAAATTAAACTAAAGAACAAAAATTAAACTAGAAATAATGACAAGAATGGTTCCGGAAATGCAAAGGTAAGTTACTCGAGAAAATTACCAAGTTCGTCGTTCAATTATGTTATCTCTAATGATTCAATGGAATTCTCACTTTATTAACCAATTGATTTTAAAGGTGAAAGGTTTTCATGATTATTCGATACACTCTCTCGAGCTGTAACGAAACTAACAATAAATTAGAACACGTCACTCTCGTGCACCTATTTACTAATTCAAAGTTGCTTAAATTATCAAAACCTATTAACTCTAAATCTTTCGATTTCAAGTTCTCACGTATGCGATATCATCTCTCGATCTCAATCGTAACATACATCATAAATTAATGGAGCGTGTTACAGCGTTATCTCTCGATCTCGGCTGTAACCCTCAAATTCAATCAAAGCTAGCTAGACTCTGATCTACACATGCAATTAATTTAGGAACAATAAATATCAATGCGCGCAAATATCAATGAATCAATAATATCAAACACAACGAACTAAAACTTCAATAATATAAACCAATTTTAATTCAAATCAATAACAGATGAGTTTACTTGTCTCTCGACCTTAAAAACAACAAATGAAAATTGAAAATCAAATAAATTAAGTTCAGAAATACGATAAACGATGGATGAATCCGTGCGTTGCACCGTGATTTCTTCTCTTGTTCCTTCCTTGCACTCCGGAACGGATAGGCTCGACTTTGGACGAAGAACGGAGATTGGATCTCCTTCTTCCGGCGTTGGGCGGCGGCTAGGGCGGCTGCTCTTGACCTAAAAAGTCTGATATATTGTCTCAAAATTCGTTCTTAATTCTGTGGAAGAGAGTCCCCTTAAAAAGCCCTCCAAAATCTCGATAAAATAGGAAAATAAAATCTTCAGATCTCGCGTCTCGATCGATCGAGAATTTCACCGATCGATCGGTGCACTGTTCACGCCAGCTTTTGGAACTTACTGCCTCGCTCGATCGATCGGGAATTTCCACCGATCGATCGAGATTTCTCAAAAATTGTTGCTGAAGTTACTGCCTCGCTCGATCGATCGATATTTCTACCGATCGATCGAGCCTTCGAAAATTCTGAGTCTTGCTACTGGCTGGCTCGATCGATCGAGAATAACTCTCGATCGATCGAGATCTGAAGAAACCATCTTCTACATTTTCATCATCTTGTATGCCTCGATTTCGCCCGTTATCTTCTCATTAGCTCATTTCTTCCACTTCTGATCTAATTTCCTGAAACAAATGAATAAACACCAAAAAGCATAATATCATCCAGGAAAAAGTACAGAAAATGGGAAGAAATCACAGTTAAAAACACTCAAAATCTAAGCCTATCAACTCCCCCAAACTTAGACTTGATCGTCCTCGAGCAAGCAATAAACTCAAAAAGAAAGTTAAACTCGATACTAAGCATGAATTTTCTTTGCAACATATGTAACAGCTCAGAAATCCTACTTACACATCAATAGGATTCAATCAACATTTAACCAGAAGCATTTTCTCCTAAGTTAAACAATGCATCGCAACATCGGAACGTGCGTGTGTGCTATTGTCAAACATGAGTTACATATATATCTTTAAACTCAACATGTGCCATATTAACTCCTAGTCAAGATTACTTTAAATTACTCTACAAGTTTACTATCCAGCACTTCTCCACTAATGTAATTGTTCCCTAGACTTGGATCAAAAGGTCTTAAAAGCTTATAACGTTAGGCCTTTTGGTGTCGGCTTCAAAGAAAAGGTAGGAGGAATTCAAAGAAGAGAGTATAATAAAAATCAGTTCAACTCTTTCTTGAGCTTCTCTTCAACTTTTTTCTAGCCTTGGCCACTTTGGGTCTTATTTTGAATTTTTCTTTTCAAGGCTTTTCTCTACATCTTTTCTTTTTCTTTGCTCATTCTTTTGTTCCTTTTGAACTCATTTGCATATACAATTCTGTGCAATGAATGAGATTCATTATACTCTCCTAGGGGTAGGTAAAAATTTTCTTTTAGGCTCAAACCAAGGTGGGTATAATGAGTTGCCAAGAATGTCGAATGGGGGTCATATGCAATGCATATACCATTCTTTTTCAATAAAGCTCAAGAGGGGACACTAATGAATAATATATAACAGGTAGGCTTGAAAGGCTCAAACGGTCCAAAGATCGCCTAAATCATCTCCAAGTCTAGTTCCTAATTATAAATTTCGCCTCAAAGTGCTTTCAACTAAACTGTAGAGTTCTCTAAGATACTCAAGACTCATCATAGTTAACACAAGTTTTCAATTTAATCAATACATACTTCACTCAATCATGACTCAATAAGTGCTCAAATTATTCCTCAGTTTTGACATATAGTTAACAAAGGATATATACAAACAAGTTAAACATTTTCATGGCTCCTATCTAGATGAGGATTAATTTCATCATGTATTACTATTGCAAGTCCAATTCATATATTCTCAAGAATAACTCAATCCATAAAAAAAATATTGTTGGTAATGCTCAAGGACGAATTAGTCTCAACATCATGCAGTCATGCAAGGTATGGGAATAAAACAAGTAGCAGTACGTGCAAAAACAAGATTATATACAAATACTCAAAAACCCCCCCAAACTTAGCATGTGAATTGCCCTCAATGAACAAGAAAAATAAATGCCAAGGCAAAGACACATACCATGATGACGATCGTCACTGATCGTCATCCTCATCATGCTCCGGAGGGGGGACTGGGTAGTGGTGCTCCTTGCCACACACGGATCCATGCTACAAAACAAAAATAAAAATAACTAACTCAATAAATTAAACTACAGAAAAAGAAAGAGAAACACAGGGAATAAGGAAAAGTTCTTGATTTATAGTCCCAAGCTGGACTGTCACCTCCTCGCCTTCTCAATTTGATGGCTCCTTCGGATTCTTTACAGAATCACTCGGGAGCGTACCTTGCGTCCTCCCAGATATCAACGTGGCCAATTGCCCTATCTGCACCTCCAAATTTTTGATTGATGCATCTTGATTCTGCATCCTCACCTCTGTTGATGAAATCAGCTTCGCCATCAATTCCTCCATACTCGGCTTTTGTGTGAACCCGGCCTGCGGTTGAGGGTTCAACACATTTTCTTGATTCGACCACCTCAAATTCGGGTGGTTCCTCCATGGTTGGTTGTAATTCGAGTAGGAATTATTGTGTGGCCTGTTACCTACAAAATTAACAGCTTCAACGGATTGGTTAAATTGATTACCTGCCTGTCACTCGATGCTAGGATGACCGCCTCCACACAGCTCACAGAAAATAGTTTGGGCATGCATTGCTGCTGCTCCCATGCTGTCTATCTTCCGGTTCATGGCTTCTAATTGCACCGAAAGAGCAGTGATCTCATCCACTTGATGGACTCCCATTGGTTTCTGTGGCGTGCTCCTCTCAGATTGCCACTGGTAGCTGTTGCACGCCATTTCCTCCAACAAGCTATATGCTTCTTCCGGCGTCTTCCTCATTATTGATCCCCCAGATGCTGCATCTATCATCGAACGGTTAGAAGAAAATAAACCGTTATAAAAAGTTTGTACCTGCAACCAAATGGGTAGACCGTGGTGTGGGCATCTCCTCAACAATTCTTTAAAACGATCCCACGCTTCATATAATGTCTCGGGGTCTAACTGCCCAAAAGTCGTGATATCGTTTCGCATCTTCGCCGTCTTGGAAGGGGGAAAGTACTTTGATAAAAATGCTTTCATCATCTCCTCCCATGTTGTTATTGAACCTGCAGGTAGTGAATTTAACCATGATTTAGCCTTATCTCGTAATGAAAAAGGAAAGAGCCTTAACCTGATGGCGTCGTCGGAGACGCCATTGTGTTTGAATGTATCACAAATCTCCAAAAAGTTGGAGATGTGATTGTTCGGATCATCTGTAGCTGCTCCCCCGAACATCACCGAGTGCTGAATCATTTGTATGATTGCCGGCTTGATCTCAAAATTGTTTGCTTGGATCGTCGGCCTTGTGATACTCGACAACGATCCATGAAATGCAGGTTGTGCAAAGTCCATCATCGATCTAGGGTGCTGTGCTTCGTTATTGTCAGCCATTTCTCGAGCTTCTCGTAATCTTCTTAGTAACGTTCTCTCTATCTCTGGATCAAACGGCTCGAGAAAGGGTTCCTCTCTTCTATGCATGCACTAAAGAACTGATTCCTGTACAAAATAGACAAAAGGAGACAACAAAAATACACAAAGAAAATATTAACAAAGATCAACAAAAGAAAACAAAAAAAAAAAAAAAAACAACAAAAACGCAATAATAAAAGAATTGGCTAAATTACAATTAACTAATCTCGTATGATATTATACAGATTAGTCCCCGGCAACGGCGCCAAAAACTTGACCGCTTTTATTTTTAAACAATTATTTTTCAGTGTATGGGTTGAAGCGATTCTACCGCAAGTGCACGGTGTCAAGTTTTAGTATAGTGAAAATTAAGTAAAGGTTGTCGAATCCACAGGGACTAACGTATAAGTACCAAATAAGATCAATCAAATTATATTTAGCCTACGATTAAAGGAGTTTGATAAACTAATACTAAATTAAACTAAAGAACAAAAATTAAACTAGAAATAATGACAAGAATGGTTCCGGAAATGCAAAGGTAAGTTACTCGAGAAAATTACCAAGTTCGTCGTTCAATTATGTTACTCTAATGATTCAATGGAATTCTCACTTTATTAACCAATTGATTTTAAAGGTGAAAGGTTTTCATGATTATTCGATACACTCTCTCGAGCTGTAACGAAACTAACAATAAATTAGAACAAGTCACTCTCGTGCACCTATTTACTAATTCAAAGTTGCTTAAATTATCAAAACCTATTAACTCTAAATCTTTCGATTTCAAGTTCTCACGTATGCGATATCATCTCTCGATCTCAATCGTAACATACATCATAAATTAATGGAGCGTGTTACAGCGTTATCTCTCGATCTCGGCTGTAACCCTCAAATTCAATCAAAGCTAGCTAGACTCTGATCTACACATGCAATTAATTTAGGAACAATAAATATCAATGCGCGCAAATATCAATGAATCAATAATATCAAACACAACGAACTAAAACTTCAATAATATAAACCAATTTTAATTCAAATCAATAACAGATGAGTTTTCTTGTCTCTCGACCTTAAAAACAACAAATGAAAATTGAAAATCAAATAAATTAAGTTCAGAAATACGATAAACGATGGATGAATCCGTGCGTTGCACCGTGATTTCTTCTCTTGTTCCTTCCTTGCACTCCGGAACGGATAGGCTCGACTTTGGACGAAGAACGGAGATTGGATCTCCTTCTTCCGGCGTTGGGCGGCGGCTAGGGCGGCTGCTCTTGACCTAAAAAGTCTGATATATTGTCTCAAAATTCGTTCTTAATTCTGTGGAAGAGAGTCCCCTTAAAAAGCCCTCCAAAATCTCGATAAAATAGGAAAATAAAATCTTCAGATCTCGCGTCTCGATCGATCGAGAATTTCACCGATCGATCGGTGCACTGTTCACGCCAGCTTTTGGAACTTACTGCCTCGCTCGATCGATCGGGAATTTCCACCGATCGATCGAGATTTCTCAAAAATTGTTGCTGAAGTTACTGCCTCGCTCGATCGATCGATATTTCTACCGATCGATCGAGCCTTCGAAAATTCTGAGTCTTGCTACTGGCTGGCTCGATCGATCGAGAATAACTCTCGATCGATCGAGATCTGAAGAAACCATCTTCTACATTTTCATCATCTTTTATGCCTCGATTTCGCCCGTTATCTTCTCATTAGCTCATTTCTTCCACTTCTGATCTAATTTCCTGAAACAAATGAATAAACACCAAAAAGCATAATATCATCCAGGAAAAAGTACAGAAAATGGGAAGAAATCACAGTTAAAAACACTCAAAATCTAAGCCTATCAAGATCCAATCTCCGTTCTTCGTCCAAGGTCGAGCCAATCTATTCCGGAGTGCAAGGAAGGAACAAGAGAAGAAATCACGGTGCAACGCACGGATTCATCCATCGTTTATCGTATTTCTAAACTTTAGTTTATTTGATTTTCAATTCCATTTGATGTTTTAGAGGTCGAGAGACAATAAAACTCTTATGTATTTGATTTGAATTAAATTTAGTTTATATTATTGAGTTTTAGTTTCGTTGTGTTTGATTATTGATTCATTGGTATTTGAGTGCATTGATTGTTATTGTTCATAAATTAATTGCATGTGTAGATCAAAGTCTAGCTAGCTTTGATTGAATTTGAGGGTTACAGCCGAGATCGAGAGATAACGTTGTAACACGCTCCATTAATTTATGATGTATGTCACGATTGAGATCGAGAGATGATATCGCATATGTGAGAACTTGGAATCGAGAGATTTAGAGTTATAAGGTTTTGATAATTTATGCAACTTTGAATTAGTAAATAGGTGCACGAGAGTGACTTATTCTAATTTATTGTTAGTTTCGTTACAGCTCGAGAGAGTGTATCGAATAATAGTGAAAACCTTTCACCTTTAAAATCAATTGGTTGATAAACTGAGAATTCCATTGAATCATTAGAGATAACATAATTGAACGACGAGCTCGGTAATTTTCTCGAGTAACTTACCTTTGCATTTCCGGAACCATTCTTTTCATTATTTCTAGTTTAATCTTTATTCTTTAGTTTAATTTAGATCTAGTTAATCAAACTTCTTTTATTGTAGGCTAAATATAATTTTATTAATCTTATTTGGTACTTATACGTTAGTCCCTGTGGATTCGACAACCTGTACTTAATTTTCACTATACTAAAACTTGACAACCGTGCACTTGCGGTAGAATCACTTCAAACCATTCTTTGAAATATCTTTTGTTTAAAAATAAAGCGGTCAAGTTTTTGGCGCCGTTGCCGGGGACTAATCTGTATAATATCATACGAGATTAGTTAATTGTAATTTAGCCAATTCTTTTATTATTGCATTTTTGTTTTTATTTTCTTTGTTTTCTTTTGTTGATCTTTGTGAATAACTTTGTGTATTTTGTTGTCTCCTTTTGTCTATTTTGTACAGGAATCGTTTCTCTAGTGCATGCTCAGAAGAGAGGAGCCCATTCTCGAGCCTTTCGATCCGGAGATAGAAAGAACTTTACTTGGGCGATTACGAGAAGCTCGAGCAATGGCTGATAATAACGAAGCACAGCACCCTAGATCGATGATGGACTTTGCACAACCAGCATTTCATGGATCGTTGTCGAGTATTACGAGGCCGACGATTCAAGCAAACAATTTTGAGATCAAGCCGGCAATCATACAAATGATTCAGCACTCGGTTATGTTCGGGGGAGCAGCTACAGATGATCCGAATAATCACATCTCCAACATTTTGGAGATTTGTGACACATTCAAACACAATGGCGTCTCTGACGACGCCATCAGGTTAAGACTTTTCCCCTTTTCATTACGAGACAAAGCTAAGGCATGGTTGAATTCTCTACCTGCAGGTTCTATAACAACATGGGAGGGGATGACAAAGGCGTTTTTGTCAAAGTACTTTCCCCCTTCCAAGACGGCAAAGATGCGGAACGATATCACGACTTTTGGTCAGTTTGACCCCGAGACTTTGTATGAAGCGTGGGATCGTTTTAAGGAGTTGTTGAGGAGATGCCCACACCATGGTCTACCCATATGGCTGCAGGTACAAACGTTCTATAACGGTTTATTTTCTTCTAATCGTTCCATGATTGATGCAGCATCTGGGGGATCCATAATGAGAAAGACGCCGGAAGAAGCATATAGCTTGTTGGAGGAAATGGCGTGCAACAGCTACCAATGGCAATCCGAGAGGAGCACGCCACAGAAACCAATGGGAGTCCATCAAGTGGACGAGATCACTGCTCTTTCGGCTCAATTAGAAGCCATGAACCGGAAGATTGACAGCATGGGAGCAGCAGCAATGCAAGCTCAAGCGATCTTCTGTGAGCTGTGTGGAGGCGGTCATCCTAGCATCGAGTGCCAGGCAGGTAATCAATTTAACCAATCTGTTGAGGCTGTTAATTTTGTAGGTAACAGGCCACCCAATAATTCCTACTCGAATTACAACCAACCATGGAGGAACCACCCGAATTTGAGGTGGTCGAATCAAGAAAATGTGTTGAACCCTCAACCGCAGGCCGGGTTCACACAAAAGCCGAGTATGGAGGAATTGATGGCAAAGCTGATTTCATCAACGGAGGTGAGGATGCAGAATCAGGATGCATCTATTAAAAATTTGGAAGTGCAGATAGGGCAGTTGGCCACGTTGATATCTGGGAGGACGCAAGGTACGCTCCCGAGTGATTCTGTAAAGAATCCGAAGGAGCCATCAAATTGAGAAGGCGAGGAGGTGACAGTCCAGCCACGTTGTCTTGTGTTACTTCCTTGCATGACTAATCTAGCATGTGATTGCATGAGATTAGGTCGTTTTTTGGCATAAAATGTTTTTTTTATTGAAAATGAGTTCATCATTTAGAAATAATGAATTAGACTTACAATGTTATTACATGATGATATTAGTCCCCCATCTCAACTTAAGTCTTGAAGATTTTGACTTGTTTGTGAATATCTTAGGTTAAGTTAATATTTCAAAAATTGAGGAATATTTTGAGCACTTTTGGCTCATGATTGAGTGAATTGTATATTGGAACAATTTTGTTAACTATGATTTATCTTGAGGATCTTAAAACACTTTAGAACCTAGTGAGAGCACTTTGAGGCAAAATTTTATAGTTGGGAACTAGACTTGGAAATGATTTAGGCGATCTTTGGACAGTTTGAGCCTTTCAAGCTTACCACGTTGATATCAATCTCTAGTTCCCAAATTTTAGCATAAATGATAAAAGAATGGAGTATGTTTGACATACTATTAGCCACATTCAACATTTGTTTTTTTTTTTTGCAACCTCATTATACCTACCTACTTGAGCCTGACCCTAAGGGAGTATAATGAGTCTCATTAGATGCACTTGAATTGCTAAACTTTGATGAGCTTATTGTTAAAAATTTATGAATGAGAAAAGAAAAGGATAGAAAAATCCTTGAGAAAAAAAAGTGAATAAATAAGACCCAAAGTGGCCAAGGCTAGAAAAAAGAAGAGAAGCTCAAAGTGTGTTAAAAAAAAAATCTTCTATGATTATACTATCTTCTTTGTATTTCCCCTATCTTTTCTTTGAAGCCAAACACCTAGGCCAAACATTACAAGCTTTAAAAGACCTATTAATCCAAGTCTAGGGAATAACTACATTAGTGGTGAAGTGTTTGAAAAGTAGGCTTATGAAGTGTTTAAAAGTAAATCTTGATTTTGAGTTTAATAGCACTATTTGATCCTAAAAGTATATATGAAACTCATGATTGACATAAACACACACGCACGTTCCGCTTTTGCGATATATTGCTTGGCTTAGGAGAAAACACTTCTTGTTAATTTTTGGATAGACTTATGATTGAAGTGTTAGTGGGAGTTCTGAGCTTCTACGTTTGAGTTGCTAAGTTAATTCATTCAAAGTATTGATGATGAACTTTGCATTTTGATCTTAATGTTTGCTCGAGGACGATCATATCTAAGTTTGGGGGAGTTGATAGGGTTGATTATCACGCGTATTTAGGCTTTGATTTATATATATATTCGTGTAGATTCCGTGAAGATGTTATGCTTTTTGGTATTTATTTGATTGTTTCAGGAATCTAGGTGGAATGTGGAAGAATTGAGCTACAAGGAAGAAAACGGATCAAATCAAGCCAATAAATGACGAATTTGAGTTATGACATTGTCGATCAATCGGAACAAGAGCTCGATCGATCGACGAAGGCAGAAGTTTTGGCCAACAATTTATTTCAGAGCTCGATCGATCGGAATCAACATCTCGATCGATTGAGAGAGGCAGAGAATTGGCAAGAAAAGATGAAGAAAGCTCGATAGATCGGACACTTCAACTCGGTCGATCGAGCGAGGCAGAGAAACTAAGACACGAAAGCTGAAGGCGCTCGATCGATCGAGACGTAAGGACCGATCGATCGAGACGCAGAATTTTCTGAAAATAAAAGTCTTGATTTGGTCTGATTTTTTGAAACACTTCCATATCTCCCCTCCTCTATAAATAAGGAAAAGAGGCACGAAAATTGCATCCACTATTCAGAGTATTAATTCCATAATTCTCAGCCGCCTTTCATCTCCGGACGAACAAGGTTGAAGAATCCTTTGAAGTGCAAGGAAGGAAGCGAGAGAAGAAAGATCGTTCAACGCACGGAGTCGCTCCTACGTTTATCGTATTTCTAAACTTTAGATTAATTTGATTTTATTTGATGTTTTTGAGGTCGAGAGACGATTAAACATCTTGCGAATTTGATTTGAATTTAATCTGGTTTATTTTATCAAGTTTAAGGAATTTTGTGTTTCAATCTTTGATTGGGTTGTGTTTGAGTGAATCAATATATTTTGTGCATGAATTATATGCTTCATGCTATCAAAGAGTAGCTACCTTTGATTGAAATTTGTGAATTATAATTGAGATCGAGATATAATACGCTAAAATAATTCATGTTGTATGTTTAAGATTTAGATCGAGAGATTAAATCACATACTAGGTCACTTTAAATTGAAAGATTTAAAGAACACCGGTTTTCATAGAGATTTATTCGGTATTAAATTGGTTTAAGTGAATGAGAGTTACTTGCGTCAATTTATTACTAGTTTCAATACAGCTCGAGAGAGTGTATTGATTATATTCGGAAATCCCGTCACCTTAAGAATTGATTGATAAGTAGTTGTTTTAACAAACCAATCGTTGACGACGCACAATTGAACGAACATCTTGATAGATTTCTTGAGCGACATTCCTTCGCATCTTCAAATGAGTTGTGTTAGTTTTGAGTTTTTAATTCTTTAGTTTAATTAGTTATTTAATCACCTTTTTCGTAGGCTAAATATAATTTCACTAATTTTATTTGGTACTTATACATTAGTCCTTGTGGGTTCGACATTCTTACTTATATTATCACTATACTAAAACTTGACACCGTGCACTTGCGGTATAGAATCGCTACACTGAAAAATATTGTTTAAAATAATAGCGTTCAAATACAACAATCACAGTTGATTACAATGTGTTTTTACAACACTACACAAAATATTAATCTTTGATCTTCGAGTGTTCCTGAGCAGCTTACTCAGTAGGTTTTGATCTTCAAGATCACAATGATGTGTTTTTGCTGCTCTTCAAAACTTCAGAATGTTGCAATAAGCGTTTTAAATGTTTTGCTTTGAAGTTTGTTTCTGATGACTAAGAGTTGAGAACTTAGCGAAGAGGAAGGACTTCTTCATTCTTTTCTTCGTTATAGAAGTAAAAGTCAAAAGGCAACTATTCTTTAACTGGAAAGGATCGCGTGAAATCAGCTTCATGATTTTCTTCCAAATTCTTTTTGTCTTCTTTCTAATTTTGTTAATCAACGGATAGTTTACTCTCACGCGATTGGTGACGCTGATATAGCAGGGCCGCGCTCTGTTGTAGCTTTTGTAAGAGTGAGGTTGTACGTGTTTTGTCTTGTTGTCTTATATTTCTGCTGACTTCTACTTGACTGTATATCTGCTGGTCTTCATTAGTTACTTAGTCTGCTGGACTAAGGTCAACTAATGTCTTCTTAATAGTCTGCTGGTATCTCCTACAGATCAGCACATTTCATTGAGGTACCCTTGTTCCAGTAAACTTTCATTCTCTGCATCCGGTAGATGATAACTCTTTAACCTTTGGACCCAGTAGATGTCTTTACACCCGTTAGATGTCTTTACACCCGATAGATGTCTTTTTCTACTTTCAATATCCAGTGGACATTTGTAGAGTTGATCAAGGTTCTTTTCATTAGTAGGCTTCTTTGATGTAGTAGATGCTTCAAGCAGTAGACGTTTATTATCACCAAAACTTAGAATTGTTTTCCCAATAATTTCCCATTTTGGTGATAACAAAACTTAGTAGAGGAAACTCTGGCTGGAACAAAGATCAGCAAATACCTATTAAGACTTAAGAACAAAGTAGTGGAGAGTAGCAAATTATGTTAGATAAATAAGCATATTACAAGTAGTAATCAAGCTGAACAATAAACAAAGAATATCAGTTTTATATAAAATGATTTATGCTTACAGTTTACGATCCTTACAACAATCCTATGTTTACAATCTATTCAAAAAAAAACATAGCCAGTAGAGAATGATCCGAACTGGCTAGTTTTGGTTTTTACAAGAGAGAAAAATATAATACAGAGTGTTCTTACAAAAGAAGACCTAGAAAACAAACTATGTTATCTACAAATTAATCTTTTGTTCAACATAGTCCTCTGTCTTCCCCCTTTTTGTCATCAACACCCATTCAATTGCTTTATGAAATTCCCTATTGGTGGAACAAACAACACCAAAACCTGAATATCGAGCTAGAGCTAGCAGAGGTGGGTTAGATAAGCAATCAACCCATGTAGGGTTGATTTAGATAATTAATAAACCCATGAATAGGATTGCAGAAGAGATGCAAGATTGTAAATTTGAATCTGTAGTAAGGCATGTTGGAAAGATAATAAGTATGCAGTGAGAAGAGTTCTATTTATAGCCAAAATGGGCAATGTTAGCTACTGTGGATCGATATGACACATTTAGCAAAAGATAAGTAGATCAGTGAAAGTACGAAAATTATTATGAAAAATAAAAAGTATGTCATGACAAAAATACTTTACTACAGGCTTCCAAACCAATGTCTGGAGTAGTCAACATTTGGAGATGTGTCAGGAGGTGTTGTCTTGAATTTATGTTCTCTGCGGAGAATAAGGTCTGTGTTGACTTGGTTGTCCTCGTCCAGCAGAGGATTGCCTCTCTAGGACTGGATCTTGTCTGGATGGCTCTGGTTGTCTGCTGGATGCCGGTAGCCATTGTCCTGAGGTCTAACAGTGGGCAAACTGTTGCTCAAATCTTACAATTGGGACGAGAAGATTGTCTGCATGTTGGTCAGCTGCTCAGAAAACTTATGATGCAAGTTGTCTACCTTTCCTCCAAGCTCCAGAGGTGTAGCAGCATGAAGAGATGCACTCTGCTCAATGAGTTCGCGCTTGGTTTGACTTAACTTGGAGAAGGAGTCGGATGAATGTATTCACAACAAACTTTTGAAAGTTTGTGACCTTCTCAGAAAGATAATGAACATCTGTAAAGATTTCTCGAAACTGACCATCTGTGTCTCCATAGATTTTCAATAGCGTGACTGTCATCTCTTTCTTCATGTTTCAGCTTTTAAATTTCACTAGCAAGATTGGAAACAATTGTTCACAGCTGATTCAGCTGACCAGTCACAGAAGAAGGCATATCTCTAGTAACTTCAGGGGAGTCAAACATATCCTCAGATTGATCACTGTTGAGAGTCTGTGCAAATGTAGATGGACCAGCTTGATCGGATTCAGCTACAGCAGTGACTGGTGAGGCAGAAGGAAGAGCATCAGAGACATCGGTAAATATAACAGCAGAGACATCAGCAGATATAGCAGTGGGAACAACAACATACAGAGCAATCTCAGTAGAAACAGTAACCTCAGCAGAAGCATCATTTGTGACCAACTCCTCAGGAGGGATCTCCAGGCAAGAAAGCAGTGGGGATAAGTGAGTTGTTGGTATGGAAAAATTTGTAAAATTAAATGAGACTTGGTTCAAAGGTGCTATCAGTGGGGCTGAAAAGAATTGGGCATTAGTGGATGCAAAATTTGGCTCAAAGGTAAATTGGATTTGGGCAGGAGAAGGAGATGGAATTATGGTTAAGGCATTTGTTGAGAAAGGCATGTTATCAGTAGAATCATCATCCTCTGATGTGAGGTTGACTGGATGAACTACTGATTCAATGACATTGTCAACATTTAAGGAATCACATCTAGTAGGGGTGGATGTTGTTCGGACAAAGCAAGTGGTTCAGCTAGGTAGGGTTTACGTCTATAGAGACGGTAGGAGAAACACTTACCAAGGAGACCTCTATTGGTTCCATCGCAACCATCCTTCGACCATCAACCTTTGCAGAAGCTAAACCTAGTTGTCAAGAGCATGAGTGCAGGCCCAAGGTGACCTTGAGATCGTGCAAAGTTCTCTAAGCCAAAGTAAGTATGTCTTCCAGTGAGTGGAGAACCGCTATGTCGTGGGTAGCGGTGCCAGAGGTTGGCTTAAACTCTTTATGCCTTGACTTGACAAGAATCTCAAGTCCACTGATGAACTTCATTAGGCGGTAGACCTCCCGCTGACTAGACCCTCTTCAACGTCATGGGTCTGTAGGAACTTAAGAATCCCATTCTCTTCTATCCTGGATTGTTTTAAAATTTTGTTAAAATAGTTCAGCCGGATCTTCGTTCGGGGTTTCACCCATTGATTGAAACGGTGCAGCTGCTCTTGTACCTGTGTCTCCACTTCATCCAGAACCAAATTAATTTCTGTGGCCACTGGAGTGGATACTGATTCCATGAGAGTTTTTCCTCTTCCTTCAGGAGTTTGAGGAGAACACAGTAAGTGCATGCCGCCCTTGGTGGTCTCAGACTGGGTGCAAAAGATCCTTCCCCTCATCGAGAACTAAGCGATACTACAGTAGTGGAAGGAGCAGTAGGTACTGGCACAGTAGTGTTAGTGTCCATTTGTGAAGAAGATGCAGTAGTTGAGACAACAATCGAATTTAGAGGATTTAAAGGTTCGTCATCAGGATTCTCTTGTGTAGCAACCTCAATCACATCAGCAGTTGGAGTAATTTTCGGGCAAGTAACTGGATCAGCAGAAGTTGCCTCTGCTGTGACTTCCGTTTCAGCAGCAGGGGCTGACTTTGTGGAAATAGCAGATTCCCTTTCTTGGTTCTTGGTTTCATGGGTGGAGGAGGAGAGGATAACTCAGCAGACTCTGAGATGGTATGTTTAGAGTCACTCACAACTTGAGGCTTTCTCCTCTTGGTGGGAACAATCTTGGAGGGACCTCCTTCTCCACTGATGGGTTTCCGATGCGTCAGCAGGTACTTGGTATTGATGAGCCTAGCTGGATGAAGATTAAATATCGTACCCACCAGAACATTCAGGCTTTCTAGAATGCGACTGAGCGAGAGGGCAAATCCAGAGTGACCCTTGGCTGACTCAACCATCCCAATTAGCACTTGAAAAAGTATCATTGACCAGTTGACAGCCAATCCCTTAACAATGGCACACATCACCTCAAATTTCTCCAGAGTGATGACGTCAAATGACCCAGCTTTACACAACATACCTTTTGCAATGATGTCCGCTAGCATTCTGAAGTGAGCCCGACAATAGGAAGGCTCAGTTGCATAGCGAAGTCCTCTTGAGTAATTGACAAGGCTTGGTCGGAGACAGAGGACACCACTGTGTTGTTCACTATTCTTGCTGAAGCATAAAACTCTTGGAGAGTTTCTTTGTAGAACATCGGAGTGAGACCCAACAAAACAAACAACCCCAAATTTTCTAAACATCAGAAAATACTGATCATTTCATCATTGTTGCAGGTGTAGACGTAATCGAAGTCAACTTGGATAGAGTTGGTGAAGAAACTTGGTTGGCTGGTTTTCGACATAATGATTTATGAGATGCTAAGAAGTTTTGAAGTATGAAAAAAAATGCTTCAAAGATATGTTAGCACAATAGGTTTGAGAAAATGAAAATTAAAAATGTTAATTGTGGTTAAAGGGAATGAGATGTAACGCCGTATTGTAGATGAAATGACACATGGACACGTGTCGCTCATCTACACAAAAGTAATTTTGAAATAAAACTGAAACGAACACGATTGAAGCGGAACCAAAATAATTCAATATGAATTAGCATTAAATTTGTAATCCAACGTTCCAATTGGTTTATAATTAAGGAAAGAATTAATAACTAATGGCTACTGGTATATAGAGTCTACTGCTGAAGTAGCTTCTACTACAGCAGACACTTGTTTTACCAGCTAAGCAATAGTAGACCTTCAAAAAGCGCAAAATTCCCCCTCAATTAATATTCCCCCTAAATTCATGCAATATCTAATATGTAATTTCCCTTTAATTGAGCATATTGGAGAAATTAAACAATTAAGATCACTTAGTTATATCAATTAAACCAAGTATATTGCAAAAATAAGAAAATTTAGAGTCCAGTAGGGGTTTTGTGAAGATATCTGATGCTTGTTGTTCGATAGATATATTCCAACCGAATCTCCTTCTTCATTACATGATCTCAGATAAAATAATGACGAATATCAATATGCTTGGTCCGAGAATGAAGAACTGGATTATACGCTAGACGTATTATCACAAAATATTGGTGCCTCAGTGGACTCAATTCCATAATCTCTTAATTGATGTTGAATCCATAATAATTGAGCTTAGGTCCTTAGGATTAGCTTGAAAGCGAGCACACATACATACATCAAACATGATGTCAGGTCTGCTGGCTGTCAAATACAGTAAAGATCTGATAATACCACGAAACATTGTTACTTCTACTGGTATGCCTGGTTCATCCAAATCTAGTTTAGCAGACGAACTCATGGGTGTAGCTGTTGCTGAACTAGTGCTCATTCCGTACTTCTTTAATAGCTCTTTGGTGTACTTTGATTGATTGATCAGTTCCTTCAGTAGATTGTTTGACTTGCAATCCTAAGAAAAATGATAACTCTCTCATCATGCTCATCTCAAACTGACCATGCATGATTTTAGAGAACCTTTCACAGATTTTTTGGTTAGTACTACCAAAAATAATATCATCAACATATATTTGAACCAGTACCCTTTGTGAATTTAAAAAGGGTCTTGTTCACCGTGCCAATGGTAAAGTCATGCTCAGTCAGATATTTTGAAAGAGTTTAATACCATGCTCGGGGATCTTGTTTCAACCATACAAAGCTTTGTCCAGTTTATAAACAAAAGAAGGTTGCTGATGGATTTCAAATACATGAGGCTATTCAACATGAACTTCTTCCTAAAGTTAGTCATTAAGAAAAGCGCTCTTAACATCCATCTGATAAACTTTAAAGTCTATGAATGCAGCAAAATGCAACAAATATGTGAATGGCTTATAATCGGGCTACAGGGGCAAAAGTTTCATCGAAGTCGATGCCTTCTTCCTATCTGTATCCCTGTGCAACTAATTTTGCTTTGTTTCTCGTTACAGTACCATTCTCGTCTAATTTATTTCTGAATACCCATTTGGTACCTAGTGTGATTTTGTGGACATGGTACTAAGTGCCAGACTTTATTTCTTTCAAATTGATTGAGTTCTTCTTGCATAGCTTCCCAGCTAGAATCTAAAATAGCGTCATCTAACTTTTTGAGTTCTATATGAGAGATGAATGCAGCATGAAGAAACTCATTAATCATTGTCTTCTGGTGCGTAGAGGAGCAGTAGGGTTACATATGATATGCCCGGGTGTCTGATCCTTCTTCCACAGGAGCGGAGGTCCAAGAGGATTTGATACTTCGTCGGTAGGTATTTGAGTTGGTAGCTCAGTAGACTGAATTGATTCATCATTGGTATTTGCAATGTCTACTGCATTAGGGGTATTTATATCAGCGTCCTTGGTAGCAGTGTTCAGCTCTTGTGGACCAACAGATATCTCTTGCTTGTGCTTCTGGGACTTCTAGCTCTAAAATGCAGTCTACCATTCTACTGTAATCCAACCCCTCGTCATAATCAATATCAATATGAGTATTTTCTAATTGTTTACTCAAATGATTTATTTGAAGTTCAGATGCAGTATTATCAATGGATTCATCAAATTTCACATGAATGGATTCCTCTACTGTAAGTGTTATATTACTAAATACTCTAAATGTCTTACTATCAGCAGAGTAGCCAAGAAATATTTCTGCATCAGATTTAGCATCAAAAGCGGTGAGATGAGTCTTTTCATTGTTGCGAATAAAACATTTACAACCAAACACATGGAAATAAGAAATATTTGGTTTACTGACATTCCAGATCTCATAAGGTGTTTTGTTCGCTCGTTATTAATCATCGATCTGTTCTGCGTATAACAAGTTGTATTAACTGCTTCTGCCCAAAACCTCTGAGATTCTGACTCCGCAAGTATAGTTCGCGCAGCTTCTTTCAAAGTGTGGTTCCTACGCTCAGCAACTCCATTTTGTTGTAGGGTTCTGGCAGCAGAGTATTCGTGTTTAATACCAAGGTCATCTAGATATGATTCGAGTGACTGATTTGTAAACTCAGTACCTATATCACTGCGAATTCTATCTACCCACACGACTTCTCATTTTATAGTCTTTTCAGTAGTTTGATCAACTTTGGAGTAGCCTGATCTTTACCACTTAGAAATAGGACCCACATAAACCGAGAGAAATTGTCTATTAACACTAGGGTATACTTCATTTCCCTTAGACATGTTACTGGTATAGGACCAAAAAGATCCATATGCAGCAACTCTAGGCACCGAGAAAAAGATTTACTACCTATGTTCTTAAAGGTAGATCTGTTCTGCTTACCAAGCTGTCAAGCAGAGCAAATTTTGTCTTTTGGGAACTCTATCTGGGGAAGTCCATCAACTAAATTAAGCTTATACAGACAGGCAATAGTTTTAAATTTTAATGACTCAAACGCTTGTGCCAAAGCCCATTTTTTGAATGATTTAGGGCAGCAAAGCAGGTAGGTGAGGCTAGTGATCAAAATTCCAATCAATCTTATAAGTGTTGTCCTGCATCTTGCCTACAAGTAATATACTATCATCGGCAGATCTTATTGTGCACGTGTGCTAATTGAATTCTACTGAATGCCCATGATCACATAGTTGACTAATGCTAATCAAGTTATAGCATATATTTTCAACTTCAGTACATCTTTAATAATAATGTTACCACGGATAATCTTACCCTTACCCACGGTTCTATCTTTCGCGTTATCACCAAAGTTATTCTTGGTCCAGTGGAGTCTACTAACTCGGATAGTAGACAAGCATTTCTTGTCATGTGTCTAGAACCCGCTGTCCAAAAACCACTCCGAGCTCCGAACTTGCTGGATTCTAGATCTCTGCAATTAAAGCGATGAAATCATTAGTACCCAATCATACTTGGGTCTAGACATGATTAGTCCTTTTGGGACCCACACTTGGATAACCCTGAACCTTTTGGGTCTGTGTGTGTCCTGAAATGTATGTGCAGCAAATGGTGATGGTGTTCTAGGGTGTTGCGTGTGATATTGAGTTTATGCATGTTGTTTTAGTTTTTGGTTCCTGTTAGGAAGCATATATCTCTTCTGGATAGGTATACAATTATAATACCAGTTAGGTTTTGCTTCTCGAGTTGCCTGACCAGTAGTCTTATGTCCATTACTGACTGTTGTACTGGTCTAGCTTTCTCTACTTGCTTAACATAACCAATATTATTATCTGATGCATGCTCCTTAATGAGTGTTTTCTTAACAAGTTCCATTCTCAGTTCACTTGGTTTATATGCTGTACTGGATCTAACAAAGTTCATTGTTTGAGACTTGTTCTTTACCAGACACGGCTGAGATTGAGTGCTAGAGGTATTACGGTCATTGTTGATATAGTCTACATCGGCAAGATCACCAGCAAGCCTTATCGACTGTAGTATTTCATCTTTTCTAGAGGTTGATGTGTTCCATGTGCGAACCAACTTGATAAGTTTTTGGTGAGCACATTTAACTTCGTCCTTTTCTTTCTCAAGAAGACTTACTTTTTCCCTTAAGCATTCAAACTTCCTTGATTGTTCACAATCAAGTTTACTATCCTGTTGTTCGATTGGGCTAGTATGTCCAGTCTTGTAGTTCTCGAAGGACTCATACTACACTTGATACTCATTTATCATGTCCTGTAACGCATTAGTGAGTTCAGTATGTGTAAACTCAGAGAGATTTGAATCAGTTACCTCACTGCCATCATTTGACATTAGACAGTGGACTCCTTAATCTTCACTTTCACTTGAAGATTCTTCTGATTCTGAATCAGCCCATTTGCTCTTGTTTTCCTCAGCAACAAGTACTTTCTGATCTCTATCTCTTCTGATGGTCTTCTCTTCTCCTTAGACTTCTTGTAGTCCTTGGAAAATATCCTTTGATCATCCTTCTTTGGTGTAGTACAGTCGGCGATGAAATGTTCTGATTTAAGACAGTTGAAGCAAACACGATCATCTTCTTCTGATCTGTTCTTGAAGATCTGCTTCCTTGGATAAGACTGGTATGTCTTCTGGTTCATTTTTTATGAACTTCCCAAATTTCTTGACAAACAATGCCATTGCATCATTACATATTTGTTCAGGAGTCATCTCTGTTGTGGTGGACAGGGACTCTGATGCAGCAAGGGTTTTCGCTGATTGACTGGTATGTGGTTCATCTTCAACCCGTATGCCTATCTCAAACTCATACGCCTTTAAGTCAGCAAATAGATCATGCAGATCGATCTTTTTTATATCTTTAGATTCCCTCATAGCTATGGTCTTCACATCCCATTCTCTTAGAAGACCCCTCATGACTTTAGAGTAATTTCTCTGTTTGACAGTTCCTTACCTAGGATGTTGAGTTCATTTAGGATTCCTGTCACTCTTTCATCATATTCATTTAGAGTTTCTCCAGATATCATCTTGATGTTCTAAAATTTTGTAGAGCTTTTTCTCCTTGGTTTGACCATTTCCTTCACACAGCTGTGCAATCTTTTTTCATATGTCTTTTGTCGTAAAACATTTTGATTTTATTGAACATGTTCTTGTCCAATGTCTTAAATAGAATGTCCTTAGCCACGTTGTCTAAGTTTGCCTATTTCTTTTCCTCATTGGTCCAAGACGCTCTATCCTTTTCAACCATCCGAGGTTCACCACTGGTAATAGCCGTTGTTGTGTTGACTTTCATAATCGTCATTGGCCCGTTGGTGATGACGTACCACATATCATCTTCTTGAGCACTTAGATGTGCTTGCATCCGACTCCAGTCATCATATTCATCCTTTTTGAAAATCGAAATCTTACTGAATGAGGGCATCAGTTCTTAGTATTCTAACAATTGAGAAAACCTTGCTCTGATACCACTTGTTAGGATCGGGGTAGTGTTTAGAAGGGGGGTTGAATAAATACTAGACTCAATTTCTAGATTCTTCAATATACAGCAGACTATTAAGTACTGCAGTAATATCTCAATTGATCAACAAGTCAGTAGACACTAGAGTTAGTGCGGAAGATGTCTACTGGACTTGTGAGGTTAAGAAATTGAATGGTAAATACAGAAAGTAAGTGACACAAGATATGTTTTGGAAGTTCGAAGCACAACGCTTCTACGTCTCCTTTGTAGGAAGGTTACACTAGAAGACTTTGGTTTACACTTTACAACATACAACCTTCTTAGGCACCCACACAGATTTACCTAAACTCCTAGCAATACAACAATCACAGTTGATTACAATATGTTTTTACAACACTCACACAAAATATAAATATTTGATCTTCGAGTGTTCTTGAGCAGCAGACTCAATAGGCTTTGTTCTTCAATATCACAATGATGTGTTTTTGCTGCTCTGTAAAACTTCGGAATGTTGCAATAAATGTTTTAAATGTTTTGCTTTGAAGTTGATTTCTGATGAGTAAGATTTGAGAACTTAGCAAAGAGGAAGGACTTCCTCATTATTTTCTTCGATGTATTTATAGAAGTAAAAGTCTAACAACAACTATTTTTTAACTGGAAAGGATCGCGTAAAATCAGCTTCATGAATTTCTTCCAAATTCTTTTTGTCTTCTTTCCAATTTTGTTAATCAACACTAGTTTACTCTGACGCGATTGGTGGCGCTGATATAGCAGGGTCGGTCTCTGTTGTACCTTTGTCAGAGTGAGCTTGTACGTGTTTTGTCTTGTTGTCTTATACGTCTGCTGACTTCTCCTTGATTGTATATCTGCTGGTCATCATTTAGTTACTTAGTCTGCTGGACTAATGTCAACTAATGTCTTCTAATAATCTGCTGGTATCTCATACAGATTAGCACAATTCATTGAGATATCCTTGTTCCATTAGACTTTCATTCTCTGCATCCGGTAGATGATAACTCTAATCTTTGGACCCGGTAGATGTCTTTACACCCGGTAGATCTCTTTACACCCGGTAGATGTCTTTTTCTACTTTCAATATCTGGTGGACCTTTGTAGAGTTGATCAAGGTTCTTTTCATTAGTAGGCTTCTTCGATGCAGTATATGCTTCAAGCAGTAGATATTTGTTATCACCAAGACTTTGAAATGTTTTCCCAACACAGTCTCTATCGCAGATATTAAACTGAAATTGCCATTATGAAATTACCCTTAAATTTTTGGTAGTTTTGCTCATCTTGTCGGTATGATGCATTTTTATTAAAACTCGATTGTTTAAAACTTTTTCCTTTGTATCATGTATGATATTGTCTGCTTAAAACGTTCGGCATATGTTTTCATTCAATGATAATACTTCTTTATCTCTGTATGTTAAGCTGTTTTTGCAATAGAAATATTGGCTCCTGGCACCGCACATTATTGTGGTTGGTGGTGAGATGTGAAAAGTAACTTTTATGCCACTTTGTTGATAGTGAACTTTAACAACTTGCAAATTTGTTAGGTTGGCCTCGAACAACGATTTCGCCACCCGAAAAGGTTATTGCGGAACGTTTTTAAATTTTTCAAATTTTTCCAATTTTTTTGATTTAATAATTTGTCCAAATTACCTAATTGTTTTTATTTTTAATTTAAATTACTCCACGATAATAACCGTGATCGTTCTGTGACATGTCAATAGAACTGGAACAGCATCCTCTACGACGCCCTCCGCTTCCGTGTCAGCAGACCATGATTGCAGTTGCCAATGGGTGAACTGACGACCATAATCCTCCTACCCCTCCACGCACTGACACTGCGGCCGTGAACTGACGAACTGAGTGCGCGTGTGTCGCATTAAGACGAATTAAGAATTTCTAATTCGCGCACTAAGAATTTCTAAGTCACACTAAGTTTACTAAGTCTTGTTAATCATTCTTAATTCTCCGATTTTTTTTATTAATTATAAAAAACATTTCTCCTATTTTGGGTCCAATGAATTTTCATGATTTCTAGGTACTTAGGGTTGGTAAGAAAATTATATTATATGGTAACTATATAGATAATACTCACTATTCTGTAATGAATTCATGAAAAGACATAATAACATATGAAATATTAAAATATGTGATAAAAGAAAATGTGACAAATCTGTGATTTTGTAACATTTTTACGGAGGAAATAATAATAATTTTGATATCTTAGATTTTTGCATAAAAATTAATAGAATGAACTTTATAAATAAAACTTTTAGTTTTATTGAGTTAATTTAAATGTTTATATTAGTCATTTCATAAGGAAAAATATAATTCTGCGGAAATAATATGAATCATTCTTAATAAATTAATACTATTACCAAACATGTTGAAATACAGATTAAAATTTGGTTTCATTTTTCCCATTCGTTATTTTATGTCTTAAATAAAATAAAATATTAATACTTCAATTTCATTTTCATTTTTCAGTCTCTAAATATATTTTTCGGAGAATTCTACTAGAAAAGTGATCAAATACAAGATTTGAAGTACATTGTTTTCACTGGCTATAATGTTTTGCAAAGCTGCAAACATTAGACCCTACAATAAGATCTAATTTTAATGTTTTTTTAAGAATGGTAAAGCTGCAAGCGCAAAAGTTGTTAATAACTTAATATTGTAAATGTGTAAATAATATAATAACGATGTAAGTTTGTTAAATATGATGTATATTATGTATGTTTAACTTTATTACATCATTATATATATATATACATTAAGGCGAATCCGCACTCATATTTTTTGAAAAGTAACGCACTTGTGCATCCGAATTCGCATCCGTCCATGCATCGGACTTATGTGACTTAGGGTGAAACCCGAAGTCCGAGAGACTGGTGTGGCCAGCGGAATGCTGGTAAATCTTACTTCTATTGGTGTGGAGAAGCCTTGTTGATACAAGTTTGTCTGTGTATATCTGATATCTATAGCTCTTTGAGCGACATGATTGCGATAGAAAACGTGCGTCAAGGTACTTTTTGTAATCTAAGGTGAATTTCTATGAATTATTGTCATTCTTAATTTACCATTAATTCTTTAGCCAAATTATCAAAATTTTAATATACGAAACTCTTTCTGATATAGATATCAATGATCTTTATTAGAAAAAGAAGGCAACACCATACAAAATCAGACAGACCCTCGAAAACAGGTCATAAATTGAACGAACAACACCTACACATTTTCTTACAAGTATCTTTTTGTATAATACGTATGAAATGCGGATGAGTTTGCAGATAATCAGGGCATGTTGACAGCTGAAACAAAAGATGCCAGGAAGACACAGAAAAACATCATACTAAGTGGCAGGTTTGGTGAAGCTGCATCCGAAGAATCATCTCCGGGTGATGGAACTACTTTTGATCCGCCACCTGAATCATATAAACAGAAATATTGATCATTGGAATTGAAGCATGAAATCAAAAGACTACTCGCTACTAACTGGAGGTGTACTATGCCGACAATTTTTCGGGATAGGTCGTGTGAATTTTAGGTGTCACGTGGGAGAAAGAAACTGTTTACCTGAAGGGTTTTTGCTTGGAGAATTTGGTGTTGAAGGAGAGTCCGATGGAGAAGCAGCTGCAAATTTTAAACCAAATCTAATTAAAGTATTTGACAAGAAGGTTCACAAATATCGAGATTCATAAAAAAGTTAAGAAAACAAAATATTTTGAAAAGAATATTCAGATAATTTTTTCAAGAAAGCTAGAGCCCCACTCGAATTGAGCTCTATTTTATTTACTCAACTTGAAGCTTAAAAATGAATTATTTTGAGCTTCAGTTTGGCTCCATTAACATTTGAATTCAGGCTCAGTTGATTTGGTTCAAATAATTATCTAGTCCTCTTAAACAAATATTTGAATAATCAAACAAAATAATTGAGCTCGAATATGATCCGAAATGAGGGGATGGGCTAAATATCTTTCCGCATTGCGAGACTCGATCTCGAGTCGTTGAGCTCTTACCAACTGGGCTAAGCCCAGAACTAGATCCGAAATGATATTTGAGTGTCCTTAAGATTGGTTGAGTTTAATTGGTTGAGTTTAATTGGTTGATTTTGATAATTTTAAATACAAATTGAATAATTTTCGAGCTAACTCAAACTTGCTGTTTAACCTATTCAGATTCTTTCACCCATAATCTTACCATTGCATTTGCTGACAGAGGGAGTTTGAACACTGCAAGCCTTAGGCATGGCAAGTGCCTGAGTTTGATTAATATTCAACCCCAAGTTTGAGCCTCCTCCATTAAGCACTTGACACAAACATTGTGGTTGTGACCCGACCACGTTACGGAGTTGTGAGCAGCAGGCAACTGATGGGGTGGAGGAGTTTCCGGAGATGAAATTCAGGCAAGGGGACATGCTAATGATCACATTAGTACAATCATCCGATTGCGACGCGACATAGGGCCAAAGAATGGTAACAAGAATCATGGCTAAGCCTATCGAAACTTCGTGGTATGCCATTTGATTTGTTTAGATGGAAATGGGGTCAATGCTTTTGAAGTGTGGTGTTTTGTTTGAGGATTTTGGTTGTGTTATTGGGGTTTATATAAGGGGCTTTAGGGTTTTGGGTTTATAAGTCAAATTAAGATTTTGGTTTTATGGGTTGCCTACTTTTCTGTCTTAAATCTTAATCATATAATCTTGGACTTGAAAGATTTTTATTTTTCAGAAGTAACTATTGTGTGTATAGTTTAATCAAGAAATTAGGGGGTATGGACTCATGGAAGTAGTTAGTAATATGGGTGACCTACTTATATACATATTCTTAATTTAGTACTAAGTCTAAGCTTTTTTGGCACCAGTTGGTACATTGATAACGGTGGGATGAACCATAATTTTTAATCGCTCGTCTCTCACTTATCACGTCAAGTCCATTATACCAAACGATCTTTTTTGTAGTTGAATGTTGTTTTTAAAGTATACATTTGAGTTAACAACATACTTTGAAAGTTTCTTTGACCATATAATGAATTCAACCAAGAAGTATTGATCATTTTAAAAAATATATCAAGAAGTCAAGACATATATTCAAGAAGCAATAGGCATAAACAAATTAGCACCTTTACAAATGTAACATTTCAAAAGGTTAGTTAACATTAGTTGAGCCAAAAAAAACCACTTCCAACTAACCAATTAACTCTTATCCCTAATACCCTTTTACCCCAAATCCTCAAATCTATAAATTCCAATATACAAACTTCATTTTCACCATCAATTCCCTAAATCCCAAAAAAAAATTCTAAACACAGTACAAACAACACCGTAATTATCCCAATGGCCTCCCAATTCTTGATCACATTCCTAGCAATTTCAACAATTGCATTGTTTTCAAGCTCATATGGGCAAACCACAACTCCATGCACATCTGCAATGATCACATCTTTCATGCCTTGCTTAAACTTCGTGACTAATAGTACTGTTAACTCGACTACTCCACCTCCTGCTTGCTGCAATTCGCTCAGCTCCCTTACGAGTAACGGGAAAGACTGTCTCTGCCAGATCGCGACCGGGAACGTTCCGTTCCAGATCCCAATTAATCAAACTCTTGCGATTTCTCTTCCGCGTGCTTGTAACATGCCTGGTGTGCCACTTCAATGCAAAGGTGGGAGAGTAATCTTTTTTACTTGATCAAGAAATTATAGTCAATAAATTTGAAATTTACTAATGTGTACCAAAAAATAATAAAAATGCAGCCATTGGTGCTCCAGTTCCAGCTCCAGGTATGCTATTATGGACTTTTCAAGATTTTATTAGTTCATTAATCTAGCTTATTTATAGTTTAATTCATAAAATAAATTTTATGATTGACAGGGCCTTTGGCAAATGGTCAAACACTTTCACCAAATGCTGCTCCTTCTCCAGGTATGAAAGGTATTCATAATCTTATGTAGTGGTATAGATTCAAGAGCAATCTAAAGCAAACTTCATCCAAAAAAATATCCCGACAGGTTCATCTGATGCTGAGCCACTATCACCAAGATTGACCCCGGGAGCTGAACCAACCCCTCCGACTTCGCCATCTCCACCGACGACTACAGGAGAAGTTCCGGCAGGCAATACTGGCAACAGGGCAGGAGTGACACCATCAGCTGCTGGCCACCACCCATATAGTGTTTCTTCTCCTTTGCTTCTTGTGGCTGTGCTAGGAGCTGTTGCATTTAGCTACTACTAGTCCAGTATTATGAATAATTGCCATTGTTCTGAAGAAATTAAATTATTCTTGAGGGTGTGTTTATGTATAATTGAGTGATTGGGTTTATGATTCTTGTGTGGTGTTGTTAAATAATTAAAATTATGTTATTTTTAATTGTTGGCTTTATTTAGATTGATGTCCTCATTTATGGCTTTATAGATGGAAATCATTTATAATGTAACTCTATAATTAATAATAATAATCTCTTAAAATAAGTTCTTATATGATCATGGTCAAATATCTATAAAGTCTTATGTAAATGAATTTGATTTTAGAGACTTCAGCCTTAGCTGAATGGTAAAGGCTTATGTCCCCATTGGACGACTTGATTTTGAGTCTGGGCAGTGGCCCAAATTTTGTAAAATCCCTCTCCCAATATATATAAAAGAAAAAAAAATGAATTTTGACTTTTGCGCACGAGTCATACATGTTTGATCAATGAATCCCAAGATTATTAATTGCATTGAAACGCATGTACAAGGGTTGAGTAGGTTAGAAACATGCCTAATCAGCCAAAAATTCACAAAAACAAATGCCACTTTTATTCACTATAGAAAAATATATGCCTCATAAAAAAAAAATATGCCTCATAAACTCTTCCCATGGTAACCCCTTCATCTCAAGTCCAAAATGGGATTGCATTTCTTTAGGTTCATATGTATTTTAACTGTATTACCATTAATATTATCCATTTTGAAGATAAATTCCCAAATTCAAGGATGTTCCATTGTGGGAATAGACCAGTGTTTTCAAAATCTGACCGGACATAAAATCGGTAGACTAACTGGTTACAGGTTCGATCGGTTCAACCGGTGTATGACGTCAGCATGATGTAATATATATGTTTAGTTTTTGTAAAATATTTATAACATATATTTGTCAAAGTTTCAAATTTTCATAATAAAAAGAAATATCATTGTAGCAAAAGAAAAATATTCTAAATAAGAGCAATGTATCAAGATCAAGAACTAGCATAATGTCATTTTTCTAATTGTCATCTTCATCAACAAAGAAATTCATTTGTTGGCCTGGAATATGAAATGCATCACCATCACAAAGACTTAAGTTTACCGTATCAAACTTTGTCAAATCAACATGATTATTGATCACATCCACATCTTCAACACCTAGTCCTAAAATTAGAAAGAAAATATAAGCAAAATAAGATACTAATATATATTATAAATAAATAATATAAAACATGACAACCTATGGATGGTTGTGAACTTTCATCATTTACTGACTCTTCTTCAAGCATTTCTTCCAACTCGTCATAATCAAGTTCTTTATTTAGATCTTCTTCAACTATCCAAAACTCCACTTTATCAATGCTTTCATAGTCAATTGGATCATATGACCTTTTTTCACTTTATCGCTACAACATATCCATAACAAATATTAATATATGTAAATAGTGAAGAACATACAAATGTAAGTAAATACTTATATAAAACAACAAAATAGAAGTCATACCGATCTTGCAAACACAAATTATAATGAACAAATACAAGATCATTTAGCCTTTGATGCTCCAACCTATTCCTCTTCTTTGTATGGATGCGCTCAAATACACTCCAGTTACGTTCACATCCAGATGAAGATGATGTTTGACTTAAAATTTTAATCGCAATCTTCTGCAAGTTTGGTGCATCAATACCAAATAGCCTCCCCATTCATCTAGGAAATTAAAATCAAATTAGTACATTTTCAAGTAAAACAAATATAGAAAAATGATAACAGAAAAATAGCAAACATACTGGGACGAGTAGTTTTTGCATTCTTTATTGTTAATGCTCGTCCAAAAAATTTTCCACGCTCTCGAAATATGGTAGTTTCATCCATCACATTATCTACTCCCTGGAGAAGCTTCTCAATGACATCAAGTAAACAATTCAAAGCCTCAGGATTTTGGCAAGGGCTATCTGGATCATACTGAAATGCAGGAATTAACCAAAATGATGATGCATTGAGACGTTTCAGCAATATTTTATCCCACCTATCATTGATAATATTAACATATGTGTTGTAAAGACGCTCTTTGTTGTTGAATAATTCTTTTATCCCCTTAATAGCCCTCCACATTCCCTCATACACATAGCCTAGTGAAGGCTTCTCATCAGTATCACATATGCGCAATAATCTCATAATTGGGCCCATAATATTCACAACAATTAAGCAATTATTCCAAAATGTAGCATTTAGAACAATTTGCTTAATTTCTCTGCCCTTTTCCTCCTTTAGAAACCTTTTAAATCTTGTACTTACAGCCATAGCTTCCAAATATTGTTTGCGATCATAATGACGCTTCAACACTATGAATGTTGTGCCAAAGCGTGTGGCTCCTGGAACAATTATTTCATTCCATCCAATGCCTTTCCTTCAACTGAGGCCATTTGCGATTATACACAAAACATGTAATCCTTGATGCAAGAATTGCCAAACTTTTCACTATGGAAAGCTCTCCAACATCTTTCAAGATCAAATGCAATGAGAGAACATGGAGACCAAAAAATTGATGGATACTTTCTAGTGAGCAACTTTCCAGCTTTTTTGTAGTTTGTCGCATTATCTGTAACCATATGAACTACATTTTTAACGCCTACCATTTCAACTATTTCAGAAAAGAGATTGCACAAATTCTCGTCGTTTGATTCAATGTCAAAGGCATCAACGGACTTGATGAATGATATTCCATAAGGACAATAAACCAAGAAATTTATCAATGATCTATGACTCTTATCACTCCAACCATCACCCATGATTGTGCAACCAGTCTCAACCCATTTACTTCGAAGAGCATTAATAGTCAATTTAAGTTGGGTTTTGGCTTTTTTAAGCAAAGGAACTCTTAAAGCATGATAACTAGGACCAGTGTATCCACGACCCATAGTTGTTATCCTACTTGTTGCTGGTTGAAAATATGGTGAATTCACAGCATTTATTGGAATACATGCATCATAAACCCACAAAGCAAATGTCATATCAGTTTCATGACATCTCTCTTTACTTTGCATTTTCACTTGTATGCTAGGCTGATATGAGTCAATCCATGCGCTAGCTTTCATATAACTTCCTATTTGATTTGTCTTCTTCCTCTTATTACTATCATCTACTTCTTGTGTTTTTTGAATTTCTTCAATATCATTCTCCTCAAATTGAAATGTAAAATCTTTTTTACTTTGTACAATCTCCATTAATGCACCTTTAATTTCAAATTGAACATCTACTGGAACTTTAATACAAGCTTTAACATTACCAGTAATGCCCGCAAGATGTTGCTTTACGCGATTAATTCCTCCACCATTAACTGCTTGACCACAATAAACACATATGATAGATTTAGTCTTTCCATACGCTGATGGTGCCTCGTAACAATGCTTCCATGATATGTCATTCTTTCGCCGCTAAGTGTTGAACTTGATTGTTCAACTCCTGAGGCTGCATAGGTGTACCTAAAGCATTTTTCATGTCCTGTTTCAATAAATAAAGAACATAATTTAACAGAAATATCAAGTCCTTGTGTCAAGGATTTCATTAAAAGTCTGTTGTTTGATACGAATTAAAATGTATCATATACAATTTCATCCTTCGACTAATGAGCTTGATCTCCATGACCATTTTCTCATAAACAATTGACGAGCAGTTTAAAAGTAACATGTTTTACACTCAGGGCTAGCAAAATTAAGGAGACAAGCATATATGATATTAAGATCTTCTCGTTGTTTAGGAGACAACAAACACAAATACCTAATAACAACATCGTCCAAGCATTTGAATATAGATTATATATAATAAAAAGCCTACACAAATATATATACAACTCATTAGCATCATTCTTTAACAAATTTACAATTAACAGCACGACATCTCATATATTATTAACTATGCAAAAAAGGGTAAATTCTAGTTTTATCAGATAATCAAAGCATATAGTGATTAAAACTCTGCATGCATATCTTGACTGCTTGAAGATTCAAGATATAATACATCAAATAAAATGCAAGAACTGAAATTTTGTTTAAAAAGTGCATACCTTGACTGCGTGAAGAAGTGAAGAACCGATAGACCCAAAAAATTTGAAACGGTGATAGTTGTGGGTTTGTGGGAAAATAACCTAGGGTTTTAGTTGTTTGGTCTTTATCTAGGTTATTTAGGAAGAAATAAAAAAACTTAAAATGTAACAAAATAAAAATATATAAAAAATGAAAAAATATATATATAAAAAAGTAAGAGTCACCGGTCGACCGGTTTTTGACCGGTTCTTAACGGTTAGCACTTGTTTTATATCCTAGCGGTTCTATGGAGTTAACCGGACAAGACCTATGATCGGTCACCGGTCGGACCGGTCCGATTTTCACAACCTTGGAATAGACTTGCAACATTGTTTGAATCCTTACACTAATCCTTCATTTTCTATCTATTCTTGCAGCACCACACTTAATCTAGCAATCCAAGCTGGTTATCACTGCTTGTCTTTGTTATCTATATCTTTAATTCGAGTCATATTGACTTGGATATATCAGTGCTTTCTTTTATGATATTAACTACCCCCGTTTGGTATGTTTACCTGCTAGATAAATATATATATGATATTATTCACCATTAATTTTTTTTTTACCATTAATTTTCATTATTTAGCAAATAAAGTATTAGGTAATTAAAACTATTATACCATATATGTTGAGCCTTAAACGCATTGTTGAGTTTAATGCTTAATTTATCTTCGAATTATTTATGGGTTTTGATGATCAACAAAACTTGCATTTGTTGTACTAATATGTCTACTTAGTGTACAGGGTTATATTGATAAATTGGTTGGGAAGACCAATGGAAGAGAACCCAAGTTATACAATAAAATATGCGAGTTCATAGGACAAGCGGTGATTTTTATCAAGGAATCTATTGAGCTTGGACGAGAAGGAATGACATTTATGAACAACCAAACTAAGTGTTCAACATGTGTGGAATGATGTTGGAACAATATCTTATGATGGGATGAAGACCCACGAACCAATGGTCCGTTGGTGGGCAAGCTCGTATAGCAGCCACATGGAGCGCAGTGCAATGTTTTGATTATATCTCTTGGCTCGATGCTCCGAATAATGTGAATCCAAAAAGGTTGGAAAGCCAACTCAATATTCTAGATTTCATATTCAAACATCTCAGTCCAATTCGAATTTCACCATGGAGCAAAATGGCATGAAAGTCATAGCAAGTGCAGATTGTAGCAAGGTTTGAGCGGCTGTAGCATTTTGAGCATAACTTCTTCATACCTTAATGAAATGCAATGAATTTTTGTCCACACCTAGATAAGAGGAAGGGCTACAACTTTCAAGTTGACCACTTTTCCCAGGAACGAGCTTAAGATGGTCAAATAGGGCAAAGTTTGAGAGTGTTGAAATCTGGCAGATAGTTTCAGGCGATCCGGGCCATCACCTCAGGCGATCCGAGCCATGCGTGCCAACGCCGCGCACCATCGACCCAGGCGATGGCATGCTGCGTTCCTGGCGATCTGGATCGCCCCAGGCGATGCATGGAACGCCTGAGGCGATCCAGAATTGATCCTACGGTAATTTTTCAAAGGGCGATCGCCCGAGGCGATGGGGTCATCGCCTGGGGCGATCTGGGCCAGATTTGAACGTTAGAACGTGGCGATGGAGATTGCCCGAGGCGATGGCCGAGTGATTCAAGCCTTATGTGTAGCAACGGCTAGTGGGGGCCTTCTACAATATAAATATGGATGTTTTGGAGTATTTTGAAGACAAGAAACAAGCCTACAAACTTCAAGAAAGCTTTGTTTATTCAAATTTCATCTAGCATTACAAACTCCATACATTTGTGTTGTATTGGAGTTTGTGATTCTTTTCTTTTGTGAGAGTCTTGTTTTCTTTGTGTTGTTACACCGTGAAGGTGTTGTTGATTTATTTGTAAGGTCCTCCAACACGGACGCAAGTTGGAAATTGTAAAGTCATCAACAAGTAAAGTTGGTGCATGTGTTGTGGCTATCCTTGGAGCCCTTAAGGCCAAGAAGACTCGTGAAGAATGTGGGTAACTCGGGAAGAGTTTTGTGTGGCTATCCTTGGAGCCCTTAAGTCCAAGAAGACTCGTGAAGAGTGTTGTGCTCGTGAAGAGCTTTGTGTACTCGGGAAGAGTTGTATTGTGGCTAACTTGGAGCCCTCAAGGCCAAGATCATTCGTTATAGTGGAACCTCGGTTGGAAGTTATGTAGCCGGGAAGAGGAGACGTAGGCGATTCATCGCCGAACTTCTATAACAAATTCTCTTATCTTTTATCGCTTTATTTAATTTACCCATTTATTTACTTCTTCATTTTATTTATTTATTTATCGATTGACTTAAGTCTTCCGCAACGCAAACTCGTTTATTTTGCAAATTCATTTTAAAACGCTAAAGTAGCCAAGGAACCTCATTCACCCCCCCCCCCCCCCCCCCCCCCCCCCCCCCCCCCCCCCCCCCCCTCCTCGGTTCCAACAATATATATTTGTGTAATTGTGTAATATGAAACTACAGAAATAGAGTAGAAGATTTCATTCCTTATAAATTCCGTGGGATTTTTCCGAAAATACATGTTTCACCATTTTACTATGTTTTGGATTGCTTATTCAAAAGACTTCTATGTTACTTTTACTTAAAGTTATAAAAAAATGTTTTTAAATTAAAAAAAAAAAAAAACCATGTTAATAAAATTCAATTTATTACAAATTGCTACCATATAAGTTAAATCAGTGCAAAACATATCATAATTGCTTCTCTACTTCTGTTTTTATCTACATTTTTTTAGAGAAGTAACAGCAGAAGCAAGAAAATCAAACACCCAAAATCTGTTCTTTTATCGGAAAAGCAGATAAGCATTTTTTATAAGCAACCCAAAACATTCCCTAAATATAACATAGCATATGAATGAATCCATCGTTCCCGGCCACATGCATGATCTATTATGCTCCAGATGGCCGTCACCCTTCAACTAAGTTCTCTCTTACTTTCATCACATTGTTTCAGTTTTAGAGCCAACCCATGCGCAAGCCCCTCCAGCCGCTGCTGCAGTGCAAAATAGCCACCACCAAGTCCAGCGCTGCAGCCACCGGATTTACCAAAGTATGAAATTGTGCATTTGCCTCCTAAGGTAAATGAAATCCCTCGAATCAATGCGAAACACAACAATTCTTCCACAGTAGCCAGTGAGCCGGTTGCAACCAGCAGTCCTTTTCCCAAGCTGGGAATCCCAGAGTTCCAGGATCATTCGTCTCATGTTGCTACCACAAAAATACTATGGCATTCAAGAATCTTTTTATAGCTACAGTTTGTGCATGTATAGCATGAATAGGGCCTTGATTTCACGTAGTGTATTCCAGAATGCTGACGTGCACCTAGTTGTCCTGAAGATTCACTAGTCCATAGATAAATGTCTTGGGGTATTGAACAAAATTGTTTTTGTACCAAAGCAATAGCTAAGAACAACTGCAATTTTTAAAATGCTACAATTTTTAAAATGCTACAAGTCTACAACACAAGCCTATTAAGTCTTTGGGGAGGATGTTAATTTGACTAATCAATATCTTGAAATTAACTATTTAACTCGAAGCATAGTTAGAAAAAAGCGCATAATCGATTTGTTTATTCTTTAAAAGGAAGTAATGAAAAGAAAAGGTACCCATGGTTACTAGAGGCACAAGGAGCACAAAAGTGTTCAGGTATGTGCAATGCTCAAGGTAAGGCATGCGGACATAATCTTCTAGAAACATTTAAAAAAATCGTTAAATATAATCTAATACATACTTTAAAAACTATTAGACAATAATAAAATAAATAATCATTAGTTTATAAGTAGAACTAAATGATTATGGCATAAACTTCCCTTGGGATTCATTAAGGAATGCTTAATGGGCATCTCGAGCCTGTAAAGTGCACTGATGCATGTGTTTTACTACCAAGGTGTGCGCTTCACTTAAGTGCTACAACCAAGGGCAAAGTGCAAGGCATGACTGTCAAGGCCCTTTGAGTCTAGGCGCATGCTTTATGGGATATCCATAACTATGAAGATTTCATTTATTCATACAGTAACACTTTGTTTTTTACTACTTGCACAGTTTCTTACAAACGTTCTTAAAAATAGTAAAAAGAATAGACAGCTGAACCTTGCATCCACTTGCTAACTATCACCACAGTATAAAGTGAAAAAAGATGAACACAAATGGCATTTCTCCAGAAGGAATAAGAATTTCTAAAGACATTGTCCTCCCAATTTCACCAGCATAATCTGAAACCTGTCTTTTACTTTT
The DNA here is from genome assembly GCA_907163345.1 of Haberlea rhodopensis. NCBI lineage: Eukaryota > Viridiplantae > Streptophyta > Magnoliopsida > Lamiales > Gesneriaceae > Haberlea > Haberlea rhodopensis. The sequence continues at coordinate 257,324 of CAJQUN010000102.1, forward strand.
GTAATTTTGCTTGTATTCACAGTTTTTTTCTCTAATATTCAAAGAAAAAGAAAAGCGCAGGTTTGCAGAAAATGGCATCAGATTCTCATTTCTTCATTCAAACAGAAAAGGTAAAATGGGAATGATTGTTTTGATCATATATAGTTTCTTCAGGTACTGACGCGAGAAATATGAAAAAAGAGAAGTGGTCAAGACTAAGTTTTTTTTTTTTTTTAAGATCACATATAGGGAATTTCATCTCATTTGTGTGTAATACATGAAAAACAATGCTTATAGAAAGAATTAAAAGAACGCCTCTACCGATCCCATCTCCCTTCCCCACTTGCTTCTCCTACTCAAGAATCTTTATCTTAGAAATCATTTGGCATTTTTCGATAGTGTAATTACTCGATGACTTAATTACATCCTGTGACATAGTACTTGTTAGAAGTCTGTAACAAAAACATGTATCACATTCTCTAATACAATATTTGAATTTATATTCCAGCAAATAGCATAAAGAAATTTTGATTGTTTTTATTTGTAACTTTATCAATTTTTAAGAATGTTTTGTACATCTAAGATATGATTTTTATGCAGCAAGTTAAGTCATCATAGTTCATCAAAATCTTCCTCGTTCTTCTCTCTAGCCATGCTCATCACCTAAAAGCCTTTTGTGAGTGTCGTGATAAATAGATATCACTCTTATCTTATGAACAAATTTAGAGAACAAAGTAGAAAAACATGGCATTTTCTCAAGGTGAAAACCTAAAACAGAGCAGCCAAGATGAAGTATTCCCAAGAATAAATGCCGTGTCAGAATTACCAAAACTAAGCTTCATAACATACCATCTCTTGCTTCATCAATCAGATTATGTTTGATTCTCTTTTATTCAACCAAATAGGCTGCTCTTGAGAAGGAAAGCTCCTGTTTCACAATCCGTCTCCATCCATTTATGTATTTAGCACATCTTGAATTATCATTGCTCACTGGAAACCATTTAATGATCGGATAATTAGATTCAGAGCCTTATTTCATTAACCTCTCAGAATATCAACCTTGCTGCTTGGCAGTTAGCATCAATTCTTTAATTCGCTGTTTCTCTCTTTGCATACCTTCCTACTCAAGTTTTTCGACCAACTTTATATACGTACACTCCATTGGAACAAATCCATTAATCACTGATTCTTCGAAAAAGGAACAAACCGTCAAGTTTCATGTTTCGACATAGCTGACTAACCAAAAGAGTATAAGTTCCAAGATCAATGCCGACATCATTCCAAAACATGTGGCTCAGCAAAAAAGTAAGCGCATTCTTTCTTTTTCAGTTTGCAGCACATTTTCAGTAACGGAGTATAAGTCTTAAGCTCAGGCTTGCACTCATTTTCTTCCATTTTTTGAAGTAACTTCAGAGCCTTCTCTTCTTGCAAGTATATTGCAGCAATAGTAATTACTATGTTGTATGAATGCACATTTGGAAAAACTCCCTATCCTCGAAAACAGCTTCAGAGTCTTTTAACCTGCCAGTGGCACTTAGAGCATTAATAAAGACACAATAAAAAGCAGCATCTGGAGAACAACTGTTCCGCTTCATCTTTTCATAAATGTCGAAAGCTATATTCGTATCCTTTGGCTTTGCCAAAGCTTTTATTATAATTGTATAAGTAACAATACTAGGAGATAATCCATCTTTCTGCATTTGTTCTAAAGTGGCATCGACTTATGAAAATCTTTTTCAATACAGTAGGTTTCAATGAAATAAGTGTAGGTAAACAAATCGGGAGCAAATCCGTAGGCTTTCATCTCATTCATGGAACGTTTAGCTTTGGCTATCTGCCCAGATTTGCACCAACCATGGATTAACACATTATAAGTCTGTAAAGTAGGAGGAATGAGTTCCTTAAACTCCAAAAACAAGCCTTCCGCATGCTCAACACTTCCTTCTTTCACCAACGCATTCATCAATACATTCATGGACGTTAAATATCTTTCAACTCCGATTAATTCCATTTTCCTGAATGCCTCAACAGCATCCTCGTACTTACCAGCTTTTGTGAGACGTCTCATGACTTTAGACATGGTATCAAATGTGACATATGATCCCAAACTTTTCATTTCTTCCACCAATTCCCACATGAGGTCGAATTTCTTCATTTTTCCCAAATTGTCTACCATCAAGTTATACAGATTAGGCGAATGAGCAATCCTATTTTGCAAAGCAGACCACTTAAAAAACCCAAACGCTTGAATCCACTCGTAGCTAAATCTCTCCAATATTTGCTGAACCAAACTCTTGGATAAATCAACATCACAATCATTCAACGATTTCACTACCATATCGGGGAATATAAACTGATTCTTTAGAAGCTTACTTATTTATCAACATCACTTTCAGAAGAACCATTAGCGACGCTTTTCATATCAACTCCCTGCTCATCAATCTTGTGATTCCCTGTCCAGGATGATACTGAAGGAGGCACAAAGCCATCGCCTTCTTGATTTCTGGTAACTGTGACATTACCAGGAACTGTAACCCAATCGGGAAGCTCAGGTGTTTCAACAATGCCACAATTACCTGTATCAATACTACTACTATAATATATTCCACAACCTCTGAAATGCATCAGAGCCCAAGTTTCCAACAAGAACATAAAAGCTTCACTTTTGATTGCATTATCAGCAATCCTGATATCAAATAATCACGAGAAAATAATTAAAATGCATAAAAAAGGATATCGGCCTCAAAAATATAAGGAACACAACATTTATAATAGTCCAGGCGAGGAAGAGACGAAGAAGAACTTAAAAATCATCATAGTACCAAAAGAAAGAAAACGAACCTTGAATAGAAGCGAACTAAAGAACAAAAACGACAGCTAAAATAGTAATAATAGTAGTGGTAATAATTTTTTTTTAAAAAAAGAACAAATGAGCAAGCCTGAAATCAGTTGATTGTCATTTTATCGTAAGATTCATGGAATCTGTGCAGCTAAAAATGGATGGAGAAATAACAGAGCGAAAAGATTATAATCAATGGACTTTCACAGAATCAAGCTTATTCAAAGAAAATTGTTTAGGTTATGCAGATAGCTGATGCCAGTTTCTTGATTAAAACAATTAATCAAAACTTGAAATGCAGAAAACTTATCCACATATCATTCAAGTAAATCCAAAAGATAAACAATTAAACTCTTGCAAAATTTACCTCGAAAGAACTAGAGTGTGGGGCTTAAAATTATCAAGAGAGCCGGATGGTATCAATAATCCTATTGCATCCCATGTTTGGTTGGATTTCTATCTAACTCATCCCACCTCCTTCGCATGATATTTCATCAACCATCATGAAAATTCGTCCACTACCCTCGTAATCGACCATAAATAAAACCCATTAACATCAAATTATAAATACAGTTGCAGGCTTGCAGCGGAGTAGGTGGGTTTGCGAGGACCAGTTTTGATAGCCAGTAGAAAGTTCAATTTGGGGAAAAGGTGTAGCTTGATACGAAGGCTCGGAGGAGGAGATTGAAATATGCGGACACTCTAAACGTCACTCGCGATAATATCATACATTTCTCGGATACTTCCTGGATATGTATCGGACACACAACATTACGTGTCTTTAATTTTATTAAAAAAATAAAAATGGACACACCTATTAGACACTCCCCTCAACATCGAATACTCGCGTCGTACACAACCGATGAACATGTCGGATCGAAGTAATATATATTTGTTGTTCGTTTGAGTGATACTAAAATGATTTTAGTGACATATATTTATATACTAGTTCGACTTGCAACGCGCAAAGCGCGGTGCCAGTGGCCAAATATCTGGAAAGCCGAACCATGAATTTTAGCTTTCAGCCGTGGAGAAAAATTTAGCACATATGAATGTTATCCAAGGCACCTAAAGCTTACCAATTTTTCAAAAACTTCTTTAATTGCAATTTCAAGTGACGTCATTTCATCAAAGCTGCGGCTGCATTTCCAACATTGTTTTCCTCTTGTAATTGATTTCACAATGAGATGTGCCAGAGTCCGACGAAATGACTGTAATCAACTCCCTTAAGCAAATTTGAATATCAACATTGAGGCATAGACTACATAATATTGCATGCTCATTTTTGCAAGTACTTTGAATGCTTAAACTCTTTGTTTTCACTTTCCATGTGGAATACAGATAGCCATGATGGCAGCTGCTTCCATAATCCATGACAAGGATTTCACATAAATCCAAACAACTTGAGTATTTTACTCTCCTGTATGAGATAAAAATATCCAAAAAAATCATTCAGGTTAAGAAAGAAACCTCACGAATATACGATATATCACATTATAGACGAATGTTGCAAGAGATAAGATGAACAAGAACCAATCTGCCTCTTTCTCTTCATGTTTGTTATATTCAAACACTTCCAATCGTTTCTGAACCTCAGAAGAGCTAAGACCCCCTCCGTGCATTTCAACTTCTCAATAACTTTTTCAACAGGGATATTCTCATGCCATAAGAAAATGCTAAGCCATCCCGGCCAATCATAGATTTGCGGGCAGAGCAAAAAATATTGAGCCTATCTTGAGTTCTATTCATTAGCACTGACATTTATTTTTTATCTTAGTATAGTTAGTACGAAAAATATGAGTTGATAAGAGATCATATTAATCAACTAATACTCAATATTGTGATGAGAGTCTTTTACTATGTAATCAATGCCTACATTATATTTTATCTTGGATGTTATGACTGTTTTCTATATGTACAAGTTTCTCTGATATTGATAAAGAACAAGGAAAACATATTATTTAATTGATAACCAAATAATCAGATAATGTTAATTAAGATAGTCAACTTCACTGTTTTCTCATAATATCGAATCTAACCATATCAACAGTTTCATTATTGATAGCTTGCTTGGTGATTTTGGCTATATCCATGTCCGTAGTAACCATATAGGATTAAGTACTCGTAGCTTTTCTTCAAAAATCTACTAAGTTAGACTATATAAATGAAGAAATTAGAGAAACAATAAGGAAGATAAGCATCAACTGGCCAAAAAAATTTGAGTACAAAATACATTTATCATTAATTAGAAAAGATATTAAACTTAAAAATTTGTTTGCTGTCTCATTTTTACGCTCATTGAGCACATACATACATGAGTCTTTGCCTTCACTGAGTCATATAGTCCACCAAACAAATTTTGAATTGTATTGTTTCTTCTAAACAAACATAAAATTTGCATCTTTTAGTACAAATCACACCCTTTGAAAGATAACAACTATCCCACCAAACGCCATATTTCATAAAACACCACATAGAAATAATTCTTGAATCACATTTAATTAATCATTAAATATTTTTACGTTATTCCAAGTTAAAAAACAGAAGAAAAATAATATTTTATATCCTACATATAACTGTACACAAATATATATTTCCAAAATCAACATAAGACTTCAGGAAATCGTGCATAAAAAACAAAGATCTTCATGAAGCATTGTTAATACACAAGCAAGCTGCACTTCAAGGTCATATAAACCGATCATAAAAATATATATATGTATCAGCCCAACTGGTGGGATTTGATAAAAAAAGGTATGATTGCAAATAATGCTCCGAATTCCCCTAAATGAAAATGTAACATTTTTTTAAAAATTATGATTAAAGTCACCAAAAGTGTGTAATTTTGGGATTCTTAGCAATATGAATATTACCCAATAATGAGAAGAAGATCATGAATTCAACTGAAATTTGGATTACTCTACGACTACCAACGTGGGTGCTTCCAAGAAAACCAATATTTCCCAGTATTGATAAACATAATTAGTGCAGTTCTTTATATATTAAGTGCAGGTGAAGCCGTAAATGAAGCATTGCTCAAAGCCTTATTAAATACATCAAAATATAGCATAGACACACAAAACTCGATATAGCATACCTTGACTGTGTGAAGAAGTGGAGAACCGATAGACCCAAAAAATTTGAAACGGTGATAGTTGTGGGTGGTTTGTGGGAAAATAACGTAGGGTTTTAGTTGTTTGGTATTTATCTAGGTTATTTAAGGAAGAAAGAAAAAAACTTAAAAATGTAACAAAATAAAAATATATAAAAACTGGAAAAATATATATATATAAAAAAAAGGAAGAGTTGTTCAACCCGGTTGGCCGATTTTTGACCGGTTCTTAACGGTTAACACTTGTTTTATATCCTAGCGGTTCTATGGAGTTAACCGGACAAGACCTATGACTGGTCAGGTTTTCACAACCTTGGGATAGACTTGCAACATTGTTTGAATCCTTACACTAATCCTTCAGTTTCTATCTATTCTTGCTGCACCACACATATGGGTGTAAACGAACCGAATCGAGCCGAATATGCAGAAAATTTTAAGGTTCGAATTCGGCTCGAAATAGTTATATTCGAGTTCGAGTTCGATTCGAAGTTCGAATAGTTTCAAAAATTTGGCTCGAGTTCGGCTCGAATCAAAGTTCGAGTTCGAGTTCGGCTCGAAAATGTTCGAACATGTTCGCGAGCTATTCGAATTATTGCTCGAAAATAAATACCCGAAATGTTCAAAATATATTTATTTAATATATAATTATATTATATTAATAATATATTAAAGTTCGCGAGCCTATCGAACAAAGTAATTTGGGCTCGAGTTCAGCTTGAACAAAAGTTCGAACATGTTCGAGTTCGGCTCGAATTCGAGAATTTCGAATTCGAATCAAATATTTATCGAGCAGGTTCGAAAAGTTCTTGAACATGTTCGATTCGTTTACACCCCTAACCACACGTAATCTAGCAATCCAAGCTGGTTATCACTGCTTGCTTGTCTTCTTTGTTATCTATTTATGAGCACCACACTGTCGTTCTTTTGTTACGTGTCGGTTCCTCTGACCAATATATCTTTAATTCGAGTCATATTGGCTTGGATATATCAGTGCATTCTTTTATGATATTAACTACCCCCGTTTGGTATGTTTACCTGCTACATAAATATATATTATATGATATTATTCACCATTAATTTTTTTTTTACCATTAATTTTCATTATTTAGCAAATAAAGTATTACGTAATTAAAACTATTATACCATATATATTTGTGTAATTGTGTAATATGAAACTACAGAAATAGAGTAGAAGATTTCATTCCGTATAAATTCCGTGGGATTTTTCTGAAAATACATGTTTCACCATTTTACTAAGTGTTTTGGATTGCTTATTCAAAAGATACTTCTGTTTTTATCTACTTCTTTTTTAGAGAAGTAACAGCGGAAGAAAGAAAATCAAACACCCAAAATCTATTTTTTTATCTGAAATTTTTTTATCTGAAAAGCAGATAAATATTTTTTATAAGCTGTTAGAGCATCGTGTGATCAGTTAAGAAAATCAGATCCTATAACACGTGATCAGTTAAGGAAATCAGATCCTATAACACCTACAGAGTTGTTAACAGAATCAGAGAATAATTCAAAGATCTCCAGCTGTTCAACCAATGATCCTTCTCCATATTTTTCACATTCTGTTTTAATTCAAACGTTTGAATAATATTTGTTATTTAGTATCCCTTAGTTTTCTGTAATTCAGTTACATGTAAATTTCTATAAATACAAAGAAACAACATACAAATGGCATTGAAGCCAATCCTTCAAATATCATTGTCTTAGAACTATTACTGTTTATATTTCTTACATGGTATCAGCCAGTACAAAGGCACACGCCTAACTCAGATCTTGCTTCCGCATTTATCACAATGACTTCCACTACCTCACTTCCTCAACCCATTATCCAAGCTAATGCACAGCCTGTGTCCCAAAAATTAGTTGGTCCCAACTATCTGCCATGGAGTGTACAATTCTTGGTGTTTCTAAGGAGTCATGATCTTGCTGATCTTGTGGAAGGGGATGTATCTCCCCCAACCAAAATTCTTGCAGATGGAAACATCAACCCAGCCTACACAGTGTGGTCAAAGAAGGACACATGTGTTCTAAGCTGGCTATTTGCGTCCATTACCGAGAAGCTTGTTTCTTCTGTCTATGGACTTAAAACTTCCAAACAAGTATGGGATGCACTTCACACCAGATTCTCCTCTGCTTCTCGATCGAGGATTGCTCTTTTAAAAAGACAACTTCAAACTATTACTCAAGGCAATCGGTCTTGTGGTGATTTTATGGAGGAAGCCAAGAATCTTATAGATCAACTTGCAGCTGTTGGAAAAGTTACAGATGATCAAGATCTTATTAGCTTTCTCCTAGGAGGACTTCGGTCAACATTCAATTCTTTTATCACCACATTCAACTTTGCATGCCGTGACAAAGACCTTTCCTTCGATGACTTCCAAGCTGAACTTCGAAGCTTTGAAACTCTCATTGAAGCACAACAAAACTCCATACCTGAACAACATTATGCTTTTGGAGCAAACCAAAAAGGGAAGTCACCTTTATTCCAAAGGAAAATGAGACAACAGACCACACATCAACGGCCACAATCGTCAAACAAACCCAATTCAGTTCCTCTTCCACCACGTACCAATCTACAAATAAATGACAGGCCAACTTGTCAAATATGTGGTAAGAAAGGACATGTTGCTCTAGATTGTTATCATCGCTTTGATTTCTCCTTTCAGGGACGCTTGCCACCCACTGATCTTGCTGCTATGGCTATTGAAGCAAATAACTCCTATGATCAGAATGTCTGGTATGCAGATAGCTGTGCCAATGCTCATATTACTGCCAATGCAGCAAATTTAACAAACCAAGCCTCCTATGATGGCGATGATACTGTCCAAGTTGGCAATGGCTCAGGTTTAATTATTAAAAATACTGGCAATATAACACTCACATTTGATCACAGTTCCTTTAAACTCAATAACATTCTTCATTGCCCTCATGCCTCAGCAAATCTTTTATCCATAAATCAGTTATGCCTAGACAACAATTGTTATTTTATACTAACTGGAACTGATTTTTGTGTCAAGGACAACAAGACGGGTCACATCTTGCTTCAAGGACTGGTTGAAAATGGGCTTTATCCTTTTACTGGCCACAAGAGCTCCACAAATAAAATGCGGTGTTTTACTGCCAAGTTAGGAATAAAAACATCCTTGGACCATTGGCATGATCGCCTTGGGCACCCTGCCAAGTCAACCTTAGATGTTTTGCGCAACTATTTGCCTCTCTCAGAGTCCTCAAATAAATTAGAGTTTTGTAACTCTTGTCAATTAGGAAAAGCTACTAAATTACCTTTTGTTGATTCTACCCGAGTTTCAATCAAACCTCTACAACTTATTCATACTGATGTATGGGTGTCTCCAGAAACTTCATTTAGTGGTTATCGATATTATGTCATTTTTGTTGATGACTTTAGTCGTTTTACATGGATGTATCCCATGCGCTTTAAGTCTGATGTATTCATTATCTTTCAACAATATAAAGCTCTTGTGGAAAATTTATTCTCCTCTAAAATTCAACAACTACAATCTGACAATGGAGGAGAATACATTTCCAATGATTTTAAATCTTTTTTAACAAACCATGGGATATATCATCGACTAACATGTCCATACACCTCACAGCAAAATGGAATCGCTGAGAGAAAACATCGTCACATTCAAGAAATGGGCTTGACATTGTTAGCTAAAGCACAACTTCCAAATAAATATTGGACAGATGCTTTCATTACATCGGTTTTTTTTAATAAACCGGCTTCCCACAAAAGTTCTCAAAAATTTATCTCCTTATTTTATGCTCCATAAAATAATGCCATCATATACTTCATTCAGAACCTTTGGATGTTCATGTTTTCCATATCTCCGACCCTATGAGAACAACAAACTGGCCTTTAGAAGCAAACAATGTCTCTTTCTTGGGTACGCAAGTCAACAAAAAGGATATCGATGTTTAGATTTGGACTCAGGTAGACTATATATTTCAAGGCATGTCGTTTTTGATGAAAACTCTTTTCCAGTTAAGGATAACAGTCGCATTTCATCAGACCATGACAGCAGGATGTCGACAGGTTTGTCTCCTATCTCCCATTCCATTCCACTAACTGGATTTCAAAGTTCAAATGTTGCTAATGAACAAACTGACACACTTGAAATTCAACATGATATCACCCTAATTGATCCTGACTTCTCACCCTTATCTGAGAATATAGCCAATCTCCATACAGAACCACAACCTACACTTGAACAACCCATAACAGAACCTCCACAAACACAATCCACTCCTCCAGAAAATACCATTATTACTCGATCCAAAACAGGGAATTCAAGACCAAAGAATTTCTCTGAATTCAGAATGTTTTATTCCACTCGTCATCCTTTTCATTGCTTAACTAGTATTTTAATAGAACCTGAGCCAACTTGCTATACACAAGCAATAACGAAACCCGAGTGGTGGCAAGCTATGGGATGTGAATTTGATGCTTTGATGGAAAATGGGACATGGTCTCTCTGTCCAAGGCCACACAACAAACATATAGTCAGGAATAAATGGGTATTCAAAATTAAAAGACGTCCGGATGGTAGCATCGAACGCTATAAAGCCAGACTTGTGGCAAAGGGTTTTGATCAAAAATCTGGAATTGATTACTTTGATACCTTTTCTCCAGTAATAAAACCAACTACAGTTAGATTGGTTTTATCGGTCGCTGTTCAATTTAATTGGCCTATAAAACAATTGGATGTATCCAATGCATTTTTGCATGGCATTCTTGATGAAGAAGTATACATGGAGCAGCCCCAAGGCTTCATTGATGAAAGCCAACCAAATTTTGTGTGTCATCTCCATAAATCTCTCTATGGTCTTAAACAAGCTCCAAGAGCTTGGTTTCGAAGGCTATGTCAACAATTATTAGACTTGGGATTTGACGAATCTAAAGTTGATACTCTTTGTTTACTCTATGTACTAACACATTAAAAATATTTGTGTTGGTTTACGTAGATGACATTATCATAACTGGATCCGACAATTCTGCAATCACCTCTATTATTGACAGCTTGAAGGAACATTTCCACATGAGAGATCTTGGACAACTAAGTTATTTCCTTGGCATTGAAGCAAAACGTAACAATGAAGATCTTCATCTTCGGCAAGCCAAGTATATTTCTGATCTACTTGACAGCACAAAAATGCAAGGAGCAAAACCCCTAGCTTGTCCAACTACATCAGGTATGAAAATGTCATCTAGCACTGGCACATTGTTGTCTGACCCAACGGAATACAGACGTGTGGTGGGAGCCCTCCAATATTGCTCTATTACACGTCCAGACATTTCATATGCCGTTAATCAGTTATGCCAATTTATGCACAATCCTAGAGAATCACATTGGATATCAGCTAAAAGAGTGCTCAGCTATTTAAAAGGTACAGTGGACTATGGACTTTTATATTCACCATCCACAATTAACATTAATGTTTACTGTGATTCGGATTGGGCGGGTAACCCAGATGATAGAAGAAGCACTACCGGGTTTAGCATTTTTTTTGGGAAAAATTTGATCTCATGGTGTGCCAAGAAACAAGGAGTTGTCTCACGTTCAAGTACTGAAGCGGAATATCGAAGTTTGGCATTGGCAACAGCTGAAACTTATGGATCAGAATGTTGATCAAGGAACTCAAATTATATCTTTCATCGCCTCCAGTTATCTGGTGTGATAACATAGGCGCGTTGGCCTTAGCTTCCAATCCCGTATTTCATGCTAGAACAAAACACGTAGAAATCGACTATCATTTCATTCGAAAAAAAGTGGTCAACAAAGATATAGTGGTGAAACATATCTCCACAAAAGATCAAATAGCCGACATATTTACAAAGGGCCAAACAACAAATCGATTCCAATTTTTAAGAAACAAACTCATGCTTCGTCAACTTTCCATGAGTTTGCAAGGGGGTGTTAGAGCATCGTGTGATCAGTTAAGAAAATCAGATCCTATAACACGTGATCAGTTAAGGAAATCAGATCCTATAACACCTACAGAGTTGTTAACAGAATCAGAGAATAATTCAAAGATCTCCAGTTGTTCAACCAATGATCCTTCTCCAGATTTTTCACATTCTGTTTTAATTCAAACGTTTGAATAATATTTGTTATTTAGTATCCCTTAGTTTTCTGTAATTCAGTTACATGTAAATTTCTATAAATACAAAGAAACAACATACAAATGGCATTGAAGCCAATCCTTCAAATATCATTGTCTTAGAACAATTACTGTTTATATTTCTTACATAAACAACCCAAAACATTCCCTAAATATAACATAGCATATGAATGAATCCATCGTTCCCGGCCACATGCATGATCAATTATGCTCCAGATGGCCGTCACCCTTCAACTAAGTTCTCTCTTACTTTCATCACATTGTTTCAGTTTTAGAGCCAACCCCTGCGCAAGCCCCTCCAGCCGCTGTTGCGGTGCAAAATAGCCACCACCAAGTCCAGCGCTGCAGCCACCGGATTTACCAAAGTATGAAATTGTGCATTTGCCTCCTAAGGTAAATGAAATCCCTCGAATCAATGCGAAACACAACAATTCTTCCACAGTAGCCAGTGAGCCGGTTGCAACCAGCAGTCCTTTTCCCAAGCTGGGAATCCCAGAGTTCCAGGATCATTCGTCTCATGTTGCTACCACAAAAATACTATGGCATTCAAGAATCTTTTTATAGCTGCAGTTTGTGCATGTATAGCATGAATAGGACCTTGATTTCACGTAGTGTATTCCAGAATGCTGACGTGTGCCTGCCATGGAAAGTTGTCCTGAAGATTCACTAGTCCATAGATATTGGCCTTGGGGTATTGAACAAAATTGTTTTTGTACCAAAGCAATAGCTAAGAACAGCTGCAATTTTTAAAATGCTACAAGTCTACAGCATACAGTGTTACATGTTGATCGCTATTCTACTGTCATTAAGTCTTTGGGGAGGATGTTAATTTGACTAATCAATATCTTGAAATTAACTATTTAACTCGAAGCATAGTTAGAAAAAAGCGCATAATCGATTTGTTTATTCTTTAAAAGGAAGTAATGAAAAGAAAAGGTACCCATGGTTACTAGAGGCACAAGGAGCACAAAAGTGTTCAGGTATGTGCAATTCTCAAGGTAAGGCATGTGGACATAATCTTCTAGAAACATTTAAAAAAATCGTTAAATATAATCTAATACATACTTTAAAAACTATTAGACAATAATAAAATAAATATTCATTAGTTTATAAGTAGAACTAAATGATTATGGCATAAACTATTAAACTTCCCTTGGGATTCATTAAGGAATGCTTAATGGGCATCTCGAGCCTGTAAAGTGCACTGATGCATGTGTTTTACTACCAAGGTGTGCGCTTCACTTAAGTGCTACAACCAAGGGCAAAGTGCAAGGCATGACTGTCAAGGCCCTTTGAGTCTAGGCGCATGCTTTATGGGATATCCATAACTATGAAGATTTCATTTATCATACAGTAACACTTTGTTTTTTACTACCAAGGTGTGCGCTTGAGTGTCAAGGCCCTTTGAGTCTAGGCGCATGCTTTATGGGATATCCATAACTATGAAGATTTCATTTATTCATACAGTAACACTTTGTTTTTTACTACTTGCACAGTTTCGTACAAACGTTCTTAAAAATAGTAAAAAGAATAGACAGCTGAACCCTGCATCCACTTGCTAACTATCACCACAGTATAAAGTGAAAAAAGATGAACACAAATGGCATTTCTCCAGAAGGAATAAGAATTTCTAAAGACATTGTCCTCCCAATTTCACCAGCATAATCTGAAACCTGTCTTTTACTTTTGTAATTTTGCTTGTATTCACAGTTTTTTTCTCTAAGAAAAAGAAAAGCGCAGGTTTGCAGAAAATGGCATCAGATTCTCATTTCTTCATTCAAACAGAAAAGGTAAAATGGGAATGATTGTTTTGATCATATATAGTTTCTTCAGGTACTGACGCGAGAAATATGAAAAAAGAGAAGTGGTCAAGACTAAGTTTTTTTTTTTTTTTTTAAGATCACATATAGGGAATTTCATCTCATTTGTGTGTAATACATGAAAAACAATGCTTATAGAAAGAATTAAAAGAACGCCTCTACCGATCCCATCTCCCTTCCCCACTTGCTTCTCCTACTCAAGAATCTTTATCTTAGAAATCATTTGGCATTTTTCGATAGTGTAATACTGTAATTACTCGATGACTTAATTACATCCTGTGACATAGTACTTGTTAGAAGTCTGTAACAAAATCAAACATGTATCACATTCTCTAATACAATATTTGAATTTATATTCCAGCAAAGAAATTTTGGTTGTTTTTATTTGTAACTTTATCAATTCTTAAGAATGTTTTGTACATCTAAGATATGATTTTTATGCAGTTAAGTCATCATAGTTCATCAAAATCTTCCTCGTTCTTCTATCTAGCCATGCTCGTCACCTAAAAGCCTTTTGTGAGTGTCGTGATAAATAGATATCACTCTTATCTTACGAACAAATTTAGAGAACAAAGTAGAAAAACATGGCATTTTCTCAAGGTGAAAACCTAAAACAGAGCAGCCAAGATGAAGTATTCCCAAGAATAAATGCCATGTCAGAATTACCAAAACTAAGCTTCATAACATACCATCTCTTGCTTCATCAATCAGATTATGTTTGATTATCTTTTATTCAACCAAATAGGCTGCTCTTGAGAAGGAAAGCTCCTGTTTCACAATCCGTCTCCATCTATTTATGCATTTAGCACATCTTGAATTATCACTGTTAATGCTACTCACTGGAAACCATTTAATGATCGGATAATTAGATTCAGAGCCTTATTTCATTTAACCTCTCAGAATATCAACCTTGCTGCTTGGCAGTTAGCATCAATTCTTTAATTCGCTGTTTCTCTCTATGCATACCTTCCTTCTCAAGTTTTTCGACCAACTTTATATACGTACACTCCATTGGAACAAATCCATTAATCACTGCACGATCAAGTTTCCTGTTCGACATAGCTGACTAACCAAAAGAGTATAAGTTCCATGCCGACATCATTCCAAAACATGTGGCTCAGCAAAAAAGTAAGCACCTTCATTCTTTTCAGTTTGCAGCACATTTTCAGTAATGGAGTAGAAGTCTTAAGGTCAGGCTTGCACTCATTTTCTTCCATTTTTTGAAGTAACTTCAGAGCCTTCTCTTATTGCAAGTATTTTGCAGCAATAGTAATTACTATGTTGTATGAATGCACATTAGGAACAACTCCCTGCTTAGACATATCCTCGAAAACAGCTTCATAGTTTTTTAACCTGCCAGTGGCACTTAGAGCATTAATAAAGACGCCATAAAAAGCAGCATCTGGAGAACAATTGTTCCGCTTCATCTTTTCATAAATTTTGAAAGCTATATTCGTATCCTTTGGCTTTGCCAAAGCTTTTATTATAATTGTACAAGTAACAATAGTAGGAGATAATCCATCTTTCTGCATTTGTTCTAAAGTGGCATCGACATTATGAAATCTTTTTCAATACAGTAGGTTTCAACGAAATAAGTGTAGGTAAACAAATCGGGAGAAAATCCGTAGGCTTTCATCTCATTCACGGAACGTTTAGCTTTGGCTATCTGCCCAGATTTGCACCAACCATGGATTAACACATTATAAGTCTGTAAAGTAGGAGGAATGAGTTCCTTAAACTCCAAAAACAAGCCTTCCGCATGCTCAACACTTCCTTCTTTCACCAACGCATTTATCAATAAATTCATGGACGTTAAATCTCTTTCAACTCCGATTAATTCCATTTTCCTGAATGCCTCTACAGCATCCTCATACTCACCAGCTTTCGCGAGATGTCTCATGACTTTAGACATGGTATCCAATGTGACATATGATCCCAAACTTTTCATTTCTTCCACCAATTCCCACATGAGGTCGAATTTCTTCATTTTTCCCAAATTGTCTACCATCAAGTTATACAGATTAGGCGAATGAGCAATCCTATTTTGCAAAGCAGACCACTTAAAAAACCCAAACGCTTGAATCCACTCATAGCTAAATCTCTTCAATATTTGCTTGAATCAAACTCTTGGATAAATCAATATCACAATCATTCAACGATTTCACTACCATATCGGGGGATTTAAATTGATTCTTTAGAAGCTTACTTATTTATCAACATCACTTTCGGAAAAACCATTAGCGACACTTTTCATATCAACTCCCTGCTCATCAATCTTGCGAGTCCCTGTCCAGGATGATACTGAAGGAGGCACAAAGCCATCGCCTTCTTGATTTCTGGTAACTGTGGCATTACCAGAAACTGTAACCCAATCGGGAAGCTCAGGTGTTTCAACAATGCCACATGTACCTGTATCAATACTACTACTATAATATATTCCACAACCTCTGAAGTGCATCCGAGCCCAAGTTGCCAACAAGAATATAAAAGCTTCAATTTTGATTGCATTATCAGCAATCCTGATATCAAATAATCACGAGAAAATAATTAAAATGCATAAAAAAAGGATATCGGGCCTCAAAAAAATAAGGAACACAACATTTATAACAGTCCAGGCGAGGAAGAGACGAAGAAGTACCAAAAGAAAAGAAAACGAACCTTGAATAGAAGCGAACTAAGGAACAAAAACGACAGCAAAAAAAATAATAATAGTAGTAGTAATAATTTAAAAAGAACAAATGAGCAAGCCTGAAATCATTTGATTGTCATTTTATCGTAAGATTCATGGAATCTGTGCAGCTAAAAATGGATGGAGAAATGACAGAGCGAAAAGATTATAATCAATGGACTTTCACAGAATCAAGCTTATTCAAAGAAAATTGTTTAGGTATGCAAATAGCTGATGCCAGTTTCTTGATTAAAACAATTAATGAAAACTTGAAATGCAGAAAACTTATCCACATATCATTCAAGTAAATCCAAAAGATAAACAATTAAACTCTTGCAAGATTTACCTCGAAAGAACTAGAGTGTGGGGCTTAAAATTCTCAAGAGAGCCGGATGGTATCAATAATCCTATTGCATCCCTTGTTTGGTTGGATTTCTATCTAACTCATCCCACCTCCTTCGCATGATATTTCATCAACCATCATGAAAATTCGTCCACTACCCTCGTAAATCAACCATAAATAAAACCCATTAACATCAAATTATAAATACAGTTGCAGGCTTGCAGCGGAGTAGGTGGGTTTGCGAGGACCAGTTTTGATAGCCAATAGAAAGTTGAATTTGGGTAAAAGGTGTAGCTTGATACGAAGGCTCGGAGGAGGAGATTGAAACTCTATTGATGCGGACACTCTAAAAATCACTCTGCGATAATATCATATATTTCTTGGATACTCTTTTGGATATGTGTTGGACGCACCACATTACATGTTCTTAATTTAAAAAAAATAAAAAATGGACACACCTATCGTACACTCCTCTCAATATCGATTACTCGTGTCGGACACAACCGATGGACATGTCGGATACTAGGTCGTGTACGACACAAAAATGACACTTTTGGGTGTTACAATTTAAAAAGTTTTGGCTAAAATGAAATTTAGACGTATTACTTAAACTTTATGCTAATCGAAGTAATATACATTTGTTGTTCGTTTGAGCGATGCTATGATGATTTTAGTGACATATATTTATATACTAGTTCGACTTGAACCGCACAAGGCGCGGTGCTAGTGGCCAAATATCTGGAAAGCTGAACCATGAATTTTAGCTTTCAGCCGTGGAGAAAAATTTAGCACCTATGAATGTTGTCCAATGCACCTAAAGCTTACCAATTTTTTTTAAAACTTCTTAATTGCAATTTTAAGTGACGACATTTCATCAAATTTGTTGTTGCATTCCCAACATTGGTTTCCTCTTGTAATTGAATTCACAATGAGATATGCCAGAATTCCGACGAAATCACTGTAATCAACTCCCTTAAGCAAATTTGAATGTCAACATTTAGGCATAGACTCCATAATATTGCATGCTCATTTTTGCAAGTACTTTGAATGCTTAAACTCTTTGTTTTCACTTTCCATGTGGAATACAGATAGCCATGTTGACAGCTGCTTCCACAATCCATGACAAGGATTTCACATAAATCCAAACAACTTGAGTATTTTACTCTCCTGTAGGAGATAAAAAGATCAAAAAAAATCATTCAGGTTAAGAAAGAAATCTCACGAATATACGATATATAACAGTATAGACGAATGTGGCAAGAGATAAGATGAACAAGAACCAGTCTGCCTCTTTCTCTTCATGTTTGTTATATTCATACACTTCCAATCGTTTCTAAACCTCAGAAGAGCTAAGTGTCACGTACCAAATATCGTGACACGCAGACATGCGCGAGATGCTTGCTGGTTGGTTATAACGTGGGATACGGGATTGCGGGACGGCTCATAAGAGTCGAGTACGTGTCTTAGATGTTCGTCCGTCCTGAGTTAGGCATGCCGACCCAATTGAGTTTGGGGAGCTTGTCGCTGGTCTTGGACCTGACTAGGACGGAAGGGCGAGCATTCTAGACACTAGACTGGTTGGGAGCTGTTCCCGCTTCCCTGATGAGCCCATGGGAGGGCGAAACCAGTAGGCATCGGAGATGGAATAAGGCTTAACCTCGGAGTTATGGGGATCCGGGGTCGCCGCACGGGTTGTCGTCTGCGCCAAAACTCTGAGCCCGTGACAAATGGTATCAGAGCCAGGTTGTGTGCACACTGCATTGGTTGCCAAGCGCTCTCACTGCACTGGCGGGTCCAAGAGGAATGGACGAGCAAGTGGGTTGCTCGCACCCAAAGGGGGGGTGTTCGCAAGTCGGTCCGACGAGTAGGCAGGAAACATCAGTGATACTTTGCCAAGCGCTCTAATGGAGGACGAGTAAGCAGGAAAGTCGTACACGGATCCTGGTCAAAATTAAAGAGGGGAAGAGTACTCCCCCATGCACGAGGGCGTGCATGGATTGAGTGGGGGAGAATGTCACGTACCAAATATCGTGACACGCAGACATGCGCGAGATGCTTGCTGGTTGGTTATAACGTGGGATACGGGATTGCGGGACGGCTCATAAGAGTCGAGTACGTGTCTTAGATGTTCGTCCGTCCTGAGTTAGGCATGCCGACCCAATTGAGTTTGGGGAGCTTGTCGCTGGTCTTGGACCTGACTAGGACGGAAGGGCGAGCATTCTAGACACTAGACTGGTTGGGAGCTGTTCCCGCTTCCCTGATGAGCCCATGGGAGGGCGAAACCAGTAGGCATCGGAGATGGAATAAGGCTTAACCTCGGAGTTATGGGGATCCGGGGTCGCCGCACGGGTTGTCGTCTGCGCCAAAACTCTGAGCCCGTGACAAATGAATGTCACGTACCAAATATCGTGACACGCAGACATGCGCGAGATGCTTGCTGGTTGGTTATAACGTGGGATACGGGATTGCGGGACGGCTCATAAGAGTCGAGTACGTGTCTTAGATGTTCGTCCGTCCTGAGTTAGGCATGCCGACCCAATTGAGTTTGGGGAGCTTGTCGCTGGTCTTGGACCTGACTAGGACGGAAGGGCGAGCATTCTAGACACTAGACTGGTTGGGAGCTGTTCCCGCTTCCCTGATGAGCCCATGGGAGGGCGAAACCAGTAGGCATCGGAGATGGAATAAGGCTTAACCTCGGAGTTATGGGGATCCGGGGTCGCCGCACAGGTTGTCGTCTGCGCCAAAACTCTGAGCCCGTGACATAAGACCCCCTTCCGTGCATTTCAACTTCTCAAAAACTTCTTCAATAGGGATATTATCATGCCATAAGAAAATGCTACATAGATCTGTAGCCATCCCGACCAATCATAGATTTGTAGGCAGAGCAAAAAATAATGAGTCTATCTTGAGTCTCTATTCACAAGCACTGACATTTAATTTTTATCTTAGTATAGTTAGTATGAAAAATAGGAGTTGATAAGAGATCATATTAATACTTAATACTATGATGAGAGTCTTTTACTATGTAATCAATATCTATATTATATTCTATCTTGGAAGTTATGAATGTTTTATACATGTAACATACTATTTAATTGATATCTCAGATAATGTTAATTAAGATAGTCAACTTCAGTGTTTTCTCATAGTATCGAATCTAACCATATCAACAGTTTCATTATTGATACTTGCATGGTGATATTGGCTATGTCCATGTCCGTAGTAACCAGATAGGATTAAGTACTCGTAGCTTTTCTTCAAAAATCTACGAAGTCAGACTATATAAATGAAGAAATTAGAGAAACAATAAGGAAGATAAGCATCAACTGGCCAAAAAAAATTGAGTACAAAATACATTTATCATTAATTAGAAAAGATATTAAACTTAAAAATTTGTTTGCTGCCTCATTTTTACCTTTTATGCTCATTGAACACATACATATATATGAGTCTTTGCCTTCACTGAGTCATATAGTCCACCAAATAAAGTTTGAATTGTATTGTTTCTTCTAAACAAACATAAAATTTGCATCTTTTAGTACAAATCACACCCTTTGAAAGATAACAATTATCCAACCAAACGCCATATTTTCATAAAACACCACATAGAAATAATTCTTGAATCACATTTAATTAATCATTAAATATTTTTACGTTATTCCTTTAAAAACAGAAGAAAAATAATATTTTATATCCTGCATATAA
The DNA here is from genome assembly GCA_907163345.1 of Haberlea rhodopensis. NCBI lineage: Eukaryota > Viridiplantae > Streptophyta > Magnoliopsida > Lamiales > Gesneriaceae > Haberlea > Haberlea rhodopensis. Next base: position 277,946 of record CAJQUN010000102.1, read on the forward strand.
CGGTACACAAATATATATTTCCAAGAAATCGTGCATAAAAAACAAAGCTCTTCATGAAGCATTGTTAATACACAAGCAAGCTGCACTTCAAGGTCATATAAACCGATCATAAAAATATATGTATCAGCCCAACTGGTGGGATTTGATAAAAACTCCGAATTCCCCTACACATGAAAATGTAACATTTTTTTTAAAATTATGATTAAAGTCACCAAAAGTGTGTAACTTTGGGATTCTTAGCAATATGCATATTACCCAATAATGAGAAGAAGATCATGAATTCAACTGAAATTTGGATTACTCTACGATTAACAACGTGGGTGCTTCCAAGAAAACAAATATTTTCCCAGTATTCATAAACATAATTAGTGCAGTTCTTTATATATTAAGTGAAGGGGAAGCCGTAAATGAAGCATTTGTTCCAGAATCTGAACTTATCGAAGGACGGAAGTAAAGAGCCAAAAGTCACTTCAAGTGTATTTGTCTTAATTAAAGTCATGCATGTTAGGTAATTAGGTTCAAGTGTATTTGTCTTAATTAGAGTCATGCATGTTAAGTATTATATTCAAATGTATTTGTCTTAATTAGAGTCATGCATGTTAAGTAATTAGGTTCAAGTGTATTTGTGTTAATTAGATTCATGCATGTTAAGTGTTAGAAAATCTTTAAATAGTTGCATGTATTATCAAAGCAAGGGAGATACATGAAAAATATTAATCGTTTTGATTATTAGTGAAGATGGATTTCTTCTGATTAATTCAATTGTCATTTGGTGGAGATTCCTAGACATTGAATTCTACACAAATTATACTAATCTTAGGTGGATTCCTTTGAAAAGTATAAGTCACTAAAATTCTACGGATCCAAGTTCACATCATCTGTTCCACAATCGACCACTACTTCTACACAATTCTCCACGCATCGCGAGCTATCTCTCTCAAAGCATCATTTAACGGTATCAATTGGTATCAGAGCGAGGTTGTCGTCATGCCTCCACGACGACAGGTCATCTCCGTGACATTGAATTGGAAGAATTAAGGAGACAAGTGCAACAATTGGAACAACACCTTCTGGAACGTGAAGAATCACTTCATGAATCAGAAAGCAATGTTCAAACCAATAATGAAGAGGAAAACCCTTTTTTACAAGGATGCAAGTGTTCATGCCAGACCACATCATCCGCGTAACCGAGGAGTTCAACCGAATTTCAATACTAGAGTGGACCTTCCTGAATTTGAAGGGAGAATTCAACCAGAGGAGTTCATTGACTGGTTTCACGCAGTAGATCGGACTCTCGATTATCATGATGTCCCCGATAATCACAATGTGAAACTAGTTGCTATAAGGTGAACAAAGCAGGCGTCCATTTGGTGGGAACACCTCAAAAGACAACGTGATCGAGAAGGAAAATGACGGATTGAAACTTGGGAGAAGATGAAAAAAATGCTGAAGCGAAAATTATTACCTGAACATTATCGTCAAGACATGTTCCTCAAATTGCATAATCACAAACAGCGGGACAAAACAGTGAAAGAATATAGCGCTGAATTTGAAGGCCTTATGATGAGGTGTGAAGTAATAGAGCCGGAAGAACAGACGATAGCCCGCTATCTCAGAGGATTACGACCCGAAGTTGCTAACGTAATCCAATTACAACCATACTGGACATACGTTGATGTTTTCAAACTTGCTGTTAAGGTCGAAAAGCAACTCAATGATGCACCACGAACTAACTCTCGTTCTTGGAACAAGGAAGGTTTTTCCAAAGGCAATTCTTACACAACAAAACCTTTCCAACCAAATAGAACAATCCCAACTAAGGTTCCTCCAAAGAAGAATGATGCAGAGAAGATAAGTCTTCCCAACACTTTTACATCTAATTCACGACAGTGCTGTAAGTGCCATGGCTTTGGACATATTGCTGTTAATTGTCCAAACAAAAAAATCGTTTCACTCGTGGAACACGACGAGTCATTGATGAAGGAGAAGCTACAGATGATGAAGCAGAAATGGAAGATGACGTTACTTATGCTGATCAGGGAGAAAGCCTTGTGGTTAGAAAATGTCTGAGTGTTACTCAAGAAAAAGAGGATTGGCTTCGTCACAATATTTTCCACACCAAGTGCACTTCTGGTGGAAAAATATGCAGTATCATCATAGATGGAGGAAGCTGTGAAAACATGGTGGCATCGGAGGTGGTAGACAAGTTGAAACTCCAAACAGAGGTACACCCTCGTCCTTATAAGCTTTCTTGGCTTAGCAAAGGGAACAAGATCAAGGTTGACAAAAAGTGCATGGTACAATTCTCAATTGGTAAGAATTATCTAGATTCTATTTGGTGTGATGTTGTTCCTATGGATGCTTGTCATTTATTGCTTGGCCGCCCTTGGCAATATGATCGGAAGGTTATTCATGATGGCCACAAGAACACATACCGTTTTGAGAAAGATGGAATGAAGATTATTTTGGGGCCTACTAATCTGGAGGATGTCTCTAAATCTTCTAAGGGAGATGTCACTCTTCTACTATCAAAATCTCAATTTAATGCAGTTCTTGAAGAGTCTGATGAATTTTTCGCTCTTGTGGTTGTGGAAAAGAGTGAATGAATTAAAGATATCCCTATAGAAATGCAGCTCTTACTTGATGAATTTCAGGATGTTATACCAAGTGAAATTCCAGCGGGTCTTCCACCCATGAGGGATATTCAACATTGCATTGATTTAATTCTTGATGCGTCTATTCCAAGCAACGCAGCCTATAGAATGAATCCCAAAGAACATGAAGAATTACAAAGACAAGTCCGAGATCTTATGGATAGAGGATTGTTACGGGAAAGCATGAGTCCATGTGCGGTCCCTGCACTTTTGATCCAAAGAAAGATGGTTCTTGGCGGATGTGTATTGACAGTAGAGCGGTGAATAAAATCACGATCAAGTATCGATTTCCCATTCCGCGCCTCGATGATCTACTTGACCAACTCCATGGTGCATCAATCTTCTCAAAGATTGACCTTCGAAGTGGCTACCACCAAATACGAATGAGGCCCGGAGATGAATGGAAAATAGCATTCAAACAAGGGATGGACTTTATGAATGGATGGTGGTGCCATTTGGACTTTCAAATGCTCCGAGCACATTTATGAGATTGATGAATCAAGTTTTCAAGCCTTATATTGGTAAGTTTGTTGTTGTTTATTTCGATGATATACTATTTTTTAGCAAGGATAGTGATCAACACTGGGAGCATCTTCAGACGATTTTCAACACCTTGAGGAAAGAAAAGTTTTATGTCAATCTGAAGAAATGTGAGTTCCTATCCACAAGCCTTATTTTTCTAGGCTTTATTGTATCTAGTGACGGCATAAAGGTGGATCCTAGTAAAGTGGAAGCTATTATAACTTGGCCAAATCCTACAACCATTCGAGAAGTAAGAAGCTTTCATGGCCTTGCTTCTTTCTATTGGCGTTTCAGCAAGGGTTTCAGTACTCTTGTCGCTCCAATTACTGAATGCTTGAAAGGAGAAAAATTTCAATGGTCGAAAGATGCCCAGAAGAGTTTTGATCTCATCAAAAGGAAGATAACTGAAGCTCATGTCCTTGCACTTCCTAACTTTGATGAAATTTTTAAAGTAGATTGTGATGCTTCAAATGTCGGAATTGGTGGAGTTCTTAGCCAAGGTGGAATGCCATTGCCTTTTACAATGAAAAGTTGAATGGAAGTAGAAGAAATTATTCTACTTATGATAAGGAGTTTTATGCCATTATCAGAACATTGGACCATTGGAATCATTATCTCATGTCTAGAGAGTTCATCCTCTATTCAGATCATGAAGCGCTCAAGTACATTAATGGTCAACATAAACTCAATAGTCGACGAGCAAAGTGGGTTGAATTTCTTCAAGCCTATACTTTTCACATCAGGCATAAATCTGGCAAGCAGAATCAAGTGGCCGACGCTCTAAGTCGACGGCATTCCCTACTATCTGTGTTGCAAGTCAGGGATTTGATGTTCTCAAGGAACAATACGAAAATGATCCTGACTTTGGTAACATATGGAAAGAGTGCTCAAATGGTCCATATAATCACTTCTTGTTACAGGATGGATTTCTATTCAAAATAACCAACTCTATGTTCCCCAAGGCTCTCTTCGAGAATCAATCATTAAGGAAGCACATGGGGGAGGGCTTACTGGGCATTTTGGAAGGGACAAGACTCTAGTTCGTGTTAAAGAAAATTTTTACTGGTTGAGAATGGACAGAGATGTGGCAAAGCATGTGGAGCGTTGTCGAATTTGTCATGTGGCCAAAACTCAAGGTCAAGATACGGGTTTGTATACACCTCTGCCCGTCCCAATAGCCCCATGGGAAGATATAAGCTTAGACTTTGTGGTGGGTTTACCAAGAACTCAGAGAAACAAGGATTCAATCATGGTAGTAGTGGATCGATTCTCAAAAATGGCTCACTTCATACCATGCAACAAGACTATGGATGTTTCTAACATTGCAGATCTTTATTTCCGTGAAGTGGTAAAGCTACATGGTATTCCCAAGACTATGACTTCAGATCGCGATCCCAAATTCATGAGTCATTTTTTGGCGAACTCTTTGGCGAAAGATGGGAACCACTCTCCAGTTTAGTTCATCTCACCATCCACAAACTAATGGACAAACCGAAGTTGTCAATAGAAGTTTGGGGAATCTTTTGAGGAGCTTGGAACGTACTAATATTCGCCAATGGGATCTTAGTGTTGCCCAAGCCGAGTTTGCTTACAATCAATCCAAGAGTCAAACAACGGGTACTAGTCTGTTCAAAGTTGTTTATGGCTATAATCCTAATTGTCCGCTAGACTTGGTTCCTATTCTCACTACTCATTCTTACAGTGGAGATGCTGAAGAAAGGGCAAAACACATTAAGAAGATACATCTCTAGGTGCATGACCGAATTGAGAAACAAAATGAGAAGTACAAAAAGAAGGCTGATAAACACTGAAGACCAGCTGCCTTCAACGAGGGAGATTTGGTTTGGATACATCTTCGGAAGGAAAGATTTCCAAGGGGTACCCATGGAAAGCTTAAGGAGCGTGCTGATGGTCCATTCAAGGTTCTCAAACGCATTGGTGAGAATGCGTATAAGATTGCACTCCCAGGAAAGAATGGTGTCTCTGCAACATTTAATGTTGCTGATTTATCCCATTATCACCATGATGAAGAAGACAACTCAGGACGAGTTTATCAGCAGCGGAAGCGAATGATCCAGAATCTGAACTTATCGAAGGACGGAAGTAAAGAGCCAAAAGTCACTTCAAGTGTATTTGTCTTTAATTAGAGTCATGCATGTTAGGTAATTAGGTTCAAGTATATTTGTCTTAATTAGAGTCATACATGTTAAGTAATTATATTCAAATGTATTTGTCTTAATTAGAGTCATGCATGTTAAGTAATTAGGTTCAAGCGTATTTGTGTTAATTAGATTCATGCTTGTTAAGTGTTAGAAAATCTTTAAATAGTTGCACGTATTATCAAAGCAAGGGAGAAACATGAAAGATATTAATCGTTTTGATTATTAGTGAAGATGTATTTCTTCTGATTAATTCAATTGTCATTTCATGGATTCCTATTGAATTATACACAAATTGTACTAATCTTAGGTGGATTCCTTTGAAAAGTATAAGTCACTAAAAATTCTACGGATCCAAGTTCCCATAATCTATTCCACAATCGACCACTACTTCTACACAATTCTCCACGCACCGCGAGCTATCTCTCTCAAAGCATCATTTAACGGTATCAGCATTGCTCAAAGCCGTATTAAATATATCAAAATATAGCATAGACACACAAAACTCGAGCCGAAAACACAAGCAACGATAAAAATAAGCCTCCATCTCTCGATGATAGCCACCATTTTTTCTTAATTTTTAGGGTTTTGTTTAGCTACTGTCGACCGAGGCAGGAGCCTTCAAGAACTTCAGTATAAAATTTTAGTCAGAATTCTATTTTGGACAAAAACATATGTATGCATGAATGGAGTATTGATTTAATACACCTTTGTCAAGATTTAACTTATAACCAGTACTCGAAATTGTCCATTTTCAGAGATGGCACAACGGCATACAGTGACAGTCGTGCCTTCCAAAAGAACAAAGTTGTTTAATCCTATGGATAAGACTATATAATATACATGGCGAAACAGGAAGTAAGAACAAGAAAATTTATTGAATATATGAACTAACCTTTACAAAGATTGCTGAGTTGGGTTTCAATCTTGTCTAGAAAAGTCTTTGCTCCATCGTAAGACCTTGACAGATCGTCTTGTACTTCACCAAAACATTACAGTACATTTCATTTACACAATACAAAATTGAAAGGATAAAATTCAAGAGACGGAGAGAGGGAGACCATAAACTCATCAAGTTTGGGATCAACTCCGATACTCATCGAAACTGCCTCGTCGTGTTTGCATAAGTCTTTCTCTCGCCTCTATCAAATTTGCAATCTCTGGAGTTGCTGCAACCTGATAAAAACGCAAATTATTAAACAAGCAGAGCTAAATAATTGAAGAACGGTCGAAAGAAATTATCTTCACCACAAAATATCTAAATCTCTTTATTTCACGTCAGAAACAGAAATAGCCCACAAAAATGGGACTTCATAATGCATGATACAGGAAAATGAAACAGAACATAATTCAAAAGTAACAATGTAATATATTGGTTTATGCTAGTTGGTTCGACATAACAAAAAATAATATTTTTTCAAAGAAACTTCGAAGAATCTTCAAAATCACCTTTTGACAATCAATATAAAAATCGAGCAATTTCGGGTACGAAGGATGCGAAGCAATCTTCACCTTTATCACATTGGAACCTTGTTCATCTTCATCTCATTCTTTTTGAATTTTCGCATCACCAGAAGTTGATTCCGACGCCACTACAGAACATAATTGGATTCACAGTTCCTTCTATCCAAACACCAGATTCCGATGAAACATTTCGACGGAGGCGATCAAAAAAGTGAAATTGTAGCCGTAAGGCTGGAACGCCGCTGGAAAAATCAGATTTTCGGGGGACATGAGTTCCTTGCAAATGAAATCATCATAAAAGCGGTCATTTATCATGAAATAAACCCCTATTGTTTCTGGAGAAACAAATAAAGCAGGGAACACACATTATAGTAAATGAAGATGATTGAAAACTTAATTTCTAATTTAAAGATCCTAAAAAACACATCTAAAAGTAACGAGATAAAATAACCAAAACCCTAATCCTGGCAAAAAACTATCAACTTCTATACAAGTGAAAAAAAGTTATCAACCAAAAAAAGGAAAATCAAACTAAACCTCTTGGCTCGAGTCCACTTCTCCTATCCAGTAATTTTGACAGACATTCCGAAGCGCTCGACACTCTTCATCTTCTTTTGGATATCAGTAACCGTAGCGCTGCAATAAATGTCACCTACCTCCTCCAATTTGCCTATCGATTTGTCAGCACCTGATTCGAAAGACGTTGCTGGAAGGTTAAATATGGCGTCAGAGATCGAAAGGTTTCTAGGGTTTTCGACTTCATAGCAGTACGCCGCCATTGAAAGTGTATCTTCGGATCAATATCCTTCTTCACGACCTTGAGAACCCCTCGTTAGATGTAAAAGCAAGACGAAAAGATGATGACAACATCTCCCCTCGTTAAACGAGAAAGCAAGACGAAGAGATGTTCATTAATGTGAGTGAGGAAGGTCACCCAAAAATAACTGTTCATTACTTTATGAAAACAAGACTCAGAACACTGTTTATAGTGTTTGGCCCTTATTATATTGGTAAAAATTATTGCTTTGAAGTTTAATAAGGCAAAGCTTAAATTATAAGTTTGTGCAAATTTTAATTGTCTATGATTTTGTAATTTATCTTAATGCACTAATTTAGGATGATCTTATGTTGTTGACTAATTTGTAAATTCAACACATATTTATAATAGAAATGAAGGTATATTGTAGTAGTGTATATATTATAATATAAACATTGCGAATAAGCAACAAAAGCCAATTTGAAATCATAAGAAAATATTCCCAAGAATTTGAAGAAAGCGTGTTATTCAAGCCGTACGATCCTTGATTTTTTTCGGACCAAAATATTATTGATGATATACACGTCGCGCAATATGCAAAGAAGTCTAGGACCTATTCCGGATGTTATATATCTAATATTATTAATCTTTGTTTTTAATGACAAGAGGACTAGCAGCCACTACAATTGAAATGTACATTGGGTAAACTCCTGGACTAAAGCATTAGCATGCAAATTATGTCAATCATATAAATTGCAATAGACAAGTCCAATGAAATTCCCTTCGAGTATTCGTCTAAACGACAAATTCTATCTAAACAATTGGTTTCAGAATTTTGAAGGACAAAATTCATATATGCATAAATTTTATACAATAAGGCTGTGTTCTTCTCATTGGATTGGGCCATGATTGTTTATTTATCACACATCATCCAATGTTCTGCTTATTTATTAAATGGCCCATGACGTCAGCGGGCCATGATAAAAATCCATGTTGGTTGGTTATAACATCCATAGTTGGAGCAGTGATGTCTATTCCAGCTCTCCATGGTATTATGGATCATGCTGAAGTTTTACGGTTATACCCTTATTTTTCTTGATGCTGAATTATATTTTTAAAGAAGTTTTTGTATACAATAATGCAGCAAAATTTTACACAAAAAATATTGCTTTAAAAATAATATAAAACATAATATTTTATTTATTATTAAATACATAAATAAATTTATTTTGATTAAATTTTAATTTAATTAAAATAAAATAATAGAAATAATATATACCACATAATTATCAAGAAAATCAAACATTAGTTAGTCATGACAATAGCAACATCTATATCACATCTAATTTTTATGATATTTTCAAATTTTTTGGATAATAGGATGGAATTTGGGAAGAGAATTTCTGAAACATTACTTAGTTCCAAAATTTGATTGGTGTCGTGTTATAATATTTTATTAATAATTAGTTATTATTAATAATAACTATTTATAATATTTTATTAATAATTAAATTACATAAATAAATTTATTGATTAATTTAAATTTAATTGAAATAAAATAATAAAATAAGTGCAAAACTATTCGAGGGTGTTTCTGTCATTTTATGAATAAAAGTAATCTATACCACCTACTTATCAAATATACCAAGCATAATATTACTTATCATACTTTATTAATCATATGAACCAAACGCAATATAACTTATCCATTAGTTTATTTATCAACCCATTATCCACCTTTTAATCTATCCATCACTTATCCTATCCTCGAACTAAACGCACCCTAAGGTTATGTTGGATTGAATGATAATGATTAGTAATTTTATATTTATTTTTTCGTCCCGTGTTTGATTTGAATGACTAAAAAAAAAGTTATCCCATAATATTTATCCAACTTTATAACAAAATGACATATCTACATTTTTCACCTTTTTTTATTCTTTTAAAATTTGAAACTCCCGCTAAAACTTTCAACTTATTTCCTATAATTAATCCCAAAAATTTGAAATTCCTTCGAAAATTTGAAATTCCCAACAATTTTATTCAAATTTTAGGAGGTATTTTAGTCATGTTACACAAAAAAAAAAATTAATTAAACCATCTCATTCTCCAAACCAAATACTATATAACTAACATATATTATTTATCTTTATATATAATTTTAATTAATATTTTATTTATCAGATCCTGCAGACCAAACGGACCCTAAAAGAATTTTTCAAAATAAACCCTCGTGTATATCCACTTATTTCTACTGAATTTGAAGCTATTTTTGGAAGCCTATATCTGGAGTCTCAAGATTAATTTTTATTAAATGTTATTAATAATAAATAAATAAATATCTTGGAAAAGGGCAAAAAACGTGATAACTCTTAAATTATTTTTATATATAATTTTTTTGTAAATATATATTTTTTAATTAGCCAATAACTTCGGACAAATGGTATTTCTTGATGAAAAGATATATCTTAAAATACCACGTCCTACAAAATGACATTTTTATTAAAAGTCAATCATGAACACTTCATCATGGAAGATAAAATACGTGGCAATATATGATTGGTGGAGGGCTATTGATAAATATGAAAAAATATATAAATACAATAATGGGGAACTCTACGTCTCCACCCCAACTCCCAACAACTTTCATTACACCATTCGACTCCCCTATACTTTAAAAGTCAATCAACAACGTAATTTATTGCTCTATTTGAAAATTTACAAGTGCCAAATCTGTTAGCCTACAATCCAAAACAATCTTTAAAACTTCATCCTCATAAAAAAAAATTGTACTTGATTTCAGTTTCTTGAACATGGCTACGGTTCGCTTCGCTGCTTTTCTTGCAATTATAATAGCTTTCCAATTCTCTACTGCCACTGCCATCTTTAATCCATTCTGGCCACCTTTCTTTGGTCTGTATCTCCAAATTTTCACTCCCTTTTTTTCATGAAGTAATGCCCACATAACGTGTGAGAGAGACTCTGTTTTTGTGTTTTTGCCAACTCTTTTTAATAGTGTGTGTTTATTCATCGGTTGCATGTATATGTGATTCTTGGAAATGAAATTGTGCAGATTTTTCTTTTATATTATATTATAATTAATGGGTATTTTTTGGGGATATAGGCAAAGCATGCCAAGAAAATTTGTGTGGGCAAGGGAACTGCACGGTTTCAAAAAACAGCACGTTGGGGTACGAGTGTATATGCGAGAAAGGATGGAGACAAGCTCGTTCTGAAGAAGACGATGACTTCAAATTCTTGCCTTGTGTCATTCCCAACTGTAAGTTCTCTCAATTCTTTGATGGATTTGAATTTCAATTCCTTAATTACAAATCTATTAAAAGTGTTTGGCTAATTTTGAAACCATTGACTTCAAATCCGATATCTCCAATTTTCAAACATTTTTTTAACAATATAAAGGTATTTCAATTCCTAATCATTGGATTCGTTTCAAGTCTAAAGTTTATAATCTATCGTTGAAGTGAAATACTTCAATCCAAATACTTGGAACCTGATAACTCTATTTGAAAAACAAACAAGGTATCCTTGTAAAGACTCACGCTTGTATTCAATAGTATATTAGACTAATATGATATGCTATAAATAGTAAGGTTCCGTTACCCTAGCTTGCAGATGAGATAAATAATATAATAATTAAAATTATGAGATAATGATAAATAATATAATGTGATAAAATATATGGTATTTGATTTGGAGGATAAGATGGTGTATTAATTTGATTTTTTGGTAAAATGACTAAAATACCTCCAAAAATTTGAATTTCAAATTTTGGTAGGAATTTCAAATTTCGAATAGAATTTCAAATTTCTGGCCTTAAGTTATAGGAGATAAGTTAAATTTTTTGTGGGAACTTAAAATTTTAAAATAGTAAAAATATATATGTCAGTTTGCTATAAAATGAAATAAATATGATATGATAACTTTTTTTAAAAATAAACATAAGATTACTAATCATTATCCCTCAATTCAAACATGGCCTAAGTGAATGAAAGCTGTATGGACTCGATCATAGTTGGCCCTGGCTTTGTGAAGAAAATTATGGAATCGTTCACAAGTTTCGTAGACTCTTGTGACCAATTAGATTAATTTTAAGGTTTGGACTCCCCTGTTAGACTAATGAGGCTCGTTACAAGAAGAATTACTTCTACCATGTCCATAACTTCTATTTATGTACCGGTGGACGATTTGACCGATCTTGCTCCGGCCACAAAGCTAAAACAGTACCATGAACAGCCAACCAAAAAGGCTTGGTATTTACAAAGATCCTCTGGGTTTCTCCTGCCTAGCTTCCTTCTAGTGATTAGAGTCTTCTGAACACAAAAGCTAAATCCTTTGTTCGTCAGCATTAGAATAATATTAAATGGAGCTTTATATTTAATTTAAAATCTCCATATTTTACGCCTAATCCAATTAAGATGGTCGAGTACTTGGTAATCTAAAGTCAATTGCTCAAATGTTTATATTTCCTCCACACGGTTTCTTGCAGAAATTATTTGTGCAATGTTGACAATATATATAATTAGTAATAATTTTTATATTATTCAAGAATGAGATATGTAGCTGTGTTCTACAGGTACACTCAACTACACCTGTGCGAATACTCCATCCCCAATACAGAACAGAAGCAAGGAAGCTAATTTATCTATTTTTGACCGTAACTAACTCTCAAACTTTACTTCAAGCTCTGATTTATCATAACATGTAACATGGTGTTTATAAAATTATTTACTTGAGATACATTTTTTCTTTCTTATAGCTTGCTTCTGGACCGACTGTGGAGGTGGTACTTGCAACCAGACCTCTCCGTTCACACGAACTTGTGAATGTGAAGAGGGTTACTATAATCTGCTAAATTCCACAGCATTCCCATGCTACCATCAATGTAAGAATATCACAAATAAACTCATGGTGTAGAACTAAGATAGAAAGCGATGATATCTGCCACACGTTGTGGTAGAAAGCGAGGAAAATTGTGCGAGGTCAGGGTGTAACGGAGCCCAACTAGTGAAGTTTCATGAGCCTATTGTCACGGGATAAGAGTTTCACCCAGATTTTCTTGAACTCGTGCGGCACTTGACTAGTAACCCCGCGTTGTTAGCAAGTCAGTCTTTCTCCCAAGTTGGTTGCTAAAGTGCTAGAATGAGAAAGAACACAAAGAGAGTTGTGGAGAATACTTTGTATTACTTGAATGCTTGAAACTTGAATGAATACAAATGAGCTCCTACCTCCTATATATACAGGTCCACCTCTTAAATGGATGGTGGTGATTAATTTGATCTAATGGTGGGGAAAGACCTTCTAGGATCTTCTTCCATTCTACATGCTTCTACCATGTTCTATGTACAAGATTATAGAACATCCACATGCTTCTATAATGTTGTATATGTATCTCCACAAAGTTCTAGAATACAAAAGAATGTGCAAGTGAAGTCAAGAGTCTTTCGGGTTGCTCCAAAGTGTTCTACAAGCTTCCGGGAGCTTCCGCAATGTCCCAAAGCCACAAAACTATGTAAAATTGCAATCTTGCCCCCAGTTTGAAAGAAATGAGTTTGAACCTCCGTAATGCTTGGTCGGCAAGATTGTGTGCAACACTACGGGTCGTGACATTCTCCCCCACCGAAGTTGGCGACGACCTCGTCGCCTGCACGTCATAGAACTCCTTAATCTCGTGCACAGATTGCCACGATCGATCTTCGTGCTCCCAGCTGCATTCTGCCTCGAGTAGACCTTTCCATTGCATGAAGTACTCGATGTACTGGGGCCTTCATATTTCCGTACCATCCCCTTGTGCACGGACTGCAAGGTCTTGAAGTGTTGGGGTGGTGGCTTCACCATTACAAGGTCCTTTTCCTTGAACTCGGCCGCTCGTGGCTTAAGGTCCGTCCACTTCATTCTCCTTTTCGCGGCTATACCCAAGGATGCTTGAGCCAAGTTAGTGTTTTCCCGTAAGGACTTGGCGGATGTATAAGCTACGGGGTTGCTTTTTGTGTAGCCCGTGGCGATGCTGTGTGGTTTCATCGGTGCTTTCCGATAGGGTTTGTGCGAAGGCGGACCAACATCTTTTACCAGCTTCATTTTGCGGTCATCCTTCCTCTTGGGTTGTAGTTTCTTCGGCGATTCCTTTAGCATGATGTCCTTGGAATCTCAAGGCATGGCCTTGACCTCCATAGGCAACTTCCCCAGGCTCTCAATCTTAGGCCCCTTGTCTATATTTGGAAACATGTCATCAGCCTTTAAGCCCCTTCGCAAGTTCGATGGCCGACAACCTTCTCGGCCCCTTGGCCTCCCTCTTGGCCAGTATAGTGCACGGAATGTTTGCAACTAGAATATATAAGGAGTTAGAAAAGGGTAGAATACATGCTCGCTCCTCATCGAACCACTCTAGCCCAAGCAACATGTCATAGTCATCCATGGGCACCACCGTGTAGAAGACACATCTCTGTCATTCTCCTATTGTGGTCTTCACTCTCTTGGTCGCTCCAGTAATTGGTTTGGCCGTTGTATTTACCGGCTTGATTGATCCACCGGTTGGAGTGATGGCAAGCCCCAGCTTCTTCACCGTCTCCTCTCGGATGAAGCTGTGTGTGGCTCCTGTGTCCACCAATGCCTTGACTCGTCGGCCCCTGACCAAGGCATCCACAAACATAGACCCACCCTTGGGTCCTTTGGTTAGAACCACCTTTGCCTTGGCGGCATTGAGAAGTTGTAGAGATCCGATCTTTGTGCCTTCCTTAGGCGGCTCCACGTCTTCGTCTGACAAGGCTGCTAGTTTGTTCACCATTGGGCAATTGGCCATGATGTGGTCGGCCTTGTCACAAAGGTAGCAAGTCCGACCCCGGTCAATGGACTTGTGGCCCAACGGTCTCGGTGCATTGACTTTGTTGTGGTTTTGGTTTGAGTTTAATTGGTTGCCTCCCACAACTTAGTCCTCATCGTCCGTCTTGCTTATGTTATTGCCGTCATTGGAGGGCCGCAACTCAATAAGGCTCTCGGCATATGCAATTGCCGTAGCCAAATCCTGCACCTGACGACTTTGGAGCTCTTGCCTAGCCCATGGCTTGAGACCATCAAGGAATGCAAAAAATGCTTCTCGGTCAGTCAGCTCCGGGATCTCCAAGACGATCTCTTGGAACTCCTTGATGTACTCCTTAATTGTTTTGTTGTGTGTGAGTCGTCGTAGCCGTAGCCTACCACGAGCCTCATACTCCATATTCTCGGCGTAGAATTGACGCTTAGCTCTGCCTTAAAATCTTCCCATGTCTCCATGCGGCATGTGTCTCGCTCAATATCAGTGTGACGCCTCCTCCACCATAATGTTGCCGTGTCGGCCAAGAATAGAGGCGCCATGCGAATCTTAGCCTCGTTCTCCCGTGCATTCGAGGAAGCAAAGTATTGCTCCAAATTCCACAAAAAAAGTTATCGAGTTCTTTGGCATTTCGATCTCCATTGTATGGTTTTGGCCTTGGAACATCGATCCGTGCTGGTGCTGTGGCCACATGATCCCCTGCATTGGCCATTGCCCGCTTGCATAGCACCATGTCGGCCTTGAGAGTTTTGAACTCTTCTTGCAAGGCCTCAATCATGCCCCTAAATTCATCAAATTGATTCTTCATATCAAAATTGAAAGAGTTACTTTGTTGGAGAACCTGGCCTTGAAACTCCTCCCCTGAGGTGTTCTCTTCAAGTTCCCGAACCCTCTCGGCCACATCCTCGAAGGCTTGGGAGTGATCCGCCATGTATTGCTCCAGTCGGATCATCCGGTTCTCCATGGTTCCCTCGACTGGCCTCGGCCCTTCCTCGGTGCCTTCTCCTGCTTTTCGGGTTGTTGGACCACCCCTGTGTCCGACATTCTTTCTTCTAGCAGTACCACCAACGAACAACCTTGAGTGCGGAAGCTTTAAGAGAAGACCTCGACTCTGATACCACTTGTCACGGGATAAGAGTTTCACCCAGACTTTCTTGAACCCGTGAGGCACTTGACTAGTAACCCCGCATTGCTAGCAAGTCAGCCTTTCTCCCAAATTGGTTGCTAAAGTGCTAGAAAGAGAAAGAACACAAAGATAGTTGTGGAGACTTTGCTTTGTATTACTTGAATGTTTGAAACTTGAATGAATACAAATGAGCTCATACCTCCTATCTGTACATGTCCACCTCTTAAATGGAAGGTGGTGATTAATTTGATCTAATGGTGGGAAAAAACCTTCTAGGATCTTCTTCCCTTCTACATGCTTCTACCATGTTCTATGTACAAGGTTCTAGAACATCTATATGCTTCTATAATGTTCTATATGTATCTCCACAAGGTTCTAGAAAAGAATGTGCAAGTGCAGTCAAGAGTCTTCCGGGTTGCTCCAAAGTGTTCTCCAAGCTTCCGGGAGCTTCCGGAACCACAAAACTATGTAAAATTGCAATCTTACCCCATTTTGAAAGAAATGAGTTTGAACCTCCGTAATGCTTGGTCGGCAAGACTGTGCAACATTGCGGGTCGTGACACTATGCTCTAGTTCAACTAAACTAAAGAACTGAGATTGAACTCAGAGCTGAGATTCATAGAGCCAGGAATAAAGAAATTCAACATAAAATTCAGCTAGGGATCACAAGTTTCCTTTAATTAACATGTTCATAAGCTCGGATCACATATTTGTTTTTAGATATTATTGAATTAATAAAAAAAAAAGAGATTATTTATGTTTGTGAGCCGACTCACGAGCTTTCGAACAACTAAAGTTGAACTCGAGTTTGAGATCAAACATGCACCAATAACATTGAAGTTCAATTGAATTTGCATTGAGTTGGTTGGATCCACAAGCTTGTGATTCAGTTCGACTCGATTTAAACCCTAATATGGGCTCAAGGGAGGGGCTAACACAATTATTATTTTGGGGTACAATTAAATGAACAGGTGTAAAATCGATCTTGACTTGTGATATTAGGTTCAATTGGAGGGGACTGTCCAAATCTTGGACTCAACTTTAAGAACACATCAAGTTCTTCAAGTACTTCTCCATCAACCAATTTGCCCGACCAGAGTATAAGCCATGGTGAGACTACAACCTTGAAATATATTTTTTAAAAGTTTTACTAGTATTTTCCCTCATCTCAATATTTTTGGATGGTAACAGCGGCCGCGTTACATTCCAGAGTTGATTTTACTCAGTCAATTACCATGGCAGCAAGTTTGGCTCTGGTTGCATGGAAGTATATCTAGGATATAGAATGGCATAAGACATTTCAGTATCTAGACATGAGATTGGATTGGATTGGAGTATCGTTTTACTGTACGATATTAGGATGAGTATTTTATACTGCAGGCAGTCACTTGTAATATAGACAACACAATGTTTTTACAGATTTCAGTTGCATGTTTCAATTATTGTTTGTTTTTTACTTTCATGGAATCATGGTCACGATTTTTCTACCAAACATTAAGACCCTTTTCTATATGTTTCTTTTAAACAAAAGGTTTGGTGGCAGCCATTAAAGATTAGATCAAGACTGAAATATAAAATGGATAAACGGTAAGAGGCTAGTACGAACACGTAGCCGACCCCAAAAAATAAAGGGGTGATCAAAATTAATTAGACAAAAGTTATTAAGAATGAAATAAATAGTTCATTAAGAATTGGGACATAAAATTAAAATTCTAAAATAAAGGCAATAGAGAGTATTGGTAAACTACAATTAACAAGCTACACCATCAAATAATAGCCTTAGGGCGGGAAACTGGTCCATAATCTTAGTTTTATTATGACTGCCGGCATTAGTTCCTCAATTTGTATCTACCATTAGCTCTTAAAATCCGAGTCAGTAACAAACATGTAAAACAAGATAGGCGAAGCAGATTGAGCAATTGACCTTCTAATGGTAATATGGTATCGATTAAAGGAGTATACCTAGAGTGTTACTAATCATATACCAATGAACAAAAATTTCAGGGTACCAACTCCACATTGACAATCAATACTCGATTAATTTCAAAGTAAATTGTAAAGATAGACCCGAACCTAAGAGGTTTTATTCATTATTCATGAATTTTCTTTCATCCCGTTCTAAATCATCACTAGATTTTGTATACATTAAAAGAAGAACAAAAGATTCCATATTTCCTCAAAAAACTTGATCAGAAAAGAACCTGCGTACCGGAATCATTCAAATTATACTCTCCGGAAACTTGAGCTGGAAGGAGCAGAAAGCCCACCAAATTATTAGAAACATCAATCCTCAACTCCACAACTTAAAAATCCAGACTCAATTTCCCTCACTGGTCCCGAAAAGCTTCATACGCGACAATGCCGTCCTCAAATACCCTTCCACCTCAAATTTCTTAGGTGAAAGCTCACGATATTTAGCAAACTCCTCCCTTGCCTCCACATTCCTATCCATGGTTTACAAAATCGGTATCGGAACGGCCGGAACGGCCGTTCCGGAACCGGAACGGAGACTACCTGTCCGGCGTTCCAGGGCGTAAAGGTTTATGCCTTGTAAAGGCGTTTTTCACCCCAAAATCGGTATCGGAACAGTTTTTTGGCTAAAAAACGGTGGAACGGAACGTTTTCTTGCTCTGGAACGGCGGAACGGATATTTTGGGTGCATCTAATACATATTTTTTTCCTAAAATATTCAATTTTTTTAATTTTTTTTGATTATTTTTTAAAAAAATCCGTTCCGTTACCGTTCCGTGAAATGTTATTGGAACTGGAACGGAGACCTCCGTTCCGAGCACCGTTCCCGCGACGGCGAACCATGTTCCTATCCATCAAACTAAAAATCATCCCTTTACAAAAATAAGGCCGGAAATCATTCGGATCCTCTTTCGAAAGCTCATCGTAAGTGGACAATGCCTTATCCACATTCTTATGCAAGAACTGCATTTGCGCCATTATCAACTTCACATCCCTAGCTTCCTTCACCCTGTTCTCCGTCTCTGCAAAGCTCAACGCGTCCTCCAATCTCCGCATCACTGAATCCCCTTCGCCCGACTTATCCATCAACAATGCGTTTTCAAGCAACGCCTCGGATGACAACGGGTTTTTTGTCAAAATCTCTTCGAGAGCACCTCGGGCATCTTGAATTTTCCCCAATTCGTTCAAAACTCTAACCATCAGGAACTTCCATTCGAGATTTTCCGGCTGCGCGGAGGATAGTTGTCTCAAAATAGCTAAACCCTCCTCATCCTCACCCGCTTCCAGTTTCTGCTGGAGGAGTGTTTTCAACGCGTTAAAGGCTTCCGAATTCGATTCCAACAACTGGGATAGAGGCGAATTCGAAGAATTACTTTCCTTCCTTTCAATAATTTCTTCCTCCCCAGTACCTGCTTCAGCAAGATCTTCCGCCATACTCGGCGGCGGCGACAAAATCTCGGCTTTGGAATGCGAACAAGGGAAGCTACCCAATGCGGCAGCGGCGAAAAGAACGGCTGCTGCGGCGCTCTTGAGTCTGAAAACGGAGGACTTCGGAGGATCAGAAGGTGGTTTGGAGCTATTACAAGTGGCTTTAATGGTGAATTCCTTCGTTATAGTATGTGAAAGAAGCTGGTAAGGAGGATGAAATTCGGGGGTGATGGAGGAACATTGAAGCTTAGGGCGAATTGGATTGGAACGAATGAAAACAGAATTCATTTTTACAGAGGTTCCGAGTTATGTTAGGGTATCGTTCTGAGAATTTGAATATTCGATTTCAGGAACGAACAAATGTAGAGGACGGGAACCATGCCACCCAACCTAAGATGCACTAACATGCATACATCGGTATTGACACGACATGATATGGATATGACCACACAGATTTTTAAAAGTTCTAGATACGATCGGATTGTTTTTATATTTATATATATATATATTATAGATGTATTATATTACAAAATACTATCACATTTTTTAGATTCTAAAATCATGTAAAAGAAACAAAAATTTTCTTACCAAATTCAAGAAGCATATAAATAAATATATATCGCTGAAATCATCCTAGTATCACTCTGATTCGCTTATACTAACACCAAATATATATTAATTCTAACAAACACGTCCAAATAAAAGATGACACCAAAAATATTCTTACCAAATTCAATATAAATATGCATGTAACTGAAATCATCATAATATCATTCATACTAATACCAAATGTATTTACTTCAACTAACATAAAGTTTAACTAACACGTCTAAATTTGATTTTAGCCAAAGACTTTTAAAATTGTACAATTAACCCCAAAAGTGTCATTTTTATGTAGGACACCCCCATCGATCGTGTCGAGACGAATATATGATTTTGAAGGAAGTGTCCAACACAACTTTCAGATTTAATTTTTTTTAAAAAATTAAGGATAACTTGGGTAAAGAATCAACTCTACACTACCACGAGTTTTAACTTGTCTTGTTAGGACTTCTACTCCAAACAAACTCTATATCTATACAAATTTAAGTCACTATTGCCTTAGACCAGCCAATTTACACAATTTTTATGACTCGGATGCATAATTGTTCAAAAGCGCATTTACAAAACTATATATGATTAGAATACTCGAAATGATATAAGTTATTGTTGAATATATCCCTTGTGTTCATGGTCGGGCCTATAGTTTGGGTTTCAGGATTTTAGCCCAGCCTAGCTCACTAGGCCTAAACATAGATATAATTCTGGGCTTTACATATATTTTTTAGGATATTGGGCTATATATTTCTATATAGACCTGTAGTTAGAACTAAATTTTAACAAAATGGTACATGTAATTTGAAACAAACGTAGTGATTTTAAATAATCGGTGTAATTTGAAACAAATGTAGTGATTTCAAATAATCGGTGCACATAAGTTTAAAAATTGCATATCTTGAGTCTACCGGTGCACACAACAAATATGCGTATTGGTAGAATCAAGCACTGCACTTATGAAAACCCACAATTTTTAACCTAAATTAAATAAGATGGTGCACGTAAACAGTTGCACCTCTTGAGTCAACCATGCATGCAACTCATACGTGCACTGGTAGACTCAATAAGGTGGTGCACGTAATTGGAGATAACGTGGTGATTTGTGATTTTAAATAAGTTGGTGCATTTAATTTTAGCAATTGTACCTATTGAGTCTACAGACGTATATGTTGCGTACATCGGTAGATTCAACAAGTGCACTTATGAAAACACACACTTTTAAACCTAAAATTAACAAGATAGTGCACGTAAATAATTGCACAAATTTGCATCTGCCCATTTTTAGCGTAAGAGACATATGTTCAACACAAGTACAGCAGTAAAAAAAAATTATTCAGACATTTCATCGAACATCTCAAATACACTGTAAAATTTGTTCATAGATTCATCCATTAAAATATTTTGGTTTTGTCATACAGTAACAATGGTAAAGTGATGATAATAAAATAGCAAGTGAAGAAGAAGAATACAATAATTATCAGAAGAAATACAACAATTAGCAGCAAGTGAAGAAGAGAGAAGACGGGTTGAAAGAAGAATCCAAGAAGACACCATCCATATTCTTTGTTTATCGTTTGAGCTACAGAAGAGAAATAATTTGATCTAATTTTTTTGAATTAAATGTATTTTAGTAAACAAAAGTACCTATTACATAAAGGTTAAAAAGTTGGACTTATATGAAAAAGTTTCTTGAAAAGTGGATTGTTAAGGAAATCAATTGGACTTATATGAAAAAATTTCTCGAGGAAAGTTGATTTTGCCCAAATATGGTTGAGAAATGAGGGGCATAATTTATATATTTACATATAGTTGTAATGGAATCAAATTTTTGAATAAACAATATTTTCCCCGGATCCAATATTTTTATGAACAATAGTTTGACTCAAATATTTATTCAACTATGAGTATGCATTATAGAATTGTTAAAAATTTACTCACAAAATAATAAAATTTACATTAATGTCATAAATAAATATGGGCATTACATAAAAGATGAATTAATTAAAAAGTCTCTGAAGTAAAATATAATCTAACCATAATTTTTTGATTGGAGTACACCATACATTTCTTATATTTTGACTTGTTATTTTGTATATTTGGTTGAAATATTATCAATTGTAACATCTTGTATTTATGATGAATTTTAATATACACTGTTATTATCAACTATAATTTTTAGTAAAATAACAACTGTTCTATTCAATAATCGATATTATAGTCAAAATCACATGTTTATACAATTAATGGAAGCATGATTATTTGAAAGTAACTATTACCTATAATAAGAGATCAATCGAAATATTAGTCATGTATAATTTAAAACCATGTATAATTTAAAAAATTTAAATTACATCGTTATATAATTTGATAGTGCTTGCCCCTACACGATTCTATGTTGGTAGATCAAGAAAACCATGTTAACCAATCATGGAGCTTGTAGATAAAATATTTTGGGATAATCGTGGCCAAGTGTGCAATTATTCCGAAAAATGAATTTTAAATTTTAATAAAAAAATTAATTTTTTGTTATTTAAGACTAGAAATTGACCAATTAGATGTAGTTGAAAACATTAATTATAGTTTAACTCTACTAACGATAGACCAATGTGATCCACATCATTCAACACTATCCAAAGAAATTAATAGAACTAATTAAAATCCATGCAAATTTTGGGACTACATCAAAAATTAAACCCTATTAATTAGTTTCTTTTTTCAAACTTATAATTATAAATCTTCTGAAATATTATGAATCACTGAACAGTTCGTTTTCCAACAATACTATACTCTTGAAAATATTTTTATCGACCTGGTTTAGACATCATTTATTGACCAATTCAATATGAATGGTCTAAAATGATATGTATATTAGTTTATATATATGTTATTTAAAAAGTGGTGTATTTTAATATTGAGCTAATGTATAAGTAGATCCCAAACCGTGTGCATTTTCTCAATGCTCCACTCTGTTTGTGCTGTACAACAAATGATAAGTGCAATAACAATCAATTGCATATAACATAAATATTTTTTTATCCTATTTTATCATTCTTTTCCCTTTTTAAGGCATGAAAAACTTGTTACCACACTTGCATCGCCAAGCCTCCGGATAGTACTCAAATGGTGTAAACAACCCGGGCTGAATTGGGACGTGAACCGGTTTACAGGGTGGGTGAGCACCACCCACATTTTGATCTGCAAGTCGACGGCGATGAGCCCAGACCACCCAGTCGCCACCGTGTCTTAATCCCTTCCGCGACCTCCTCTCTAATCTTCTTTCTCTTTCCAACACCTACAATACACAACACCTATAGTTTTATATTAATTCATAAGTAACTCTCTTTAGTCTAATTTATTATTATTATTTTACGAACTAAATCTTTTTATAAAATAATATACAAATGTGATAATCTAAACAGTTATCAAATCCCATTAACTATTATGACGGGCGGACACTGGCAAAAAATGTTAAAATAACAATGGAATGAAAAAAAAATTAGGGGTTCAAATATAAATTAAGGAGGGCAAAATGTAATTTTTGGAGAGTAAAATGTAATTTTTTTTTTTTTAAAAAAAACCAATTTTTAGGTAAAAAAAATATTTTTTTGGCAAGGGGTACTTGCTCCAGTGTGCATCCGTAAGTGCCTATGATGGGTTAGAATTTCGAAAAAAATGGTGATACTATATACATCTTGAATGAACTCCAAATTTCTTATAAGAATTGAAAAGATTCATAATTTGACATGGAAATTTGAATTAAAAGGAATTTTGGATAAAATTCGTCTTGTATTTTTAAAGCTACTATTATTTAAGTTTTATAGACTTACTAATTAGATGGTGAGTTGGGCTGAAACCAACAGCTGAGGCCGAGGCAAGTAGAAGAAAAGCTACGGTGATCATGGTGGTTGAACCGTTGAAGAGACCATATCCCTTTGGTGACGGTGGTGTTCGGTCATCTCCGATGCTATAAATGGTTGTCTTGGTGCCCGAAACAATGGCTTACATATGCAAATGTGAGTAAATTATGTCGTAAGTTAGAAGAAGATTTGGAAGTGTAGAAAGAATGAGCAAATTAATGGAGTTATGTATAAGCAGTAACAGCTTTAGTGAAATGAATCTCTTGATTTATTCATTGACATGCATCAGTATTTATAACCTTACAATTTACAAGGTAATGAGCTACTAATTAGGATGATTTATATTTGACTAAAATATAAAGATTAGAAGGCTTAATCTAAGGAATGATTACAAGGCTTAATCTAAGGAATGAATTCCTTAATACGCACTCGCAAAATCGAGGTGCCATCGGCCACTGAGATTTTGGAGCGCAGAAGATCGAACCGGGTTCGATGTAATGGCTTTGTGAGAATGTCAGCAAGTTGATCATGGGTATTGACGTAGGAGACGGTCAAGAGGCCTTTGTGTGATAGGTCACGAACGAAGTGAAGATCAATGGCGATATTCTTCATTCGCGAGTGCATGACATGATGCAAGGCCAGACGTGTAGCACTAATATTTTCACATAGAAGACGAGGAGGTGCGCTGAGTAGAATACAGAGCTCGCGAAAAATATGTTTGATCCAACAGACTTCAGCAGCAGTAGAAGCAAGAGCACGATACTCAGCCTCAGTGGAAGAACGTGCGACGCCTTGCTGTTTGCGTGAACGCCATGAAATTGGATTGGAGCCAAGGAATATGATGTAAGCTGAAGTAGATTTACTATCACGGTGATCTCCACCATAATCTGAATCAGTGTAGGCAGTGAGATGGATTGCAGAGGAGTTGCGAAGTAGAAGCCTGTGATGAATGGTTCCCTTTAAGTATCGAAAAAGACGTTTAACAGCACCCCAATCATGATCTGTAGGAGATGCCATAGCTTGAGCTAACCGGTTTACAGTGAAGGCAATGTCCGGGCGAGTTAGAGTGAGGTACTGCAGTTCGCCAAGAGCACGTCTATATTCAGTCGAATTAGTGAAATCAGAGGTCAAAGTGGGGGGATGAGCAGCCATGGGAGTGCGCAAGGGCTTAGCACCATCCATTTGATGACGTCAGAGAAGATCTAGAGTATATTTGTGTTGAGAGAGGAATAATCCTTCTTTGCAGTGGGCAACTTCAATACCGAGAAAATACGACAAGGTGCCTAGATCTTTGACGGCAAATTGAGACTGGAGGTGATGAATGGCTGGGGTAATAAGCGACTGGTTGGAGCCCGTAATGATGAGATCATCCACATAGACTAAAACAAAGAGCGGAGCTTGATCACGGTGAAGGATAAATAGAGAGGTGTCGGACAGCGATTGAGTGAAGCCAAAGTTGAGCAGGGAAGAGCTTAATGCCTGATACCAAGCACGTGGTGCTTGGCGAAGGCCATATAAAGATTTCTTGAGGCAACAAACATGAGATGGTTGATGATCATTGACGAAACCAGGTGGTTGGATCATATAAACTGGCTCGGAGAGGGAGCCATGGAGAAAGGCGTTGCTGATGTCCAGCTGGCGCAGAGGCCAGTTTCTCATTAGTGCAATGGAGAGGACAGTTCGTATAGTAACAGGCTTGACAACGGGACTGAAGGTTTCATAGTAGTCGATACCTGGGCGTTGATGAAATCCTTTGGCAACGAGGTGGGCTTTGTACTTGTCAAGGGAACCATCTGGTTTATGTTTGATGCGGAACACCCATTTGCACCCAATAATGTTGGAGTTGGAGGGCGGTTGTACAAGGTCCCAAGTACCATGACGAGATAAGGCAGTGAACTCTTCAGCCATGGCGGTGCGCCAAAGGGGATCAGAAAGAGCTTGGGAGACTGAGGTTGGTTCAGTGTTTGACGGAAGGGGATGTTTGGTGGAGTAAAGAGCCTTAGGTTTGAAGATGTTATTCTGACTGCGAGTCCGCATACGATGAGTACGAAGTGGACCGGGAGCAGGAGACTGTGGAGCAGTGTTATCCAAAGGTGGTAATGGCAACGACGTAGAGGAGGAGGCGGTACCAGGTGCAGATATGAGCGGGCAAGTGACTGGTGGTAGGTTTGCATGAGGTGATGGAGCTAGTATAGAGATTGGATGGATGAGTGAGTTGTCAAGCGGTGGAACTAGAGCAGACTTCTGACTTGCAGAAGACTGGGCGTTGTCAAATGGAAATATATACTCCATAAACCGAACATGGCGTGAAATGAACACGCGATCAGAATCCAGATCAAGACATCTGTAAGCACCCTGAGAGGTAGAATAACCAACAAATAAGCAAGGCCTAGATGGAGAATCCAATTAACCTCGAGTGTACGGTTTCAGCCAAGGATAACGGAGACAACCAAACGTACGGAGCTTGAGATAATTGGGTTGTCGACCAAATAGGACATTAAAGGGACTACGATGGTGAAGTATATGAGTCGGCATCTTTTTGATTAAATAGACAGATGTTTGTAGCGCATAGGACCAGAACTGCGGCGGAAGGTGAGCATGATGTAATAGAGCACGACCAGTTTCGAGGATATGACGATGACGCCGTTCAGAAGTCCCATTTTGCTGGGGTGTGTGTGGGGCAATAGTAAGCCAGCCACAAGATAAGGTTTGAGTGCAAGAAACTCCCCACCGTTGTCACTGTAAAGATTTTTAATAGTGTGGCCAAATTGTTTTTCCACTAGTAACTTATACTGTGAAAAAAAGGAGGCCACTTGCGATTTGGCAGTCATAGGAAACAACCAACAATACTTGCTGTAATGATCAACTAATAACAGATAAAAACGACAACCATCAACTGCAGACACAGAACTAGGACCCCATACATCGGCATACACATAGTGAAGAGGATGTAATGCAACCAAGGATGTCTCAGTAAAAGGGCGGACGAATATGATAGACACCATTGTCACATAGTCCTCGTGCCAGGTGCACCCCCGTAGGTTGATCCTTCACAATAAAATGAGATGGGTAAAATTCAACAGATACATTGTTAGCCTTAGTAAACTGGTGAACGGAGAGCAGATTCTGCTTGGCCGATGGAACACATAGGACATTAGATAATTGAAAATTACGGCTGGGAAATTTAAGAACAGATGTACCAGTGTGAGAAATCGGAAGACCAGTACCATCAGCGATGTGAACTTCTTCGGTGCCATCATACTCGGAATGAATTGTAAGATTCTGGAGGTCACTAGTCAGATTATGAGAAGCTCCAGTGTCCATTAACCAAGGTTGTGGTTGCGGAGATGCTGTGGGAGATTGCACAACATGGGCAAAGGGTGACATCTTATGACAATAAGGAGCGATATGGCCATGAGTACCACAAAGTTGACAAATAACTTGAGAGCGTTGTTGCGCTCCCCAACCAGAATTTTTGTTCCCGCGGTAGCGCTGATTTCCACGACTTGAGGAGCCACCACGACGTTGGTTATTTGTGCCACGCTGAAACTGTTGGGTGCGAAGGGTTGGACGGTGCGTGGTGTTGTGTTGCGCAGGAGAGGGCAACGCAACGTTAGCTGTGGCGACAAGGTTTGAATTCTGAGATTCTAGCCTTTTGAGATAGAGTTCATGTCCCACGAACAGGTCATGTAATTCCTCAAACTTGAGGGATGATTCGCGGGCACGAATTGGAGCCGCGATCTCACGATACGGGTGGCCAGGACCGTTGAGGACGTAAAGTGTGATATCGTCGTCCGAAAGTGGCTTGTCGATTATGGCCAATTCGTCTGTCTTGGCCTTGATGTGTTGAAGAAAATCGCTGACAGTTTGCGTGCCAAGGTTTGCACGTGACAAATCATCTTTGATCTGCATAACACGAGTCCGCGAGCGGCTGGCGAAGAGCCTACTGAGCGTGGACCAAGCTTGTACTGCAGTGGTTGAGGATGAGACAAGCGGAAGAATTTCTGGAGAAAGGGAGCCAAAAATGGCAACAAGCAAGAGCTGATCTTACTGGAACCAGAGAGAGTAGCCATCGGACGCAGCAGTCGGAACGGAAGAAGATTCGTCAATGTGGTTTGCGAGATTGTAACCATTTAGAAGTGCAACAAGGTGGGCACGCCAAGAGGGAAAATTTGAGGCTGTGAGGCGTATAGGAATGTGTTGGTGTGCCGTGAGAGGGACAACAATGGTGGTTGGGGATGTGGTTTGTTCGGTGTGGGATGAAACCGACATGGTTGGCAGTAGCAGAATGAATGGTAACAACCAAAGTGGGTAAGGATCGAAGAACATATCTCGTGTTTAGACTTCTGATACCATATAAGCAGTAACAGCTTTAGTGAAATGAATCTCTTGATTTATTCATTGACATGTATCAGTATTTATAACCTTACAATTTACAAGGTAATGAGCTACTAATTATGATGATTTATATTTGCCTAAAATATAAAGATTATAAGGCTTAATCTAAGGAATGATTACAAGGCTTAATCTAAGGAATGAATTCCTTAATATTACGTGTGAGTCCAAGTCAAAGAGACATCCTAAATTAAAAGATGTGGGGGTGTGCATGTCAATTTTTTCAAACAAAAGAGAGGAATTCTTAAAGTGTTTGTCTCAATTTGGTGTACACTACCTTCTATCGTTAGTACTATGTGGTTCTAAATTACATGGTCGTGAAATGTCGCTTTCTTCTTATATGATTCCCATAGGATTTTTTTGAAAATAATCTTACGAACTAATAATTGAAACACAAAATATTAAACATGTATAATGTTTTAATCCAAATTTTAACGTGACTTGATCCCACGGAATATGTTGGGCTGGAAGTTTGGAATTTATCTTCTGTTGGGAATTTGACCGTCTAAATTCACCCTTATAATCAACACCTTTTAGGATAAAGAAAGTAAAAGGAAAAATACTGACTACACAATGATTTAATGTGAAAAACTCCAAAATCAGGAGAAAACCATTATGAACGAAGAATAAAATATACTATGTTGAAAATTATTACAACAATACAGTTTCTCTTCTCACTCCAAATACACGCACAAAGCTTTCTCACTAGCTACATTTTATAACTTACACATCTCACATTTACAATAAGGACACTTAATAAAATTTTTTCTAATGTCTAGTTGCAATCACATAACATACTCAGAATTTTACAAGATTCTAAAATAATAGAAAAGATTTCTTAAAGTCAAAAGTTGATGTGGGACAAAAAATGCCCAACTCCATCAGTTTTTTTTTTTGGTAGTCACATGGACATGCACACTATCCTTGTAGAAAAAGGGGTTGTCTCATGGATGGCTTACATAGTTGACTATGTTCTTTACTTTCGCAACAATGTTCTTTACTTTAAGGTTACCGTAAAAAATTGAATCAACTGTCATTTAATAAAAGCCATTTCCATCTTCCTACTTTGGAGTTCGTTCTGTTTGCTAAATTTCAACCGTTTCTTGTAATGCTTAAAAGTGTAATAAATGATAGTAAAACGGTAATGATATCCGGACGGGTCAAACCGGTAAAAGCGGCTCACAGATCGGCCCTAATTCACCTGAATATACCCGAAAAGTGACTGGATCAAGGAGGGCGAGCTGACCAGCTCGCCAGTTGTTTTACCTTATTGGTTCTTCCGAGCATGACTACCTCCGAGCATGACTAGCTCCCAAACATGGCTACCTCTGAGCACGCCTAACTCCCAAACATGGCTACCTCCGAGTAGGCCTAGCTCCCAACTTGCCTACTTCCGAGTATGCCTACCTCCGAGAATGCTTAGCTCCCAACATGTCAAGCTCCCAACATGCGTAACCTCAGACATGCGTAGCTCAAAGCATGATAAGCTAACAAGCATACCACACTCCAAGCATGCCAACAACTTTGTTTATCCAAACTAGTGGGCGAGCTCAGAGTTTGCTCGTACCTCATGCTGGGCGAGCCCTCATTGTGGGGCGAGCTCCGGGCTCGCCTGTGTACGTTATGGCTGATCTTGGACCCTTCATTGGAGAAATCACAGAGACCTTCGCTCCCTTCGACCGATGTATAGTCACTTCTGCAGGGTATAATGATTACCATTAGAGGACATGATGATGCTTTCTGCAGATTGAGGCGTACACGCAATTAAACCTCCCACACTGACCAAGGTATAGTCACTTCTGCAGGGTGTAATAAGTTGATGTGACGTGTCACTGACAATGAGATCCTACAAGTTACCAGCAACAACCATCCCCCTCCACCTCCTATAAATACAGGTTTGTTGATGGTAAGAAGGTAGAACATATTCATTTATCTCAAATCTCTTTCACCACTTATTCCAACTTGTGACTTGAGCGTCGGAGGGGACCCGCCGGAATAACCTTCCGGCTCCCTTCTTACGTTTGCTCTTGATTGCAGGCATGCTTACCCTTCGGAGACACCACCTGAGCTAGCCCCAGCCATCGGAAGAAGTCATCTTGTTTTTACAAGCATCAGGTAAGTTTCCCGTTTATGGAACCCTTCAACTGTAAAAATCGAAGTCTTGTTTAACTCATGAGTACGACGACTCGTTTTTCTTCTTTGATATGATGTGATATTTTGGATGCACTAACACAAACACGCGACACAGACACGACGCGACATTGATTTTTAAAATTATCAGGATACGCCACCATTAGAATATTAGAATAGGCATATATGTATATAATAATAATAATAATAATAATAATAATAATTCATATTCTCTTTTTAATTCTAAAACTATTAACAAAAATATTATTGTCAAATTCAAGAAGCGTATAAATAATGTATGTCGTTGTAATCATCATAGCACCACTCATATTAACACTAAATACATATTATTTTTCAACTAACATAAAGTTTAACAAATATGTTCAAATAAAAGATAATACGAAAAATAATTTTACCAATTCAATAAGCGTAAAGTGTCTTTTAAATTTTAGCAAATACATCTAAATTTTTTTTAGTCAAAAACTTTTAAATTATACCCCCAAAAGTGTCTTTCATGTTGGACATGCCGACACGTGCCCATTTTTTTTTTTTTGAAAACTAACGACAAGTCATGTGGCATGTGCGATACGTGTGTGACGGGTGTTGATATTCTAGAAGTGTCTAATTGTGGGACCCGACTCGGGCACAAATTAATTTATCCCTTATCCGGTACCACATTCTCTAAGAACATTACGCACGAGGGTTTCAAAACCTTTTTCGGAAATAGCGGAAGCGTTTATACATTCTAATTAGTAACAAAATACATCCCAGTACAAACTCCTTAATGGTCCGACACTTAATAAAAGAGAAAATACTATAACAGTCCCGGTAAGCCAACATTTCCATTTTTCTAATTTTCCTCCGGTTCTGGCTCCGGTACTCCTGTATCTGGAACTCACAATAAATAACAAGGAAAACAGAGGTTAAGTCTTTGAGGACTTAGTGAGGGAATAACAATGGCTTTTATATCTGTAATTATCAAACAATGCAATTTCTCAATATGATATGTCAT
Source organism: Haberlea rhodopensis (assembly GCA_907163345.1). NCBI lineage: Eukaryota > Viridiplantae > Streptophyta > Magnoliopsida > Lamiales > Gesneriaceae > Haberlea > Haberlea rhodopensis. The sequence goes on from CAJQUN010000102.1 coordinate 308,844, forward strand.
GTAACAAAGATCTTGCAGTCAAGTAATTGTCAATAATGAACAGTGATGATCTAAGATTTCAGAGTGAATATCGTGGGCTAAAGAGGTGGCTCCCACCAGACAGTTCGGTGTAGCACTTTTCCCCACATATTCAGATAGGATCTGTACATTTAGTCATTTACGAGCCAAGTGAACCATTCTCCGGACCGTAAAACGGTGCGCGTTGTTCAGATGAACCATATACCCGGACTGTCATCCGTTGTTCATTGGACTCACTTTCCGGGCCGAAGCCGCGTTGTCCAGTGGATAAATATCCAGGGCTCCATTCATTCAGTCATTCAGTCAAATGATTCGTTCAATCAAAGGAATCGATTAGTAATCGATAACATTCAAGATAAATAAACATGCAGATCAAGATGACCAATGGGACGAGATAATGTACAATATGATGACAATATATAAAAGGTGAGATAATGAATAACAAGATATTGTAAATTCCAGGCCAAATGCCAAAAGGGCTATATAACAAGAATTCGGTAGTACACCTCACCTCACTATTTGATGTCTTACTGGATTGGCTCGATTTTGAACCCAGATGTCAAATAAAGTCCTATAAACATAATATAAGTAATTTTGGTGTTTAGCAACCCAGATATGTTGTTGAATCTTCTGCAAATCATTTTTTTGTACAAAACTTGTCCGGGTAATTTCTAAATAAGACTTTAAAAACTTATTAAAAATCAAGTTTAAGTCGAAACTTCACGAAACTTTCCAGAAATGCCTTAAATCAGTCCATAAATGTTCGGCCACCGGAAAACGAAATATCGGGGAGGCGCGTGAAGTGCACGCGCCACCGTGAAGGCGCGTGGCCGAGCTCCGACAACCACGCACGGCTGATATTTTACCGGTGTTTCCGCCGCGACGAGATCTATCATTTTTGTTTAGAAAACATTTTGAAATTCCCAACGGATTTTGCCCAGAATTTGATGTTTCGAAATGATTGACTTGGTGTTTTGGTCGCCGGAAATCTGTTCGTACGGCGTCCTTTTGGGAGATCGGCCGACATACCCATAAACTTTAACACATTTTGAACAACTTTCATTTTATACACAAGATCAAAATCGGTTTTAAAATAGAATAAATGAAGGCATGAACACGCTACCACAAAATAGATTTCTGGGTTGCATTTCTGCAAATGTTCTTCACGGGTTTTCGATTTTTCTGGGTGATTTGGCTTTGATTTTGTTACACCTCTCAAACTAAATGTTTTCTGGGTGTATAAGGATGATTGTGTGAAATTTTCGAATTTTTTGGAGGAGGTTTGGTATTTTTCCTCATAATTTTCTTATTTCCTACATATTTCCTACACTTTCACTCTCAAACTTGCTCTTGAATTGTGTCTTCAATCTGATGAAATGGGGGGTATTTATAGGGGTTTTGTGCATGTGTTAGGGTGTTGAAGTGTTGACAAGTGTTGGGGTAAGTTGCCAAATATTAAGTTTTTAAAATTAATTCAAAATGATTAGTTTTTTTTTTTAAATATTATTATTTAGATTATATTATTGTTATTATTATTTCTTTGATTTAAATGTATATTTTAATTTAGTGTGATAAATTGTATTTTTGATGCCTAGTGAATTTTGTTTCAATATTTTACCATTATTATGGATTTATTTTTGATAGCTTCAACTTATTTTGTCTAATTTTGTAATTAATATTTTTGGGGTGTTACAATCTCCCCTCCTTCAAGGAATCTGGTCCCCAGATTCCATTATTGTTACCGCAAAACTCTGAAGCCTTGAGTTGAAATCTTCTTTCCATGTCCTAGCTTCCTTTGACATGATTTCAGTTGCGTAACGTGGTTCTTCATCTAGCCGATCTTCTGTTGTTGTCGTCGAGTCGAGAAAACTACACTCGTGGTTTTCCATTTCTGGTGAGCAGCATGGTCTACTATGACTCTCTGAGTTATGGATAACGATCCCTTTAGTATTTGGATAAGAATCAAGAAGTAGAAGAAGAAGCACATGGTCGAGAGAGAGAAAAAAACATTTTATTCCACTACCCGGGAATGAAAGCAGGGCGTAGGTATTCAAAGAAAATGCCAATATCAACATCAAACTTTTGATATCAAGTCCTAATTAATCCATGACCGGATTTGAAATGACAAAGAAACTGGGTGGAGTAGTGCATGTCCGCAAAAGGTTCTCTGGCTGAAAGAGTGAGCGACTTTAGAAAAAGGGAGGAAAAATGTTAGGCTCAAATCCAACCTCAGGTAATGATTTTACTGAGACTTCCTCTCTGGTAGCTATATTTACCTCGGTTTGAGTTTCTCATCTCTTCTATCTGTTCCTTGATTCCAATGTAGATATTACCACCATCTATCATTTATGATTGATGGCGTCTGGTAGCTGGTGTAGTCGCAACTGTGAAGTTACTTCCTCGGTATAGCAGTTTATGTGTGCTTGATGTTTGAACAACCAGTCCATGCTCAGCATATCATAATCATGTATGTAGCTTGATTAAATCTGCCAGATATTCTAGTTCGTAGAATTTTAGTGGGTAGTTTTTATTGACGGTGTCGGTGGTTACCTCAATTCTATCGGTAAATCGATTCCTAGATGATATGCCAATATAACAAAAGAATGTGTAGCTCTAGGGCCAAACAAGATTTAGTCAACTTTTGAAAGTCAAATAACGGTACCTTCAACCACAACGATCGGGTCAACTTCTTCATTTCCCATTAAGGCATAAGCCCTTGCTGGGATTCTCGGTTTTTGTGGCGGTGGTATCTTCTGGGTCCTTTTGGGGCAATCTTGGATACGATGTTGTTCACTTCCACAGACCAGACATTTTCCGTTCTTTCTCCAGCAGTTCTCTTCCTTGTGAGTGAGCATCTTGCAATAGCCACATTTTGGCGCATTAACATTACCCAAGTCTCTTTGTAGTTTCTGTCCAGTTGGTTCTCCAATCATTTCCTTTCCAAGATTCCTCTTCTTGTTGCTTGTGTCTGTCAAATTTGGGTTATAGAGCCTCTTTTCCCTCTGCTCTCTTTGGATCAATGATTTGATATCGGATTCAACTCGTAACGCTTGGTTGACTGCAGAAAGATAATTAGTGGATTCGGTGGATAGTGTGGCCCAACGGATATCAAGATTTAAGCCTTGAATGAATTTCTTAGTTTTCCTTGGTTCATCATCTATATAATGTGGAGCATAATGAATTAGTCGGTGGAATTCAGCCTCGTATTCAGCTACAGTATGTCTTCCTTGTACCAAATCCATAAACTCTCTTTCACGGGTGTTCAGTATTACCTGAGTAACATATTTCTCCTCGAATGCACGTACAAAATTAGTCCGGGTCCTCGGGGTTTGATTTCTTTTCCATTGGTGATCTATGACTCTCCACCAATGATGAGCTGCATCTTCAAATTGATAGACAGCAAAGCTGACCTTCTGTTCATCATAATAGTTGAGAACAGTAAAAATTCTCTCAACTTTGAGCAACCATTCTTCTGCATGATGGGCATTAGGGGTTCCGTAGAATTTAGGTGGGTGGAACCTCAGAAATCGCTCAAGTGATCTATCTAGTGGTTCTTCATTCCTCGTGACGTTTCGTGGAGGATTTTGTTGACAGAATTGCATGAACTGTTGTAAAATTTCCATCGCATTCCTGTTGGGTAGCTCTTGTCGAGGATGCTGTTCTTCTTGCTCGTCGTTCCTTCTTGGGTTACGTACTTCCTCAGGAGAATTTTTTGTCATTTCCTTGATTTCTCGTGTGAGAGCTACCACCAAGTGACGATGACATCGTAGCTCGTGAATTATTTCTTGACGGCATCATCAAATTTATGAGAAAGTGGTGATTTAAGACATATTTATTTTTAAATAGGGAGTTAATATTAATAATGCACAAAATTAATTAACTAGAGTAAGGTAAAGTCACCATTATCTGAAATAGTGACAATTGTGGAAAAACAAAGTTTGGTGAATACTATCAATCCTAATTGGTTGTTCCGGGTTTACTCGATCTGAATGTCAACCATAATAGTCTCAATAGGGGAAACTTTTTCGGGCTCGGCCTGTAGCCCATAACTCTATGGTTACAAATAGTTGGTTGCTTTTTCTAACCAAGATGTTATCAGCATTCCTGTATGAGCACTAGTGACTTTTACCCTGAAATAAACCAGTCAACTTCATCAATATCTTACAACCCAAAGCATAAAATTCTTATGGAGTTTATTCTATTACCCAAAAATATTTCATAATAGACTGTGAGCCTGGGCTCTGATACCACCTCTGTGGGACGCGACTCGGGCACAAATTAATTTATCCCTTATCCGGTACCACATTCTCTAAGAACATTACGCACGAGGGTTTCAAAACCTTTTCGGAAATAGCGGAAGCGTTTATACATTCTAATTAGTAACAAAATACATCCCAGTACAAACTCCTTAATGGTCCGACACTTAATAAAAGAAAAATACTATAACAGTCCCGGTAAGCCAACATTTCCATTTTCCTAATTTTCCTCCGGTTCTGGCTCCGGTACTCCTGTATCTGGAACTCACAATAAATAACAAGGAAAACAGAGGTTAAGTCTTTGAGGACTTAGTGAGGGAATAACAATGGCTTTTATATCTGTAATTATCAAACAATGCAATTTCTCAATATGATATGTCATGTAACAAAGATCTTGCAGTCAAGTAATTGTCAATAATGAACAGTGATGATATAAGATTTCAGAGTGAATATCGTGGGCTAAAGAGGTGGCTCCCACCAGACAGTTCGGTGTAGCACTTTTCCCCACATATTCAGATAGGATCTGTACATTTAGTCATTTACGAGCCAAGTGAACCATTCTCCGGACCGTAAAACGGTGCGCGTTGTTCAGATGAACCATATACCCGGACTGTCATCCGTTGTTCATTGGACTCACTTTCCGGGCCGAAGCCGCGTTGTCCAGTGGATAAATATCCAGGGCTCCATTCATTCAGTCATTCAGTCAAATGATTCGTTCAATCAAAGGAATCGATTAGTAATCGATAACATTCAAGATAAATAAACATGCAGATCAAGATGACCAATGGGACGAGATAATGTACAATATGATGACAATATATAAAAGGTGAGATAATGAATAACAAGATATTGTAAATTCCAGGCCAAATGCCAAAAGGGCTATATAACAAGAATTCGGTAGGACACCTCACCTCACTATTTGATGTCTTACTGGATTGGCTCGATTTTGAACCCAGATGTCAAATAAAGTCCTATAAACATAATATAAGTAATTTTGGTGTTTAGCAACCCAGATATGTTGTTGAATCTTCTGCAAATCATTTTTTTGTACAAAACTTGTCCGGGTAATTTCTAAATAAGACTTTAAAAATTTATTAAAAATCAAGTTTAAGTCGAAACTTCACGAAACTTTCCAGAAATGCCTTAAATCAGTCCATAAATGTTCGGCCACCGGAAAACGAAATATCGGGGAGGCGCGTGAAGTGCACGCGCCACCGTGAAGGCGCGTGGCCGAGCTCCGACAACCACGCACGGCTGATATTTTACCGGTGTTTCCGCCGCGACGAGATCTACCATTTTTGTTTAGAAAACATTTTGAAATTCCCAACGGATTTTGCCCAGAATTTGATGTTTCGAAATGATTGACTTGGTGTTTTGGTCGCCGAAAATCTGTTCGTACGGCGGCCTTTTGGGAGATCGGGCGACATACCCATAAACTTTAACACATTTTGAACAACTTTCATTTTATACACAAGATCAAAATCGGTTTTAAAATAGAATAAATGAAGGCATGAACACGCTACCTCAAAATAGATTTCTGGGTTGCATTTCTGCAAATGTTCTTCACGGGTTTTCGATTTTTCTGGGTGATTTGGCTTTGATTTTGTTACACCTCTCAAACTAAATGTTTTCTGGGTGTATAAGGATGATTGTGTGAAATTTTCGGATTTTTTGGAGGAGGTTTGGTATTTTTCCTCATAATTTTCTTATTTCCTACATATTTCCTACACTTTCACTCTCAAACTTGCTCTTGAATTGTGTCTTCAATCTGATGAAATGGGGGGTATTTATAGGGGTTTTGTGCATGTGTTAGGGTGTTGAAGTGTTGACAAGTGTTGGGGGTAAGTTGCCAAATATTAAGTTTTTAAAATTAATTCAAAATGATTAGTTTTTTTTTTTAAATATTATTATTTAGATTATATTATTGTTATTATTATTTCTTTGATTTAAATGTATATTTTAATTTAGTGTGATAAATTGTATTTTTGATGCCTAGTGAATTTTGTTTCAATATTTTACCATTATTATGGATTTATTTTTGATAGCTTCAACTTATTTTGTCTAATTTTGTAATTAATATTTTTGGGGTGTTACACTAATACTGCATCGAGTGATTTTTAGAAGTTCATGTGCTTCATAATGTGATACAAATAAAACAATACAACCAAAATAATAGTTAATGAAACCTGTCATTAATCTATTTGCGAGTGCGGGCCTGCTGACGACACGGGATCGATCGTTTGGCTTCTGAATCGAGGGGACTACAAATTTGAGTCAATTTTCTCAGAAGGTGATGTGACTAGAAATAGACACATCTATTGCGCTTAATTGTCTACGATTTGGTATATTTTGATGGATAAATTGATACATATGCTACCTAATCGTATATTTGTGTAAATGTAGGGAAATGTGAAGAAATCAAGCTAAAATGATGAAAGAAGCAATAAAGTTGAAGAAAAGAGGAAAAAACCAGAATCCAAGACACATGTTGCTCATTTCTCCTCAATTTCTATATGTTCGAGCCATGTTTTGAAAATGTGGTCCATAGAAACGTTGTAGAACTTTGAGTTATCTTCGCGTGGACAGCTGATTCATTGAATTCGGAGTTTGTACGAGAAACTTATGGCCAAAATACAAAACTCGCCAGAAAAATGGAAGACATGCATAATTACGCCATTATCAAGCGTAATTACGCCAATGCTACGGCATGGACAGGCGTAGTTATGCCACTTTGACACGTAAATACGCCAGAACGTGGGAAGCCATATTTTTGACACGTCATCAGGCGTCTTTACTCCATTTTCTGGCGTAGCTACGCCAGTAGAGTTTTGGAAAGTGTAAAGACTTGATTTCTTTCCTTCCCACATGGATTCTAACCTACTCCATCAGCCTCCCTATACATATATGGACAAAAATCAGACTAAAGGACATCTAGATAGTTAGGGTAGAGTAGTTTAGGATAGTTTTACAATTTCTCTCAATTTTGTTGAAGAACGCTACGAAGATCGAAACGAAGACGGGATTGACACCTCGACGAGCGGAGATTGGATTAGTTTTCTTTCCTTTGTTTTTATTAATTGCTTTATCTTAGATTATGTCTAGCTATTTTTATTCTTGGTTGAGGAAGACAAATCCTTGGATTTTATTTATCTTGGGGAGATTCTTACGCTTTAATTATCAATTTTATTGAGTATCAAGAGTTTTTCTGATTTTATTGATATGATTGTTGTGTTTGTTTATTGGATTGACAACCTAATAACTTGCATGAAATCTAACGCTAAATTAGATATCAAATACGGAATTGTTTGATCCATCTAATTTACGAAGCAACTAAGATTAATGAATTTCCGCTTGTGAGTTCGTTACATTCTTAGGGAAAACACTTGACTAGATTAAACATAGACGCTTGGATCATGTTGTTTAGCTTCATCGATATCACTAGTTCATATGCTATCATCGATTTAAATCTTAATCGCTTATTTTGATTGATTGTTTGATAAGGATTAAACTAGAACGCTTGGGCTACTTAACTAAACGTAAGGTGAGATATGACTTTGATTATTGGATCAAACGTCCAACGATGAATATTCATATGAAAAATTGAGTCTTTTGTGAATCGATGAAATAGATGATAATTCCAAGGAAGAGTCGACCGATACCAAGAATCGCTTTAATCAGTTAATCTTTGTTTTTAATTTTGAATAGTATTCAACCTCACAACCCCATCCTTTATTATTCTTTTGTTTTGATTTTTATTAACACAAAGATTCACACCTCCTCGTGGGATCGATCCCTACTCACGCTACTACATTATTGTTATCAATCTTGAGGATTGAGTGGGGTTAATTTGAGCGTACACGATAAGCGCTACCACATTTTGGCGCCGTTGCCGTGGAGGCGTTGTATATTTTTGTGTTAATATTTTCTGTTTTATTTCTTTCTCTCTTTTTCTTTCTTTCTTCTCCCCCCACCGCTACTCTTGTTTGTTCTTGCTTACAGGTTGATTTCTCAAAAAAAAAAAAATCGAATCTTATCATGGAGGACTGTAGGCGACTAGACGAGTTGGAGTATCTTGTGCACCAACTTGGCGTAGGGAGTGGACAAAGAACATACAATTCAAGTTGGAGTGATCATCTCAATCTCAACTATGACAATCAATGGATGAGCCCACCTCCACCTTACATGAAGTCCACCCTACAAACATACGTACCGCAATACCCGTCATGGCCACAACAACCTCAATACAATACCCCTGGTGAGTCTTTAGAGGATCTTGTTTCAACACTTAATGATAGTACTTCGCAATTTCAACAGGAATTCAGGGTTAGCACTCAGAATTTGGGTAACCAAATGGAGCAACTAATAAGATCGGCCGATCGGATAGCAGCACAAAAGGAGACCATGGTTGCATTCGAATCATGGATGATGAAGAAGAGGAGACTATGGAGAAGGTGGTACTGATGCCACCCGAGCTAGAAGAGGAGACACATGTGCCAATAGAAGAAAATGAGTTTGTACATCCTACAACTCCGCAAGGTATGTTTCCCACTGAGAGCTATGTTGATTACTTAGATGAATCATGTGCTGTGGAAGAGGAGTCGGCGAAAGAATACTGTGATGAAATGGATCCTTGGGATTATTTTTTCGAAGATAACATCACATTGGACAATGGCAAAGAGGTAGAAACTCCAGAAACGATGGTACTGAGGCCATCAATACTTGAAGAACAAACAGAGGTCGATGTGGATAACAAGGAATCTCACCAGAATGAGATTCCCAAAGGCGAGCATAAGGGACAACAAGTTAACGGATGCCATGAGGTAGATCTTGATCGACCTCAACTGACTTCTTTGGAGCAAGGCGACATAGTGAAAAGACAAAAACCCTCCAAGAGGTGCAAGGCGAATATGCATCGCCTTAAGCGAGAAAATTGGCGTCGAGCCACCGACGTTAAACAGAGGCGCTGCTTGGGAGGCAACCCAAGGGAAGTTAATGTCATTTTTCAATTTTTTTTTATTGCTTTCTTAGTTAGACTTTCCTATTTTCTTGTATTTTTTCCTTACATTGGGGACAATGTAAGTTTTAAGTATGGGGGAGGGATTAGTGGCGTGTTATTGTTTTTCTTATTTCAAAAATACAAAAAAATCAAAAAAATTGAAAATTTTGAGCTCATAGTTAGTAATGAACACATGCTTAGAATCACTAGCCCATGATGAAACCTAATTGATGGCATGCATGTTTTTGAACATATGTGAATTGTTAACCTTGGAACACTTTGAACTCTAATGCAAAGTGTGCTTTGACTTAGTAATTGAATATTTTGAGCACAAATCCGTCATGACTTGTGAAGTGTGCATAGCGTAGTGAAGATTGTGTGAATTTTGTGATAGTCTTAAGAAGTCTCTAATACATGTTAGAACTTAACTACATGCTCTTTGAGGCGTATGTGTAGACTATTTGCAAACATGAAAGTGATATAGGCAATCTTTGATGCGTTTGAGCCTCTCAAGCCTACCATGTAAAGAAAATTAATCACTAGTACCCTTTTTGAGCTTTGATGCAAAAGAATGGTTGTATGCTAAGCATACAAAACAACCACATTCGACATTCTTTGACTAGCTTATCATCCTTCCCTAATAAGCCTAAATATGAATTCTATCCATACATTTGAAGGGAGTATGATGTGTTTCATTCACATGCACTTATGTTATCAATGATTCATATATGTTTTGTGAATTTTATTGTCAAAAGAATGAAATGCATGAAAGAAAAGGGATGCCTTGAGAAAATACATAAAAATATGACTCCAATGGGAGCCAAGGCACAAAAGAAGAAAAATGTTGAAATAAAAGTTGAAAATTTCATGCAAGAAGAGAAGCTTTTAGTGTGCATATCATCATACTCTCTTGTTTGATATATTTTTACCCTTTCTTTCATAAGCCAATGCATAGGCCACACTACAAGCTAATAAAGACCTACTTGATTTGTGTTCGCAAAGTGGCTATGATAGTGGAGAAGAGTGTGCAAGTGAGCCTATACTTATGTTGGTGTATGACTTGAACTATTATGAATTTACATTAATTGGATCTATAACTTGTACATGACACTTGTTTATGACCACACACGCACGTTCACCACTTTGTTGGGTATGAAATGTTTAGGGATTGAACATGTTCCACTGTTAACTTTTCACCGCCTTTAATTACTATGAATGTTTAAAATTGTTGAGGCATAAAAGTGAGAACAAGTTAGTTTGTTATGAACCTATGAGCCAAAGTAAAAAGATTATAGTTTTGTCTGATTTACTCGAGGTCGAGTAAAGATTAAGTATGAGGGTGTTTGATGTGACTAGAAATAGACACATGTATTGCGCTTAATTGTCTACGATTTGGTATATTTTGATGGATAAATTGATACATATGCTACATAATCGTATATTTGTGTAAATGTAGGGAAATGTGAAGAAATCAAGCTAAAATGATGAAAGAAGCAATAAAGTTGAAGAAAAGAGGAAAAAACCAGAATCCAAGACACATGTTGCTCATTTCTACTCAAATTTCTATATGTTCGAGCAATGTTTTGGAAATGTGGTCCATAGAAAAGTTGTAGAACTTTGAGTTATCTTCGCGTGGACAGCTGATTCATTGAATTCGGAGTTTGTACGAGAAACTTACGGCCAAAATACGAAACTCGCCAGAAAAATGGAAGACATGCATAATTACGCCATTATCAGGCGTAATTACGCCAATGCTACGGCATGGACAGTCGTAGTTACGCCACTTTGACGCGTAAATACGCCAGAACGTGGGAAGCCATATTTTTGACACGTCATCAGGCGTCTTTACACCATTTTCTGGCGTAGCTACGCCAGTAGAGTTTTGGAAAGTGTAAAGACTTGATTTCTTTCCTTCCCACATGGATTCTAGCCTACTCCATCAGCCTCCCTATACATATATGGACGAAAATCAGACTAAAGGACATCTAGATATTTAGGTTAGAGTAGTTTAGGATAGTTTTACAATTTTTCTCTCAATTTTGTTGAAGAACGCTACGAAGATCGAAACGAAGACGGGATTGACACCTCGACGAGCGGAGATTGGATTAGTTTTCTTTCCTTTGTTTTTATTAATTGCTTTATCTTAGATTATGTCTAGCTAGTTTTAATTCTTGGTTGAGGAAGACAAATCCTTGGATTTTATTTATCTTGTGGAGATTCTTATGCTTTAATTATCAATTTTATTGAGTATCAAGAGTTTTTTCTGATTTTATTGATACGATTGTTGTGTTTGTTTATTGGATTGACAACCTAATAACTTGCATGAAATCTAACGCTAAATTAGATATCAAATACGGAATTGTTTGATCCCTCTAATTTACGAAGCAACTAAGATTAATGAATTTCCGCTTGTGAGTTCGTTAAATTCTTAGGGAAAACACTTGACTAGATTAAACATAGACGCTTGGATTATGTTGTTTAGCTTCATCGATCTCACTAGTTCATATGCTATCATCGATTTAAATCTTAATCGCTTGTATTTTGATTGATTGTTTGATAAGGATTAAACTAGAACGCTTGGGCTACTTAACTAAACGTAAGGTGAGATAGGACTTTGATTATTGGATCACACTTCCAACGATGAATATTCATATGAAAAATTGAGTCTTTTGTGAATCGATGAAATAGATGATAATTCCAAGGAAGAGTCGACCGATACCAAGAATCGCTTTAATTAGTTAATCTTTGTTTTTAATTTTGAATAGTATAATTCAACCTCACAACCCCATCCTTTATTATTCTTTTGTTTTGATTTTTATTAACACAAAGATTCACACCTCCTCGTGGGATCGATCCCTACTCACGCTACTACATTATTGTTATCAATCTTGAGGATTGAGTGGGGTTAATTTGGGCGTACACGATAAGCGCTACCAGAAGGCTTTATTTGAAGCTATATTCAAAGGACTAAAAAGTAAACATGATTTGCATATGAAATGGGAGCCTGCCTGTTTCCAACCCCTGGAAATTACAGTAATATATTGTTTTTTGTGCATGGAAACGAGAAATGGCAGACGTAACATATAATTCTTTTCTCTTAATAAATCAAATTTTAAATTTTAAATTTTTAAGATTGTGTTTATTTGAAAGCTTACAAACTCTAAAAAAGTGTTTGGTAAAAAGAATTTGGAAGAGTTTATATGATGACAAAATAAGTTGTTTGTTAGCGGGGAGGGGGGTGAGTTTGGCCAAACCCACCCCATTGCATCCCTATTACTTCTCTTTCAATTTGAACGCTTTCATTTCAAAACTTCTCTACCAATACCTTAAGGAGGATTCGATTTCATACTCCCCGTTCAAATCATCATTTATAATTAGTTAGGAAATTGAAGTAGGTATTTCAAATTTCACATTCTTTTTCAATAAATTGTCCTTTGCATTTTGGAAGGACATGTCATTTCAAATCTATGAATTTTAAATGATTAGTTTTCAAATACTTTCATCAAAATCAAATCCTCTAGTAAAAATGCAACCTAATGGAATTAACTTCAATTTCAGAATCTGTACAGAACTTCAATCTCAACATCCACACAGGGGCGGAGGGAGGCAAGGGCAAGTGCCCCACCTTCCCCTAAAAAAAAAAAATTTAATAATTTTTTTTTGCCTACAAAAAAAAGCTTGTTTTTTAAAAATTAAAATTTTACCCTTAAAATATTCTAATTTGCCCCTTAAAAATTATATTTTGCCTCCCTTTAATTATATTTTGATCTCTAAAATATTTTTGGCCTAAAATTTTTATTTTAAATTTTTTTTGTTCCCTTCACTAAAATCTTGCGTCCACCACTGCATCCACATGCTGCTTCTATCTGGAATATTGCAATTTAAAATCGAAAAATGAAGAGCACAAATGAGGGAATGTAAAACCAGAGCAGCATTGCCAACAAATCTATTGCAGGTTAATCATTTACCGTGGTATTCTTCTTCACTATTGAACGAGGTAAAATAATCTTTGGGCTATATTCCAACAAGGGGATTTGAATTTATACGAATGTATCCTTATATGTGGTTACTTTGGTCCAAAATTGTATGCTTTTTATTCTCATTTGGAATAATGGTGGATAGTTGGGTGGCGCTTATCGTATATGCCCAAATTAACCCTATCAAGTTAATATCAATAAATATGTAGTAGAGTAAGCATGGATCGATCCCACGAGAAAGGATGATCTTACATTAACTTATGCAAAACAAATAAAAAGTGGGGTTTTGAAGTTGATATTATTACTATTATGAATTTAAAAGCAAAAGGCTACTATGCAAGATTAAGAATACGATGACTTAAATTACGAGAGAAAGATGATTATTGGCTTTCGATCTACTATACAATTGGGGTTTATTATCTTAATCATCAATGCTCACAAATGTTTCAATTTGCATATGCATATCCGCTTTGAAAACTTAATTCAGATCTCACCTTAATTGTAGTTAGGTAGCCTAAGCGCTCTAATCTAACCCTTACTAATCAATCAATCAAAATACATTGGACTAGGACTAAAAGATGATAGCTTTACAAACTAGTGAGAAAGACGAAGCTAGACAATATAATCCGTGCGTCTATATTTAATCTATTTTAATATTTTCCCTAAGAATTTAACAATCTCACACGCGTAAAATTATTAATCTTAGTTGCTTAATAGATCAAACATTAGATCGCATGCAAAATTACTAGGTGGTCAATCCAATAATTCAAACACAACAACCATCAGAATAAAATTTGGAAAACAATCAATATTCAAGCAAAACTGATGAATAAATACTTGAATTTTCATCAGAATAATAAATTTCAATTGTATTGTCTTGCTTAACCAAGAATCAAAAGTGTTTAGCTACACATAACTAAAGCAAAACAATAAAAATTAGTCTAGAAAGCATAAATAAAAACAAAGTAAAGAATTACTAAAGAGTAGCACGATTCCGGAGCGTCACTTCCGTCTTCGTGCCTTAGAATCTTCGAGTTCTTCTTTGATAATTGAGAGAAAATTTGTAAAACTATGTTAAAGTTTGATAAAAACTAAGTTATGGGGCCTAAAACTAATATAACAAATTCAATCATTAGACATTGCACACTCAACAAAGCAGCAAACGTGTGTGTGGTCATAAACAAGTGTCATGCACATATTATGGATCCAATCAATATAAACTCACAGTAGCTGAAATTGTACACTAACACAAGTATAAGCTCACTTGTACACTCTTCTCCACTATCTTAGCCACTTGTAAACATAATCAAGTATGTCTTTATTAGCTTGTAGCTTGGCTTAGGTATTGGCTTATGAAACAAATGTTAGGATATATCAGACAAGAGAGTATAATGATATGCATAATATAAGCTTCTTTTCTTGCATGATCGTTTTCAAACCTTATTCTTTTGTAAGGTTTATCTCAATCATTTTCCTCTTTTGTGCATTGACTCCCCCTTGGAGTCGTATTTTTCTATATTTTTCTCAAGGCATCTCCTTTTCTTCATGCATTCCATTCTTTTGACAGCGAAGCTCACAAACATTTGACTTAAGATAATAAGTGCATGTGAATGAAACACAACATACTCCCTTCAAAGGTATGGATAAAACTCATATTTAGGCTCATTAGGAAGATGATAAGCTAGTCAAAGAATGTCGAATGATGATCGTTTGTATGCTTAGCATTCAACTATTCTTTTTGCACTAAATCTAAAAAAGAGACACTAGGGATAATTTTTGTTTACATGGTAAGCTTGAAATGTTCGAACGCATCAAAAATTGCCTATATCATTTTCATACTTAGTCTAAATACGCATTAAAGAATATGTTTTTAAGTTCTAGCATGTATCAGGGGCTTCCTAAGACTACCACAAAGTTACAACTTTCACTATTCTATGCAAACTTCATAAGCCATGACGATTTCGTGCTCAAAATGTTCAACTACTATGTCAAAACATAATTTGCATTAGAGTTCAAAGTGTTCCAAGGTTAGCAATTCACCTATTTTCAAAAAAAGAAATTTTTCACAACCTCAAAGGATGACAAGATAATGTACCTTGAACGGTTCAAGAACCACAAACCACTGGAAATGTGGAAGTAGTGAAATTAATTTGAGTCATTCATGACCTTTAAAGTATCTAAGGATATCTGAAAGTGTTTAAATAACTCCTGATAAATTGATTCTACTCCTAGAAAATAGTCGATATAATATTGACCATGGATGTGATTCTAGGACATTCTACGAGATGATGTCGGACATCGATTCGAGATATTGACAAGATGTAATGAGATCCAAAATGGACTACATACACTCCAATAAGGTATGGACCTTAGTAGATCTATATGAGAATTGTTCTCATTGGCTTCGAGTGGATCTATAAGCGAAATCTTGGAGCTAATGGAAAGGTAGAGATCTTCAAAGCTTGGATTGGGCAAAAGATTATTCTCAAAGACAAGGAGTTGACTATGAGAAATTTTTCAGTAGGATGCTGAAGTACGTTATGATGTTATTAGCTATATCCGCATATTAGGACTATGAGATATGACAGATGTATGTGAAGATATTTATATGCAGCAGCCAGGGGCTACACATCCTTTGGGAGTAAGCAAAAGATTTGAAAACCACAGATGTCCATTTATGGGCTAAATTAGGCGTTCCGATGTTGGAACATTCGTTTTGATAACATTATCAAACTGTTTAGTTTTGTTATTAATCCGGAAGTGTCATGTGTCTACAAAATGGTTCATGGGAGCGGTGTTACATTTGTAGTGCTTTATGTCTTTATGTCGATCATATCCTACTCATTATGAATATATTGGATTATCGAATGAAGGATGATTATCTATTAATTTTTCCATGAAAGATTTGAGAGAAGCATTATATATGCTTGATATATGGATCTATAGGGATAGATCCAAGAGGATGATTGAGCTTTCTCAATCTACGTACATAAACATTATGCTAAAAGAATTTAGCATGGAACTGTCGAAAATGGGTTACCTTCCAATATGCTATGAGCGAGAAAATATGACATTTGTACCTTGTGATTCAAATGTTCGTAGCATAATGGGTGATATGTTATGTACTATACATGGTGTGGCATATGCTATTTAGTGTAACGAGCATATATCAGACAGATTTCGGTGAAAGTCACTAGAAAACTGTGAAAACAATCCTCAAATACTTATAAAGAACTCAAGATATGTTCATGGTTTTTGGATCTGTAAGGGGAGAAATAAAAATTGAAGGCTAAGCCGGTACTGGCTTTCAGTCGGATGTAGATGACTTCAAATTGATGTTCAGATTTGTATTGAAGCTTAGTGGTGGTGTTGTGTCTTGAAAAGGTTCCAAGCAAGACACCACAACAGATTCTACAATTGAAATTGAATACATTGCAGCATACAATGCAACAAAATAGGCAGTTTGGATAATAAATTTCATCCAAGAGTTGTGTGTCATTTCTACCGCGGTTGATACAATCCATGTGTACTGTAACAAAAAACGAAGCTATTATGGAAGCAAAAAAGCCAAGATTTGATTAGAAATCCAAACATATACTGAGAAAATATCATCTACTGAGAGAAGTGGTAGAGGCGACATCCTTAGCACGGGAGTCGCTTCAACAAAGAAAAATATAGCGCATCCAGTGACAAAACCTTTATGACGATTGATGTCTAACATATATCTTAGGAAGATGATTTTGAGATACTTTAGTAGTTGGTTTTGGAGAAAGTGAAAGATATTGTTATCATATATGATTTAAGACTGATTGTACTTGTAATCTTATTATGACAAATCTTTGTTTGAATATTTATATAATGACACTTATTCGTCTGGTTACACATGCATCATGATGCATTGATGAAGTCCAGAGATTGCTAAGTCTATAGAATGTGGTTACACATATGATGGTGACTATAAAATACATTCTCCACTTACATTTCTAAATGTTTCTGGTTGATGCGCCTTCGAGAATGTGATATTGGTAAAGATTGTGATCCTGCTGCTACGATTTACTTGAGCCTCACAGGGTCACAAGCAATCGGCCGACGATCTGCCGATGAGAATTATGACTTAAATGTCAAGTGCTCAAGATGATGCGATTAATGTTCATGTGAAGAGTTTAATTTTTGAAAGCTCCTCACTTTAATTGAGTTCTATATTTGGAAATGTTCCATCTATAAAAAAGATCTGATAACATATATGATATATTTATATCTCATAATTATATACAATGGTTAAAATTGTTCAATTGGATTGCCATACTTGGATTTTGAGTATAATATTTTGTGTTGGCTTTTGGGCAAGTGTGAGATTGTTAGCATAATATATACCCAGCAAGCCAAACTTTGATCTGTTGGACTTTATGCACCCAAAGCACATTAGTGACACACTAGCATCGTACATGTCCATTAAAGAGAACAACACAACTCTATAAACCAGAATAACATAATTCTCGTCGTAAAAAAGCTACATCAAACTAACACTAGTGTTGGGTTTGTAGATCTGTTCAGATTGTTTGGACTCGAGTGATCACTGCTTTCAGATTTACATTGAAGAACCATAATCTCTTTTCGTGTACTTATATTTGATATTTGCACATTATATACGGATCTAACGCAATCGATATTAATTGTATTTGGATTTTCAAAAATTATATTTTCGATGCATTTATATCTCACACCGGGCGAACCCAACATATATATAATATATAATATTTTTTTGAAGACAATATTAATATATACTATTGTTACATAGTCGTGGATATATTATTTACAATATTTTGCCCCTCAATCAGAGATATATTTTGACATAGTTTTTCTTGTTTTTTTATTAATAAAATAAATGACTTACAAAAAAACAGTACATATATCACTTTGTGACAGATTGGATAAAAGTACTTAATTTTTTTTAAAATATTTTAAGTACATGTTTTTTCTATAAAAAAAATCAACGACAACTTTGTGGTCTGATGTATTGATAAAAAAATATTTATTTTCTTTGAAAAAAATGAAAATTATAACTAGAAAAGTCTTATTTAAGCTTTCCAGTCAAGTTTTCCATCTAAATATAACTTTTCAAAAATATTTTTCTTCAAAAAGTGTATACTATTAATATGGTTTCTCTATCTAATCTTATCTTGAGATTTTCAAGAAACCCATTTTTTAAAAAACAAATATCAGAAAACAGAATTAAGCAAACCCCAAAATTTGAACCTTCAGGTTGTAGCTTCTTCATCTCTCGATCATTCGAGCCTCTCCCTTTTCTCCTCTCTTACTGTATAATTCAATCTGCAAGTTGGCGAATGTTAGTTGTATAAAATGAATGGAGATACTAGTTTTTCTTGATTTATTTTCTGTTTGGTTTTTCTTAGTTTTATTAAACTATCCCTTTTTATAAGCCAAAGTGCGCACTCCCAATAATAGCATAGCTCAACTTGCATTCCAAACCATAAAAAAGAGAATCAAAATGATATGAGACAAATTTTAGTTCTTGGAACCGATCATTAGTTGAGTAAGAATTGAATCATCATCATCTTACCGCAATCTATTACAAAGATTTAACTTTAACCAAATCCATAATTACCTCCTTTGACGATGATCTATGTTGCACGGATACGGATATGCGGATACGTGAATACGCAGATACGGGTACGACTGCACAAGATTTTCAAAATTTGTAGGATACGATACGTCTGGATACGGCAAATTTTATTTATATATATATATATAATTAATAATATTTGTAAGAAATCAAGTTTCAAGCATATAATCAACATTAAACACATTAGAAATCAGAATAAAGTTGCAAACTCACCAACTTCACCACAAATGGTAAAATATTAATCCAGGACATCTAAAAATTTCAAACATATAATCGACATAAACACATTAAAGTGGTTAGGAAATAGGGATTTAGTTAAATAATTTAATTTTAATTACAGTTTCAACCCTATTTTTTAAAAACATTCCAAAAGTTTCCGTATCTAACCCGTGTCGGATACGGTCAGCGGCGTATCTTGACCGTATCCGAAACGTATCCGAAATAAAAACTTATTTTTTGTCCCCAGATACGCCACGTGGCGTATCCGATACGTATCGGTGTCGTATCCACGTGTATCCGTATCCCAGAAGTATCCGATACTTATCGTGCAATTTTTTGGAGTATCGGTGCAACATAGACGATGATACATCTTTCAAAATAATGTTGTTTCTAGCAATTCACGTTTTCTCCCATGCCTTTATGAAGCTCTAGCGAATTTGAAGTGTTGTTCCAGATTTTGGTGCCCCATCATAATGTTGCCACGCCACCTATTACACTCAGGCCAAATGTTATATTACACTAGCCCTTAATTTGGCATATAATTGATAATCTTTCTATCGGTTTTTAACTTTTGCGATCAATAAATTCTTAGAACTTTTCTGTTGTGTTATCCAATTTCGATTTATTTATTTAATTTTTTTTTACCGATAAATCAAAGTATATTAATCAATCCAAATTTGGTACTGCATGATTCCACTCTGTAAGAACCCTGAATCATACTCTTGAAGCTCACCATCTTCATTATAATGATCCGCTTGTCCCGAAATGACCTGGACCAATAGGGAAATCACAATTCAATGAGTCTTTCGATACAATCAAATAGAAAGACCCATGGACGCCATATTCTATGAGCCTAAACTATGTGACTGAATAAATCCTCATTTATCTGTAGCGAGTCAAGGGCTTTTTTTCTACCTCCATACGGCATTGCCCCATGAGGCTTTCGCCCATTGTGGAAAATTTCCCACTGCTGCCACCCATAGGAGTCTGGGTCATGTCTCAGTCCAAGTGTGGCTGATCATCCTCTCTGACCAGCTATTAATCATCACTTTAGTAAGCTATTGCCTCTCCAACTAGTTAATCAGACACAAGCCCCTCATTGGGCGGATTCCTCATTTTGCTCCTCAGCCAATGGGGTAGTAGCAGCCGTTTCCCGTTGTTTTTCCCCTCCCAAAGACAGGTTCTTCCTCGTTACTCACCCATCTGCCACAGGAAACACCACTTCCCGTCCCTCTTGGATCTATTAAGCATGCCACCAACGTTCATCCTGAGCCAGAATCGAACTCTCCATGAGATTCATACTTGTATTACTTACAGCTTCCTTGTTTGCATATAAAGTGGATTCAGAATTGTCTTTCATTCCAAGGCATAACTTGTATCTATGCACTTTATATTCGCCCGGAGTTTCTCCCAGAAATATAGTCCTCTCTGCCCCCTCACTTAATTCTTTCAAAACTATCATGAACTTGTAATCAATATATATACTTGTTTAATTTTTGATCTTATGATGTAAAAAAGGAGCTACGTGTCCTTTATTAGCTGGTTTATGAGAGTTAATTAATATTGCACTTTTTAAAATAACACTAATCGCTCTTTAATTGGCTACAAAAAATCTTTATCCTCAATATTATACTCTTAAACATGACACGAGAAATCTTTCTATTGGTTTTCTTTTTGGAACAAAGTGACACTTTTTCCCGAACATGGGAAAAAGAATATATTCAACAATTCCCATTTGTCAAATATATTTAACAATTCCAACTTGTCAAAATATCCAAGAAATTCGACTCAATACAATCCAAGTAGTAATATATATATTACAATAAATATTTATGACTCATGTTGCCCGCTAGACACTTGTCCTTACCACCGCCATTCATGCTTGTAAACACAATATATGTATATATATATATATATATATATATATATATATATATATATATATATATATATGTATATATGTATATATATATGTATATATGTATATATATATGTATATATGTATATATGTATATTGTTTTAGAATATTAAACAATAACATAACTTTAGAATTACAAAAAGTAACTTATAATATAATTATATAGATGGATACAATACGACAATTAGATGAATATATAATTATGACAAATTTTTTTGAAATAAAATAGTTATCGTAATTCTTCTTGTTTTTTTCACCAAGGTCTTCAGCTCTATCAGTGTTTTATATTAAATTATTGTTTGATACAAATTATTAATATATTGAATAAAAAAAAGATAAAGATATAATATATTTTGTCATCACATAATAAACAACTGAATTTTTTTTTTCAAAAACAAAATAAAATATTATTAAAAATTTCCAATATAACTTTTAAATATTAAGTACATTTATCTGAATCTTTTTTTAAAAAAAATATAAAATTATAACATAACATATAATTTGTTTTTCATTGCGATAAATTCAAGTGGCGTCGATTATAATTGATAGTATTTGTAATTGATTGCAACTCTTAAAAGGAAAAAAATATAACAAATCATATCAATGAGAAATTCTTTGGTGCACTCGGTATATCAAACACTAACACACAATGTAATATATACATTGTGTGTTGATGTTTGAGTGAGCATCCAAAATTTTTCTCTTACCAATTGTTTTTCATTGCGACAAATGTAGTGCCAGTGCATTCATTGTAACAAGGTGCCGCGTGTAAACTATTAGTTGGCCGTAACTATTGCAGAATTTAATATTCGAGAATAACTGAATATTATTGCATGCTTTGGCATTCATATATTTTTTTAAAATTGTAATAGGGATGGGGATTTTTTAAAAAGTTATGTATAAGACTCAATCTCGATTTTGCTGCCCAAAGAGGAAGGTGATAACCATTTGGCCTATAGCCCGTGTCTTGACATTCATATTTAAGGCAACGATAACAAATTAGTGACACTTTTCGTAGGCAACATTACCAAAATGAGATATATTTACTTCTTTTTTAAGAATTATCAAACATGAAATATCTGCGAATACCCATTTGCTTAAAAAATGTCATGTATAAATTTAGGGCTTTCAGTTTAATATTCTACTTATATATGTTATAAAACAGATAATATTTTATTTTTGAATAATATTATTTGTCCTGCATACTGTATCATATATACTCGTTAGTAGTACATGGTAGAGTGCAAATATAATGGACTTATTTATATACAATTTTAATAAATTTATACATTCAACTACATAAATTTTTTTAAGCATATATATATATATATTATTTATAATAAAAAAAATCTAAATGTTTTTAACAAATTTAGTCTAACAAAAATTATTTTTTAACAAAAGTGGTCTTATAATTGAATATGGGCTTTGCTTTTGATTAAAAAGAAAAGTTTGAAACTAGTATTGATTAAAAAAAAAAGTTTGTTACTATTTTTTATTATAAACAATTTTCATAAGACTATATTTGATAAGTCCTAAAAGTTTGGAACTGTATTGCAAAGATCTATATTTTATGGAACCATTTTTTTAAATTTATCATAATTACTTAATCAAGTTTCGATCTATTCAAAGTTTTCAACACTTGCCTTACATAATGCATGCATAAATTAATGCATGTTGGCATTAAATAATTCAACACCCTACTCTATTTAAATATTTTCTCCATCTTTACTATAACCTAGCCCTCCCCCATCATTTTCCTCTTTCATTTGCTGTTAATCGTTCTGTATCTTTTTCAAAACTACGAGTGATTAAATCCCTTCAATTTTCTTGAAAAAGAAAACAAAGAAAGAAGAGATTGTTTCACCTTGTTACCATCGTACTTATCTTTTCTTGTTTGATTTTATATTCTTGATAATCTTCTGTTAAAACCCTATTTTCCCCTCAAGATTTGACCCAAAAAACCCACAAAAGGGCTAGTTTTTTCCTCGCAAAATATTTGATTACAGCTCTTATTATATCAAAAAATCCACCAAAAGAATTATGAATTTTTCTAAAGAGTATGTTGGATCAAGTTCATTACAAAACTGGGATAGTGAGGAACTGATTCCTCAGCCAATGGAGGCCTTATTAGAAACTGCTCCTCCAGCATTTCTCAGCAAAACTTATGAGTTTGTTGATGATCCAAGCACAAATGATTTTGTTTCGTGGGGTCGAGGTAACAATAGTTTTATTGTTTGGGATCCTCAAAAGTTTGCAATGAGTCTTCTTCCAAAGTACTTCAAGCACAATAATTTCTCAAGTTTTGTGAGGCAGCTTAATACTTATGTAAGTAATACTCTATGTTTTATCCCTTTTTTCGCAATTAATAGATGTATATATATATATATATATTCGAATAAAGATTATAGTTCTTCTAATTTAGTATAAGTTCGATCCATATCTAGGTATAAAGGTAACAAGTATACGGACATTGAAGAATAAAATTAATTGACGGGATCCTTTATGTTTGCTCATTCTTGGAGTTAACTAAATTAGAGTACTTTATAATTACTTGTTTAGAGTACATAGTGTTCATATAATTTTTTGTGGATAGTTCTTAAATATCAACATTCCGTTCTACATTCAGTATCTATCTAATTATGCATCGTTTGATACATTGATAAGGATATGATGAACCATAATTTTTAATTATTCATCCATCACTTATCTCATCCATGGCACCAAACATTTCTTTCATTGTACTTTTTATTAAGGAATTAATTCTTAGTGTAGAGAGACCTTCTTAAGTAAATTGTGCATTTTATATTGTAAATTATTCCAGGGCTTCAGGAAGGTTGATCCAGACAGATGGGAGTTTGCAAATGAAGGGTTTTTAAGGGGACAAAGGCATCTTATAAAAAACATTGTAAGAAGAAAGACTCAATATTCGAGTTCTCAAACATCGACTCAAATTTTTGGTTCGTGCACGGAGGTGGGAAGTTTTGGATTAGATGCAGAAATTGATGGTCTGAAGCGCGACAAGCAAGTTCTAGCTATGGAATTAGTGAAACTTAGGCAGCAACAGCAAACTACTTTATCATATCTTCAAAAAATGGAACAAAGACTTGTAAGGGCAGAAATAAAGCAAAAACAAACTATGAGTTTCTTGGCAAGAGGTATACAAAACCCCACTTTCTTGCAACATATGTTGAGGCAAAAAGACAAGAAAAAAGAGCCCGAAGAGGTAATAAGCAGCCACAGGAAAAGAAAAATGTTAGACCATGTCTCAACAAATGTTGGGGTTCAAGAATTAGTATTCCAAGGGGGACATACTAGTTTGGCCACAACTGGGGATATTGGTTCTCTAGAATTAGGCCAAGAAAGTGAAGAAAATGCATACAGAAATGAAGTTGGAATTGGGCAATTTGGCGACGGGAACTTTTATGTTAAGCTAGAGGCTCAAGAGTATTGTGAAACTGCAAGATTCGGTGATTTGGAGCTTGAGAAATTGGCATTGACTGTGCACAAACCTCAATTGGTTGTGGATGGAAAATCTTTGGAAAAAGTGGATTACAAGCCGATTGATGAAGGATTTTGGGAAGATTTGATAAATGATAGAATTGATGAATTGCGACATTTTGGTGTCGAGTAGGGTGGGGATGATTTGGCTGAGCAATTGAGATTCTTGGACTCAAACCTAAGATAGGAAAATAAGATTTTTTTAGGGCTTAAATTTTTTGGCTCTCATAATTTGTATATTGCATCATTGGGCTCACCTTTTCGGTAAAATTCGATGTTACATTTGTTTTTCAACGTTTTTTTTATTTATTAATTACGAGTTTTTTAGTGGGTTTTTTTTTTATTTTTAGTATTGGGGATGACAATTTTTGTGTTACATGGATCTCGAAATGAAGACCATACCACAATCGGGATTAGGTGACAACCATTGAAGCAACAACCCTGGTGTCATAATTTATCGGGTTTTTGTTACTATACAAAATGTTATTTACATTTTGCTCTTCAATTAACCAAGATGCCACTACCTACATTCATGCTCATTCCATGACTGCAGTCAGAATATGAATTATTTTTCTACAAAACCACCTGGTGATAGGTCCTTATTTACAATTTTAGGTAATTTAACTTATGGTATATGTACTTATGTAGTGTAAAATATTACAGGGAAAATTGCAAATTTGATTTCTTTATTTTTGTCTCTTTATGATTTTGGTCAATTTATGTTGTCAAATTTTATTAAATAGTTCGTTATTTTTTTCTTTTTGATGATTTTAATAATTTTCCGTGTGGCACTCCATGGTGCATAATTGTCAAGTGCCACATAAACACTCCATTAAAAAAATGACTAGAGATACAAAGCAAAGGACCAAAATTGTCAAAAAATAAAAGATAAATGAAATACTCAATTTTGACATAATGAAATAAACATAAAAGACAAAAAGAATAATATTTTTAAACTTATATACATGACAAAACGTCTGATTGTGGTCGATCTTTGGTATTTTTAAGGTGGTTCGTTGTTTATTGTTTAATTAATTGTAATCTTGCATTCTTAGATTTGAGCACCCCTAGTGTTAATTTAATGTGATTTTTGCCTACGAAAAAGAAAGTACAGAACAACATGATGATAGTTCAAATAGATAAAAGTTATCATTATTCAGTTTCCCTTTGATAGATATTTGTTAAAAAAAATATTTACCCATTTTTAATCTCAACATAAATTGTAAGAAATACAACATATTTTTTATTAGATAAACTTCATATTTTTTTCTATATAATGTAAAAATTTATAATTAAAATGTCATGAAATATTAACCTAAATCCTTACTACTGCTAAAAAAATAATGACTTCAATTGATTATCAAAAGACAAATTGGCTGTCAAAAAACCTAATTTTTGCAATTTGGATTATTTAGTTGTTAGAGAAATATAATTGAGAATAGATATCCGAAAATTTTGGATTTGTTAAAAAAAAACATTGTGAAAAGGACTAAAATATTATATTTAAATATGTAAGATTAATTTTGATATTCAAATAGATTGAAGATTAAAATTAGAGCTAGTGACCACATGTGGTATTAACGCTAATAAGCACGTTATCCATTGTGGTTTGTAAATATGTATTTTGCCCCTTGTGATTTGTAAAATATAACTCACCGACTCTCGCCATTATATACACATCATTGTTTCGATTGTGTGTCACAAGCACTCTATAAATGGTTGCCATCTCCGAGGAGATAAAACTCCAGACGAGCTAGAAATGGAGGAAGGTGATGAGATATATGCAATGCCGCACTATGATTGAGCTCAATCGGCGATAGAACGAGTAACAATATCAAACAGAGAGACCATACCTCCATCGGCAGTGGGTACATCGCTCTCAAAATGATCAAAGGCTTGTATGAAAGCGAGGTGTTTTCCAGGATCAAGAAGCACACGACTTTTCTTTTTTTTCATAATGGTTCAAAATCCATAAAAAAGATATAAATCTCAAGAATATAATATACAATCGCCTACATGCGAAGACAAGCAGCCGGATCTCGAAACCAATCTGAACAAGACAGTGCCTTAATTCTTAGAATTGCTGAAACTCTAGAGAAAACACGACTAATGAAGCTTATGAATCACTATTGTGAACGCCATTCTATGGATTATGACTCTTTTGGGTCATATTTCATGGTATCCTCTACGAGGAGAGCAAACTCCAGACGTGCTGACATTTGAGGAAGGTGATCATATACATGCACCGATGATCAAGAGGGGATGCTAATTTAAAGATTGGCCAACCTTCACATTAGCTTATGCCATGTTTTGTTTCCCTTTTTGGTTTGATTTGTATGGTTTCGATGAGTGCATAATGAAAACGTAATGCTTCAGAAGATAAAACTCGAGAGAACATGTTTCAATTCCAAGAACTCAAAAGCCAATCTGACCACTTTAAGTCAATTGGTGAGATTAGCAGCACTTATTTGTGAACTTTGTTATGAATCCTCCATAGTTTCGGCAAAGAACTCAACTAACTTTGTTGTACAATTCCAAACATATGTGCCAATATTAGTCCATGATCAAATAGTGTTCATATTTTTTAAATTTAAATGTGAGGATTTACTCCCTCTAAAATATAAGCACTTACGGATACAATATAGTGCTATAATAGGGATTTTATTGAGTAAAATAGGAAAAATATTGGGTACCAAATTATCCATCTCAAAGTCTTCGCTCGGTTCATAGTTCAATCTAAAGCCTATGAGGCAGTAGCTCCTTAGCGCTCATTAACTCATAGCTGCCTAACTCGTTGCTCATTAGGATAGGAAAGCTAAATCTTCTAATCAACAAATATGCCAAAGAAAAAGCTTAAAAGGCTCTTCCTTCTCTTGATGTCGAATCTTGATTAGCTGCCACCAGGAACCTATTTGGATATTTGATAAATTAAATCTTTGAATTGAAATTATAATTGTAAGAATTGAGTTTGAGCAAGTATGTTGTAAGGTTTACGTCCCGCTTTCCGTCTCGATTGATAACCTGCAATCAAGAAACAAAACAGATCACAGTATACAATTTCAACTAATAAAACTATCAACTGAAATGCAAAGCAAGAGTAAGGAATTAGGGCTCAGGTCGAGCTGGGTTTCCTTTCAACGTCGTCACCGGGGAACCAAGGTATCGAATCCAAAAGGGGAGACACACACACTGCCCGAAGACACTACCCGAAGACCCTGCCCGAACCACACTCAACGCACGGCCACAACAGTGCACACAGCACCACTCTCACGGCACACACACAGCACCACACACGGCCACTCAGCACCACACTCAAGCACAAGCCAGCGCACACAGCACCAAGCCACTCACGGCCACAAGCCAGCGCACACAGCACCAAGCCACTCACGGCCACAAGCCAGCGCACACAGCACCAAGCCACTCAAGGCCACAAGCCAGCGCACACAGCACCAAGCCACTCACGGCCACACACACCACAGCGCACACAGCACCAACCCAAGCACAAGGCGCACACAGCACCACACTCAAACCACCACACCAGCCCAAACCACTCTGGAACAGGGATGAAAAAGGGGGGCGAAATTGCACACTGATTTCGGGTTTCAGAGGTGTTGGCCTCATCATGAACCAAGGCCAACATAAAGGCATCGAAGGGGAGACGAAGGGGAGGGAGCAAGTCCCAAGGATATGGACCAGCCGAAGAGGCGTGTGGCTGGGAAGCTTCTGGACGCATGGGAGACCAAGGGTGAAAGGGGGGAGAGGGCCAAAAGCCCAACAAGCAAATGAGTGGTAATGGGCCAAAACCCAACAAATCTCCACCTTGGCACAATACCGGCTCCACCTCGACGTAAGGAAAACCCAATAAATGACTCATCATCGCCCAAAGGGTCCCCACAACACACACAGTATTGTGTGGACCAAGTTCTTGTCATAGCACACAGCACAGACAGAGAACACAGACAATAACCAACACAAAGAGGTTAAAGTCAATAACCGGGGTAACAATATAACAAGCACACAGCAGTTATACTAATCAAAAATAGTTAACACCTAGTAATCAATCATCAGTATCAAATTTAAAAACTTTTAAACATGATTGAAACTTACTAAGGGACAAACACTTAGTACACATATCAGCAGGATAAAACACATAATCACTTAGATTATCACCTACAGATAACAACCATTGAATAACATTCCAAAGCACAGAGCTAGGATTAGTCATATACCTACTAAAGCAACTAATAGCATAAGCTATACCATGCCAAGTACTAATCAGCAAATACATTAAGCAACTAATAGCATAAGCTATATCATGCAAATCTTCATGTTCAATCGAAACCAATTCATCATGCACAACATGTTCATTTTCAACAACACTACCATGATTTACAGGCATTCCATGAATTTCAGGTTCATTAACACACGAATCATGTACACCAGTTAAATGCTCCACCTCGCAGGGAGTAGCACTGGACACAGACTCATCAACATGCACAGAACTCATAGTCACATTAGGGGAAGGGAAATCCGGGAATTTCACTCTTTGTTGTTTGCCATAAACACACGAATCACAGAAAAGGCATGCAAGACAACACGTCTTTACCAACGCAGCCTTTTTCATGCAAATTCTCTAGACCTTTAGAACTTATATGACCTAATCTCCTATGGCACAGATCAGTCAAGTCATCAGTCACAGAATTCACATTATCATATACAGATTCAGTTTTGCAAACATAAAGATGTCTTTTCTTTTCACCTTTGAAAACAACCAAAGAACCCTTTATGATTTTCATAACTCCATTTCCCCATCTACCCTCAAGACCATATGATTCTAATCCAGAACAAGACAACAAATTATTGCACAAAGCAGGAACATGTCTTACATCTTTTAGAGTCATAGAATAACCAGAATCAAATTTTAAATAAACATCACCAATGCCAGCAACTTTACAAAGTTTCTCATTAGCAATAGAAACATAACCATTATCAACTTCTTTATAATTAGAAAACAAATTTCTAAGAGGTGACATGTGATAAGAGCAACCAGAATCAATTAGCCATTCATTTTCACACACAGTAGATGAATGCACATAATTCACAGAATCACATAAGTCAGTCACCATAAAGACATCACCAGAGTCTTCACCAGATAAAGAAGCATGATTCACTTGTTCATTAGATTGGTTATTATTATTTTGATTCTTGTTTTTCTTTTCAGGACAGTCTTTAATAAAATGATCAGGATCACCACAATTAAAGCACCTCCTATTCTTAGGCCTAGACTTAGACCTTTTCCCCTTGTTATACCTATGTTGAGACCTACCTCTAACATGCATAACTTCACCAGAGTCTTGCTTACCGCCGTTGTTCACTGTTAAATCTAATTCCTTGCTTTTCAAGCCGTTCATTACAGTATCCAATGTAATAGAATCCCTACCGTACTTAATGGCGGATTTTACATCACTATAATTCTCAGGAATAGCATTTAAAAGAACAATAGGTGAATAGTCGTCAATGTTCTTATCTCCTGTCAATTTAATATCTTGAATTAACTTAGTAAACACATCTAAATTCTCATCTACGTCTTTGTTCAAGTCTAGCTTGAATCTGAAAAATTTTTCCAACAAGAAAAGTTTACTAGGCAAAGATTTTTCAGTAAACATTTCTTCTAATTTTTCCCAAAGTTCTTTAGAGATGATAGTTTACCACACTTCCTGAGCACAGAGTCAGACAAGTTCAAGATAATAGAAGAATAAGCATATTCGTCATCTTCCAGTTTCTTAGCAGTAGTAATGTTCTCAGCCCAATTACCATCAATAGGTTTAAATACCTTTTGTTGTATTAAAATTCCTTTCATTTTTTGTTGCCATATAGAAAAATCAGATTTTCCATTAAACGGTTCAATGTTATATCCAGAAATTGAAGCCATCACTCTAAGCAGAGAGGCACACACAATTTCAACAACCAAACAGCAGAAGCAAGGACCACAAGGCACACAAAAACACAATGAAAGAATTAACCAAGCTAAGGGAAGGAAAAATCGCAATCACCCACAAGATCACAATACACTCAAAGGTGTACGAGCATGGGGTTTCAGATTGAGATTTTCCTACGGGTAAGGGACACAATTACTTAGAAACAACGTAGTAAATAGATTATGGGTCAAGATAATCACTTACTACCCAGAGACAAAGCTCTGGGGTGACGAAACCAACACTGACCGAAGCACCGAAAGGCACTGCCCGAGATCTGCCCGAGATTCCAGTCGCTGCCCGAACTCTCCAGCTGCTGCCCGAAGCCTCCAGCTGCTGCCCGAAGCCTTCTGCCCGCTGCCCGAGGCCCACTACCGCTGCCCGAGGTCTGCCCGAAGCCTACTGCTCCTGCCTGAAACCTCCTGCTGCTGCCCGAAGCCCAACAAGCACTGCCCGAGACCAGCCGAGCTCTCCAGCCGCTGCCCGAGGTCTGCCCGAGCACTCTTGCTGCTGCCCGAAGTCCACCGAGCACTCCACCAGGCACGGAACGCTCTGATACCACTGTAAGGTTTACGTCCCGCTTTCCGTCTCGATTGATAACCTGCAATCAAGAAACAAAACAGATCACAGTATACAATTTCAACTAATAAAACTATAAACTGAAATGCAAAGCAAGAGTAAGGAATTAGGGCTCAGGTCGAGCTGGGTTTCCTTTCATCGTCGTCACCGGGGAACCAAGGTATCGAATCCAAAAGGGGAGACACACACACTGCCCGAAGACACTACCCGAAGACCCTGCCCGAACCACACTCAACGCACGGCCACAACAGTGCACACAGCACCACTCTCACGGCACACACACAGCACCACACACGGCCACTCAGCACCACACTCAAGCACAAGCCAGCGCACACAGCACCAAGCCACTCACGGCCACAAGCCAGCGCACACAGCACCAAGCCACTCACGGCCACAAGCCAGCGCACACAGCACCAAGCCACTCAAGGCCACAAGCCAGCGCACACAGCACCAAGCCACTCACGGCCACACACACCACAGCGCACACAGCACCAACCCAAGCACAAGGCGCACACAGCACCACACTCAAACCACCACACCAGCCCGAACCACTCTGGAACAGGGATGAAAAAGGGGGGCGAAATTGCACACTGATTTCGGGTTTCAGAGGTGTTGGCCTCATCATGAACCAAGGCCAACATAAAGGCATCGAAGGGGAGACGAAGGGGAGGGAGCAAGTCCCAAGGATATGGACCAGCCGAAGAGGCGTGTGGCTGGGAAGCTTCTGGACGCATGGGAGACCAAGGGTGAAAGGGGGGAGAGGGCCAAAAGCCCAACAAGCAAATGAGTGGTAATGGGCCAAAACCCAACTTATGTAATAGAAGACAATAAAGGAAGAATGAAAATGAAGTACGATGGCAAAACTTGACTAAATGTCATAACTCGTGTTGGAGAATCTTACAATAAATCAAATACCGAGTGAGAGATTTTTGATATACCTGATTAGCCTCTTCTTTGACTTTCCTCTCGTTAGTTAGCAGATTATCACTAGGGTGATCTGTTTTGTTTACACAACTTAAACCCTTGGACTCGTCGGTAATTGTCCAAGAGGTTTACAATATTATGTTGTGGTGTTTTATAATGGGAGATGTATACTTTTTTATTTATAACAAATATGAATACATAATTAGGTCATGGGCCATAACCCGTATATGATTCGATTAAGGACTTTTAATTAATAGAAGGTTAGTATAGATGGGATTCTAAGACATAGATTTAGAAGTTGATAAGTAAAAGAAGAAAATATCAGACTATATTACTGAAATTTACATCATTCTTTACACACCATACTTAATTAACACTATCAAAAACGCCCTTACAAAACCTTCACACAAGAGTCCCACCCTTGACATACTCGGTGTAAGCCAACGCTATCAACCCTACCATTGCGAGCCTTCCATTCCAAAGCTCTGCATCGGATGTCATCAATCCCCCCGACCTTGAATCCGCGCTCACGCCTTTAAACAATGGGACAAGAGACGCTACAGATAGCAGAACAGTTGTCCCGAGAAACCACGCGATACCTCCATTTTGTATCTGAGAAAATATATCTTGTCCTCTTGTTAATTCAACTGTGCGATGGCAGCCACGAATCCGATCATGGCTAGGCGGCCATTAATTCTTTCTGGACCAGGCCCGTCAAAGGCCATGATGTCTGTGATCTTGGTGCTATCCTGGATATACATTGAGGTAACATATGAATATAAAATTAACTTGTCAAATTAATCAGAGGAAAGTCATTATATTTTGCAATGAAAATAATAATATTTGGATTTGAAATAACCTCAGGTTGCGGAGGTGGGGGAGGCGTTGAAAATAACTAAGGTGGAATCGGAACTGCTGCTTTTTCTTTCTCATCAGCAACTTCATTGTTCTCCTGTTATAACAAGTAATCTCCAATATTTTCATTGTTCTTTTAAAATACATATGATAAACGTTGCGTAATACGTTACCTCTTTCATGCTTCGGACTCTGAACTTCAAATCCCTCTTGAAAAGTGGCACGCTTCTCAAAAGAGCAATTGGTTCAAACCAACAACATTTCTTGAACCTAAACAAGCTCCACAGATCATTTGCATCCCTGTTGCTGCAGCTGCCATATTGTGTGTTTGTGTGTGAAAAAATCAACTTCGGTTTTTGTTTATTTGAAGGTATTGAAGCGTAGTCTAAATGATATACTGGGGTTTGATATAGATTTCTCTTTATAACTTGTATCCAAGTTTGAATATGGCAAAGTGTAGGAACCGTGGATTTATTTATAGATGTATGGGGGGTTTTGGTGCAGAATGTATGTAACATGGATCCATAGGCACCGGACAGGTTTCTTTCCAATGTCTCGGGAAAATTAATTAAAGCTAGGATGTGTAAGGCTATAAATTTCTAGTCCATTTAGTCTGTTAGTCATAATACTCGTATGAGCACTTTGGAATATATCATATCAATGGTTGATGCATATCTGGATGATATCCTCGAGGATATCATCAAATTTTCCTAGTCGTGTATGAATTAATAATGTAAGCTATGATTTCGTACCTATTGTCTAGTAATTTTTTTTTTCAGAAAATTCAAACTATGTTAAATGAAATATTTAGGTGTTCACCTTTTTGTGATAATATAATTGAATAATGGTGTCTATATTAAAATACGGATGTTGAGATCCAAAGGTTGATACAAGGATTAGAATTTGTCCACCCTATTCAGAATATAGAGCTCAAGTCCTTTGAATAAAATTAGAATTTAATTATATGTATAACTCTTGGATCTTTTTTTATATTGTTCCACCCTAGTATTAAAAAAACTATACAAAGATTTAAAAATGTAATATTTAAAGGGAAATGTTATTGTCAGAACAACTATTATTCCTACCAGAACAATTTTAATGAATTTATAATGAAATTGATATGCCAATAATATTAGTTCTGATAATATCGTAACACATAAATCATTTTCTGTTTGCCTAATTAATTGTTTGTTATCCCCTTGGAGGTAGACATTTTCTTCAAAGTTGAATTAGATGCCAATAATGTCGAGGTTCAAACGTTCTAGTCCTTGGGTAGGTTTAAACTAATAAACAGTCTTTTTAACAAAAGTAGTCTCACATAGATATTTTTATCAAGTAATATCTCACAGAAACTATTATAACAAAAATAGTCTCAAGTTTTGGTAAGCACTTAGGGACCACTTCTGTTAAAAATAATTATGTTGGATTATATTTGATAAAAAAGTATTTATATGTTACCACTTCTGTTAAAAATAATTTCTTTGATATTATATTTGAGTATTCTTAAAAGTTTGGCCTGTTGGGTTTCCGTCCCCGGCGTCAGATCCAAACGCAGCGAAAATAAAACAATAAACAGATCTAATCCGTGGACCGATGAGCGCGTCTGATTCTCATATAAGCATGCAATATTGAATATTAATTGCACGAAAAGATATTACCGTTCATCGATGTAAATGTGACAACGGTAATCCCTCAAGTCCAAACAACCTGACCAGATCTACTATCTCAACGCATGTGCTAGTTTGGTGTCAGTATTTCTTCAATGAGAAATTTGTGACTTTGAGTTGTTCTTCTTTCAGAGACTATTGTGATATATTTATAGGGTCATTGAGTCAATAATGGGTTTTGGGTGCATAAAGCCCAACAGATCAACATTTGTCTTGTAGGACATATATTATGCTTACAATCTCCCACTTGCCCAAAAGCCAATTCAAAGCACTAAACTCATAATCCTAGTATGTCAATCCAATTGAAGAACTTGATGTACAACAATTGCACATATTATGAGATATAAATATATCATATATATTAATTTTAGAACTTTCTATTTATGGAACATTTCCAAATACAGAAACTCCACTAAAATTAGGAGCTTTCAAAAATTAAACTCATCCCATTAACATTAATCACATCATCTTGAGTACTTAACGTTTAAGCCTCAATTCTCATCGGCAGATCGGCGGCCGACTGCTTGTGACCCAACGAGGCTCAAGTGTATCATAATAGTAGGATCACAATCTTTATGATTTTAGAAGTCAATCAACTCTTTGGGCTTACCCTGAGTGCCCAATTGTCAATTAAACTCTTTTAATATACAATGACCGAAATATAATTTCATTAACAACCTACCGATCATGGGTAGCGCCTAGCATCTGCACTTCACAAAAACCTAGATACAAATGACTAGCAACGTACGAGAACATGTCAGCCATAGTTAGCATGCAGTACATTCCTTTCACTCATATGTCCCGATTGAATCTAGGGCATTGGTTGGTCGAGGCCCCTTATGATTTCAATAACTATGTATTTGTTTCACGTTATATGATTCATTGTGTGCGTATATGAAAAACTCTTTTTTCACAAGCACTACCACTCTGGCCAGAGATTCCTTGAATCATATACAGAAAAACACACATGACATCCTGGTTCATCAAGACCACTGGTGAATTCCCAACGACAATCATAGGCATCTGACAACATCATTGAATGCCCAAAATAACAACTTTATGATCCGCATGTGATCAGTCATTAAATCAACAGCTATCTATCAAGACCTCAATGACACCTCGGGTCATGAGGAGTAATTAGGAATTCTATACTCGACAAATGAAAACCACTTATAGAATTCCGAGTAGGGTCGTTCAGTGAACTCATTCCTAATTAACACCTATTCATGTATGGTGACTTCTCCAAGCCAACACTGATGAAACGCGGCGCACTACACTAGACACATCATGAATACCAGTCTCTAACGAGCATCTATCGATATCCCATTCTCGAAGGCTCATCGACCAGGATCATTTAGAAATAGCAGTCGAGAATGTATTTCATGGTCACCATCATATGTGTAACCACATTCTATGGACTATAGCAATCTCAAGGACTTCATCAATGCATCGAGATGCATGGGTAAACAGATGAAGAAGTGCCATATATATTAATTTTCAAACGATGATTTGTCATAATAAGATTATAAGTACAATCAATCAACTATTGATTTACTTAGTCACATATGACAACAATATATTTCACTTTCCCAAAGCTAACTACTCATGTGCTTCGAGACCATCTTCCCAAGATGTCTGACATACACCAATCGTGTAAAGGCTTTGTCAGTAGATTCACTATATTTTTCTGTTGAAGCAATTCTCTCGATAATAATGTTGCATCTACCATCTCTCTCATTAGATGGTATTTTATCAATATATGTTTGGATACCGATGAGATCTTGGCTATTCATAATAGCTTAACTGTTGTCACAGTACACAAGGACTGTGTCAACCGCACTAGAAATTACACCCAACTCTTGGATGAAATTTCATATCCAAACTGCCTCTTTGCTACATCATATGTTGCAATGTATTCAACTTCAGTGGTGGAATCCAATGTGGTGTCTTGCTTGGAATATTTCCAAGAGACAACATAATTATTAAGCTTAAATACAAATCCGAACATCGATTTGGAATCATCTACATCTGACTGAAAAGCCAGCATCAGCTTAGCCTTCAACTTTTATTTCTCCACTTACATATCCAAAAAACATGAACATATCCTAAGTTCTTCAGAAGTACCTGAGGATTTTTCACAATTTTCCAGCACCGGGATCTGCCTGATGTTTGCTCATTACACGAAGAACATACATCAGGCCAAGTACATAACATAGCATACATTATGCTATTAAAAATCGAAACATAAGGTACCAATGTCATCTTTTCTCTCTCCTCATCAATCCTAAGACCCATTGACTCGAGAGATGAATATTACGATATATTGTGAAGTAACTCCTTTTTCGACTATTCCATGCTAAACCCTTTTAGCATAGTGTTTATGTATGTAGATTGAGAGAGCCAAACATCCTTTAGATCTATCCCTATAGATCTTTATGCTAAGCACGTAGGACGCTTCTCCCAAATATTTCATAGAGAAATTAGTAGATAACCATGCTTTAATTTGATTACTCCAATATCATTCATAATGAGTAGGATATCATTGTCTTAAAGCATTACAAAGGTAACCCCGCTCACTTTTGTACACACATGATACTTCTGGAATTTCAACAAGACCAAACATTTTGATAATGTTATCAACCAGATCTTCTAGCTCCGGGAAGCCTTCTTAGGCATATAAATGGACCTCTGGAGTTTGAAAACATTTTTCTCATTCCCAGAAGTTGTGAAAACCTATGCCTGCTACATTTCTACCTCAATGCCACCATTAAGAAATGTTGTCTTCGCATCCATTCGTCATATCTCATATTCATAATATGCAGATATAGCTAATAAAATACGAATAGACTTTAGAATCACAACCGATGAAAAAATTTCTCACAGACAACTCTTTGCCTATGGGAATAACATTTTTCCTACCAGTCTAGCTTTGAAGGTCGCTATCTTCCCATCCACTCTGTTTCCTTTAAAATTAATCCCTTTTTATTTCTCTCAGGTTAGTGAAAGCAATCTATTTCTTAATCAACTTGTCAGCAGAACAGATCACTGAAAATAATAGTGCGGAACGATCTGTTCTAGACTGGTAAGAACGGCTCGATGGCTTAAAGAGTATAACGTAGTGCAGAATGATAAAAGACGGAATGTGTTTCTGGAAGTTCGAAGGTGGTGTAATCCTTCTACGTCTCCCATTCTTCCAATTAAGGAAGGATTCCACTAGAAGACTTTGATTTATACAATCTTGTTGTACAAACCCGATTCAGCTGGATTTACCTCACTACCAGACTGAAACTCCTAGTCTCTCGATCTGTTCAGACACACACTGTCTGACAGTTACAATTGATTCTCACTTCTCTATCTTAGTAAAGAATACGCAATACAGACTGATCTTGTCTATGCACACAATGATCCTATAATGATCATATATTACAATATGCTGTGCTTATGAAAACTTTTGAGCAGACTGATAAAATGAATATCTTCTGAAAGTGGTTCTGCTCAGGAATATCTGAAGTTGTAAGCTTGTGCTGTTTTTCTTTTCTTTTCGTTTCTTGATCGATCAGTCAGTGCTTTGATCTCTTTAGTTGCATCCTTATATAGTTGCTTGTACCAACGACATTATTTCCTTTTCTGTGCAACTCTTGACTCTGCTCAGTCTCTGAATAAGCTTCAGTCTTATTCTTTTAGGCACTTGCCATTCTATGCTTTCGGCATCTGTCAGGTAAGTTCTTCTTTGTCTTCTTACCTTTTACGGTAATCCTCAGTCCTTGGTCTTTTTCAGCATTAATTCCATCATTAAATGCTTCAATAAATAGCCGTTAATGATTCGGACTGAAGAGCAAAGCTTATTCAACCTTGTCTGCTCTGCTCTGATTATTGTTGAACTGATCTGGAGCTTCGATCTAGTCAGGCTGATGTTCATCGATCCGATCTGATTTTGCGGTAGACCATATCGGCGTGATCTGCTTTGAGCATCGATCTGGTCAGACTGATTTCTATCGATCCGTTCTGATTCGTTTTGTCATCTTTAAAATCCGGAACTAACACACTCCAAGCTTTCACTTATTGATCCATTTGCAGCCGATGGGAACAATTCCCTCAAGAGGATCTGCTAAGGTGAGTCAATTTCGAATCTTATGGCATTTTGCCAATGTCTCGAATCGATGTCCATTATCGTCTCCTTGAAAGTCCTAGGATCACATCCATGATCAAAATCATTTTGACTACTTTCTAGGATTAAATTCAATCTATCAAGCGTTCCTGAAACACTTTCAGATCTCATTGATACGTGTACTTTAAAGGTTGTGATTGACTCAATTAATTTCTCTGTTACTACGTTTCCAGTAGTTTGTGGTTCTTGAACCCTTTCAAGTTATATTATCTTGTCATTCATGTCTAATAGAAACATTTTCTCTATAAAAATTGCACTAGAGAAATAAACACTTTGTCTCCAATTGATAATATAAATTTCCACAAAATAGCATAAGATGGATCAACTATACAACTCATCTTCCACTGACTTCTTTACATAAGAAGAACATCCCAAATCTACATTTGGATTATTTTTCAGTCCATATCATATATGGAGCTTTGGTCACTGCATTTGTATGAACTATGTTCAACCAATATGTAACTTTAGAGAGTTACTGGGAGAGAATCACATTCTCTTTAAGATAAATCAACATCATCTTGCACTAACATTTAGTGCTCCACATACGCCCTTATGAATAAAATTCAAAAGACCATCAGCACATGCCAAAGATATGTGGGGTTTAAGTTATCAACCTTTTATATTCTTTGAACATAATCATACTAATCGTTCATAAGTTCATCAGATTCAATAAATCATGCATTCTTAAAAATACCGCAAATCATATTTGCAAGTTTAAAAGAATATCATTCTCTATCAAAATAGGAACAATGTTTATGATTAAATCTAAAACAAATAAATAATTTCTCAAACCAGTTCAAGATTTTATATTAAATAAATGTTTCAAACAACCTTTGCAACAACTCTTGCTACAATGCTTAGCCTCAGGTACGTGTCACCTTTCTAGGGCTCTCTACTTCTTCCCAGCATCTGCAACTCTTTGCAAAGACGTGATCACAATTGGTATCATATACCAAAGAAGTAGAAACAATGGAAACACTAATATTAATATAAAGTACACCATTTCCAGAACGCTTCTGGTTGAGGTATTCCTTGCAGTTTATGTGTTAGTGACCATCAGTGAAAACATAGCTGCTACTCCTTCTTAGTTGCTACTATATCCATTTTCGTCTTTTGAGTTCAAGAACCATTTCCCTTTCTCTACTTTATCCTTGAATCCTTCCTACCAGTTGTAGAAGATTCAACAAGATGAACACATTTCTCCTTTGAATCAAGGACTCACGGGTTTCCAACATTTTGACTATAAGATCAAATCTACAGCCAGTTAATGAGGTATTGTCACATTCAGATTTTTCAATTTCTCAACAAAAGATATTATTTCTACACCATGCTCATGGACCGAAGCCCCATCTTGCAGGTGAAATGAAAAATAGCTCTTTTGAGATCGCGAGTCTCAGTAATTGCTCCCGTTCACCAAACAACATTTGTAGGTGTTGAAAAATATTAGCAATATGAGCAAATTCCTCATATCTATGTTGAAACTCAGACATTGATGCTATCATATAACACATTGTCTCGAGATCATCATACCATCACTTCTCAAGTGCGGTGATTGCTTTATTAGACGAACCAGGAGGCACTTCAACAAGTGGTTTCCCATCAAGGATATAAAACTATTTTTCAGAAACAAGCACTATTTTAAATTACGTAGCCAATCAAAATAATTTGGGTCCAGTTAATTTGTTTGTATCGAGAATTAACACAATCGGATTCACGACAATTACAATATTGAGAATAAACAGAAAATATAAGAAAATCGTTTGACTATTAATTAATTCAAAAACCATGGACTTTAGTTATTGAATGCTCCCACTAAATTTTTTGAATTCATCACCCTCATGACAAATGAACAGAAAATCATATTTTCTTAGTGGGCTTGTAGTCCAACTAGCTCATGATAGCCCTGGGTGAGATTCCAGCCGACCTCATGATACTAAAGTTAGCTCACAATTGCATCATATGCAACCCCCAAGATATTCGTCTCGCAATTGGCATAACCCTACGGAGGCAGGCCAATTATGCATTTTCACGTCAAACTAACACATCCCACGGATGGCAATGTCCGCCAATAAAACCTCACGAGGGTGAGCAATCTTAAAGGTTAACAAAACCCTATCCATAATTAAGCGGCAGTTAAACACACAACTTTCCCATGTCAGATACCCCCCGCGAGGGTGAGACAAGACATCTGACACGAGTAGTGTCTCATGGCTTAGCTGTTGATGGAAGACAGGAAGCAACAAACTCCTTTGAGCTCCCATTCATAGTTTGATATTAAATTTTTTGAATCTTATTCAAAAGAGGATTTAATAATTTTAAAATCTCATCGGATGCTCGTTTGTTTGTTTACTGGATTCATGCAGCTATGTCTTATTCATGCAATGTCAATTGTACTAATAAAACATACAAACAAACATTTATCATACATCACAAGCATAATAAAAATAAATATGGATGATTACAACATTTTCCTAATTGATCCACGTGAGCCATGCGTGGATCACAAGTCTGTCTAACGTGATAATGCAATCCTATTACATTTTTGCTTCCAGTATACAAGTCTTTGATTCTTGGTGCGCTCCATCTTGCATCTTGACTCTCACTAATTCTAATGATTTACATTTAAATCGTGCCAGCAAGAGAATAGGGATACACATACGGGGTGGAATACATCACAAAATATAGAAAGGCTCGCAAGCCTGATAACCAAAAAAATAATCACAATTATAATGAAACAATAAAAACATAAACATTCACCTAAACACATTGGTCAAGACTCGTAATCATCCATCATGCAATCACATCATATGTAATTAAACATTACTAAATAATTACATTATATGTAATTGTACTAATCACATCACATGTAATTAGAGCACAATAATTAAGTTATTCTATCGTTTCCCCACTAATCGTATCATTAATTGAAAATAAAATTAACAAATTAAATAAAACAATTTTATTTAATTTCTAATTAATTAATTTTCAATTAATTGGTAAAATCACCATTTTACCTATTAATCATCATATCAATCGAAAATAAAATTAGCATATTAAATGAAACACTTTCGTTTAATTTTTAATTAATTAAATTATCAATTACTTGGTAAAATCAGTATTTTACCCACAAATCATAACATTAGTAGAAAATATAATCAACAAAATTAAATGAAACATTTTTATTTAATTTCCAATTAATTTAATTTTCAACTAATTGTAACATCTCCATTTTACACTCAATAAAATCATATTTTAATTAATTAAGTATTATGATTTATTATTTCAAAAATTAATATCCGGACAGAACATCTAAAATGACCAAAAAATTTATGGACTCCAAACCTATTTGGATCTAAAACTATTCAAATATCCAAGCCACATCTGAAAACTTGGCCCAAAAACTTTTAAAATTCCAAATTTGACCCAAATATTTTGAAAATTCCAAATTTGATGACAGGAAAAGCACGTCTGGATATATATATTTTATATTGGTTCAAAACCAATTTCTTGGTTTTCAAAAAAAAAGAAGACAGTTGCACTTTCATCTGCAGAAGCATAATATATTGCTACTACTGATGCTGCTTTTGAAGCAATTTGGCTGCGAAGAATTCTAACAAATTTACAACATAAGTCAAAAAGTCCATAAAAACTTTATGTAACAACATGTCTGCTATTGCTATGACAAAATACCCCCCGTTTTTCTTGCAAGATCAAAGCATATAAAACTACGTCACCATTTCATCAGGAATCTCGTTAATGATGGTGATATTCGGTTAACATTTGTTAACACTGAAGAGCAAATATTAGATCCATTTACAAAGACAGTATCTTCAGAGAAATTGGAGAACTTCAAGAATCGTATATGCATTACAAATTAAGGAGGGGTGTCAAATATTAATTTGGAATGCATGATTGAGTCATGCTTGCCTTTTCTATTTTGTTTTGTAGCTTGATTGATTAGGATGCAATAAATGATTTTACTAAAAGTCA
Organism: Haberlea rhodopensis; assembly: GCA_907163345.1. Classification (NCBI taxonomy): domain Eukaryota; kingdom Viridiplantae; phylum Streptophyta; class Magnoliopsida; order Lamiales; family Gesneriaceae; genus Haberlea; species Haberlea rhodopensis. Next base: position 351,528 of record CAJQUN010000102.1, read on the forward strand.
AGAATATCATTGGTTTAGTCTTCTATGTAATTAAAATGGGTATATGTTGTGTATACGGATTTTGATTTGGCAATAGTAGCAATGATGAACTATTCTGAACTAGTTGTGTATTTATTGGTTCCGAGATATGTTTAGGTATAAATATATCTAGGTTTTTCGAACGGTGGTTCGAGGTTGGAGTTTCATGGTTCATGACACTTTCGTTATGATGAAGGCGGTATTCATATACCTATTGGGAATCTTTGGAAGATTCGATGAGTCGGTTTTGGTGGTGTTGATGTTGGAATCGCACCATTGGTCATTGGTTCGTCAATCATCATTCTCCTCGGGGTGAGAATAACTCGGGATTGGCAGTTGTAATTTGGACTTTTGGGTATGATTAGAGATACCCAAGCTGAGTGCATTGAGTATGCATGTGGTGTCGGTGCTTAAGCATGTATACCGGTGTGTGTATACAGATGCCAGCATTTTATTGTCAAGCATCGGATTAGTATGCTTGGATGGATGAATCTCTGGTGAGAGATTGTAGCACCTTGAGATCGGTAATCTCGATAGCACGATGCATCCTAAGGAATGATAGTGAGGTTCGGTTGACTTCCTCTGAGGAGGGATTGTCCTATTGGGGTTTTGGGTAGTTCATCTCTCGGTGATTCGATAGTATCCTTGTGTTAGGATTGTTGAATCCTCGGGTAAACGAGGGATGGCTAGGGTTTGAATTTGTTGGGTGTCGTTGTCGACACAGGTGGCGAGAATGCAATAGATTTTATTGCATGTTCTTTAAGAGAACTTGAGACCTTGTGGAGTCTTGATGGTGTGTTTAGACAGAGATATGATTTCTTGGAACACACAGATGTTGATATCTGTGGAGATGTCTCTTGTGTTGATTCGGTGGCCACGTGTTGCCCGATCCGAGTTGCGAAGTAGTGCAACTACTCTGTTGATGGAGATGGATTTGGAGAGCGGAAGCCAAGTTTAGTATGAGTACACTGTAGTGTACTGGTGGTTTCCTTGGTAACGATGTATGTTTAACATCGTGGGCTAAGTCGTAGATATATCATTGGGGCGATATCTATGTTGGAATCACAAATGATTCGTTTGGATAGCGGTTGAGGTTGATTGACTGCTTTGGGTGGTTGGCATCGAGGCGTGCTGATGACCTTTTAAGATTGTAATGGTTGGGAGGTTTACTCCATTCCAGGATTTGGTGCGAGGTCGGTGTCCTCGCAGTTGGTGTGTCGTTCATGATTCTGCGATGTGGACTCGATTACCTTGTGTAGTCTTGGCAGTACGTGGGTACGCCTGTGCAAACTTCGAGGACAAAATTTTAATAGTGGGGGATAATTGTGATACCCGGGAATTAAGGGTGCTAATCCCGGAGTGTTGATGATCCTTAATGGATTTTAATTGTGGCAATTATTAATTAATTATGGTGTTGGGACTCCCGGGGATTTTAAATCCGGTATTTGGGGTCGCTGGATCCAAGGGTTGAGATTGTATTCTCATCGTGGTGATAACCTTGGAATTTGGTTTTTGGTGGGATCTGGGGTCCGGGGTGCTTTGTATTGTTGCTGATGTTGGAAATTGAGTCTTGAGAGATGATTATTGAAAACAGATGATTTTTAATGAATCATGATGTATGTGAGGAGGACTTGGTATTTTGGAGCCTTGGTATTATATATACCAAGTAGACTCTCTCTCTCTCTCTCTCTCTCTCTCTCTCTCTCTCTCTCTCTCCCCTAAACCCTTTCCCCCATTCCCTTCTTTTCTCCCATGGAGGGGAAACCGGGGGTAGGTTGACTCCGAAGCCGGATTTCTCGAAGAAAAGTTGGTAATCTTCTTCCCCTCGTCTTTACCTTCGTTTTGATTATGGTATTGTGGATTTGCTTAAGATTTGTGTTGGGTTTGGAATTTGGGGATTTTTGGTTAAAAATTCAAAGTTGTGTCTTTGATGTTTTTATTGGTTTTAAATGGAGTATTTGAGGTGTTGAAGGTGTAGGGGGTGTTGGTTTTGAGTTTTGGGTGTGAAAAACACCATTGAAGCTCGAGTTTTTCGGAAAATAGCAAGTCGTGATCGATCGCTGCTTGGCGCCGATCGATCGCGACGAGATTCTGAAATTTGGAGAAGATGCACAGTACTTGCGATCGATCGCTAAGTCTCAGCGATCGATCGTGAGGGGTTTGGCGATCGCTCGCGGAGACTCGCGATCGATCGCGAGAGGGTTCTGTTTGGCCACTGGTTTGCGCGATCGATCGCGATGAAATCGACGATCGATCGGGGCTCGAAGAAGGGGTTATATCGATTAGCACGATATAACCGCAAGTGCATGGTGTCAAGTGTACCAACTAAGACACTTTAAACTATATTTAACATACGATAATGAATTAATAATTAAACTAATAAGTGAATTAAACTACTATTAATACAACAAAGTCAATCAAAGATAGCGAGAAAAGTTCACTTGAGAAGATTATCAAGTCGGTTCACCAATGTAATCCTCTATAATTCTTTTATTAGTTGATTGATCATCCATATATTTCTAGGGTGACGAGTATTTCCAAATTTATACAATATACTCTATCGAGCTATATAAAACCTAACTTCAATTTTGCAGTAAGTCATTGTCGTGCACTTATTTAACAAATCAATGTTGCATGGAACGCTGTGGAAACTCCTAGCCTTCGATTCTAAATATCTATGGCTATCACACGTGTATTTGATTTCATCTGTGGATCTCAATCTGAAATCCACGGCCTAATTTACTATGTTATATCATAATATATTCTATCAGTCTCAATTATGATGTATAGAATCATTCAAAAGTAGTTACTCCTTTGAAAGCATGAAGAACAGTAAATTATGCACATAGAATGTAGGAATTCAATCAATATTTAATAACAAGTCATCTATTCAAAACAAAGGTTCCCCTAATCTTGATAAACAAACTTAGTTCATGATTAAATTGAAGAACAATGTTTAAACATGTCTTGCAACAAATCAACATGATCAAAGCAAAATAAAATAAAACTAAAGTTTAAAGACAATAGTAAACTCTCAGCGTCGACTCTGTTTGTAAATCCTCGCTTCTTCTCTTGCTTCTTTCTCAGTCGTCTCTTCAATTCCCTTGTTGGTTGTTCCAAATCATAGGATTTGTATGGTGGATGATGGTGAATGTGTAGGCATGTCCCAGGTTAAAAAAAGTGGTGTGAGATCTCTTCTTGGTCGTCCAACAAGTCCCTTAAATAGTAGGATGGAAGAGGCCCATGAAAAGAAGTTTTCCTGTTGGACTCAAACTCTTGGGAAGGAAATCTTTTTCTGGAAATGACTTCGGCCTATCTATTACCTTCTCCCTCGCAATCGATCGTGCGTTGCAGCTCTTTTTATTTTTAAAATTTTGTTATGCCGTGATCGATCTCCAGATGTTCATCGATCGATCAAGGATTGTCAAATTTGGTGCTTCAGTATTGTCATGACGCAGATTGATCGGGGCCTCTCCTCTGGATTGATCGTCCACTGAATTCTCTTCCAACTCAAGGTTCTGGTCATTCCTTTGACGTGTCACCTTGTTTGGTTCTTTTTCCATCTTTTCAACGTTATTTTGCTCCTTATCTTCATTCTCGCACTTTTCACTTAAATTCCTGAAACACTCAAAATCATACCAAAAGGCGTAATATTGTTCTATAATCATTATAAAAAGTAACCAGAAACATAGAAATATAAGTGCAAAATTAACATTTATCAACTCTCACAAATTTATCACTTGATCGTCCTCGAGCAAGCATTAAAATAAAGACAGTCGAGTTCATTCTGATATTTGAACAAATTAGCTCGCAGCTCACACTTATCTCAGAAACCTCACCTACACAAAAACAAGAATTATCAAAAAGTTGAACGATACAAGTTTTCTCTTAAGTCAAACAACAGTCAAATCGGAACGTGTGTGTGTTATTGTTAATCTCAAGCTTTACATATATTTCATAGATCAAATCATGCAATACAATAATAGTCAAGATCATCAATGAGCACCTCATAGACCTACTTTTCAAACACTTCTTCTCTAATGTAGTTACGTCTAGTACTTAGATCAAAAGATCTTTAAGCTTATAATGTTAAGCCTTTGGTGTTGGTTACAAAGAAAAGATAGAATAAGCACAAAGAAGAAAGTATAACATACAAACTTGACATTTGAGCACTTCTTGAGATTTTCTTATTTTTTTTTTATAGCATTGGCTCTTTGGATTGTAATTTTTTTTCCACAAGGCTCTTTTAATCATTTTTTTCTTTTATGCCTTAGCCCTGCTTGTATCTTATTTCTTTTAACTCATAAGGTACTTCGTTTTCTTTTCATTTACTAATTCATCAATATTTTTCACTAAGCTCATCAAAGTATACATTCACGTTCATCGAGTGAGATTCATTATACTTCCTTAGGGTAAGGATAAAAATTCAATTATGCTCGTAAGGTATGCATAATGAGTTCACAAAAATGTCAAATGTGGTCTAATTGTATACTAAGCATTAACCATTATTTTTCATTTAGGCTCAAGTGGAACACTAGGGAATAATATATGACAATGTAGGCTTGAAATGCTCAAACGTTCCAAAGATTGCTTAGATCATCTCTAATTTAACATTGTAACTAAATATTTTGGCTCAAAGTGTTCTTAAGGTTGTAGAGTACTCTCAAATCCTCAAGACAAATCATTATCCTCACACAAATTTCACTATTTAGTATACAATCTACAAGATCATGACTCAATGTGATCAAAATATTCCTCATTATTGACATGTTAACTCAAAACAGATTATGCATGTATAAATGTAACAATCATCACATGTTATTTACATTTGAGTTGCTAAGTTAGTTCTTTTATTAAGGATGAACTCTACTTTCTGATCTTATTTCTTGCTCGAGGACGATCAAGTTTATGTTTGGGGGAGTTGATAAGTGTGAGTTTTATACGTATTTTGCTATGTAATTAGGGGCATTTTTGTAGTGATCCCTGGACGATTTTACGCTTTTGGTATATATTTGTATGTTTCAGGAATAAAGGTCCAAGTGCATGAAAGTGGAAGAAATGAGCTAATAATGATGAAAAAGGACCAAGCCGAGCAAACACGTTGAAAGAATGACCGAAATCTCAAGTTTGAAAAAGTTCAAGTTGGCGATCGATCTTGGAGTTCATACTGATCGATCACGTGTTTACGAATATTGAGCAACAAAAATTAAGTTTTGGCAATTGATCGGCCTTTCATCACGATCGATCGTGGCCATCAAGAAAGTTTTGGCGATCGATCGCCATTTCTCGCTGATCGATCGGGGATGTGGAACTTTTGAAAAATAAAATCAGAATATTTCGGCGATCGATCGACAATACACCACGATCGATCGCCAGGAGCGAGAAAATCGAGATTTTGTTTCCTTGTTGGATATTTTGTGCAAAAACATGTAAACTCTTCTCCCACTATTTAAGGACATGAGTTGGACGAAAAAGAGGACTTTCGGCTCATAATTTACCCTACAATCTCAGCCTCCATTCAACTCCATCCTCAACCTTCATCCATACCATCGCAACCATTGAAGAAGAAGGCAATCCGGGAGATACGAGATGATGCAGCAGCGCAAGGAGTTAATGCCTAACGTTATTTTCGTATTTCTAAACTTTGTTCTCTATTTGTATTAGATTTTAATGTTTAGATTGTTGCAAAACGTTTTTATGCATTATTATTTGATGACAATTGTTGGCTAAGTTTTGTTGTCGAGACTTGGATATCCCATTTTTTAACCCAAGATTTAAATTAAAGTTTTGATTGATTCTTACAATTCTATGAGCATAATATTGTACTTTTAAAGGATTGATCACCTTTGAATGAATTTATATTCGACAACCTTTTCTTAAAATCTACTATACTAAAATTTGACACCGTGCACTTGCGGTATAATCGTTATACTGATAATTTTATGTTTAAATAAATAGCAATCAGTTATTTATTGAGGGTTACTGTTTGGGATTAATATTGAATTTATATTCGATATAGATAATTCACAAACCTTTGGATGTTGAGAGTGACTTAATTCCTTTGTCAGATTTAAGGTACGTGTAACTTACGAGCATATGTAAATATATTATTGTGGCTTTTACGAATAATATGTTGTTGTTGTAATGGAATTAGTACATAAAGATGTGCAAGCCTTGAAGTCTTAATTGCTGATATATTTATTGAGTAGTGTGTTGATTGAAACTGAGATTATTCTGATGCCGCTTTTGAGCGAGCGATAGATTATGTTACCGCTATTGTTGAGCGTGCAATGGTTATAGTGTCGCCGATGTTGAGCATGCGAGAGATTATAGTGCTGCGGCTATTGAGCGTGCGATGTGATATGAGGAGATATAACAAGGAGACTAATGATTTTATGTTTTTTATTTCAGTGAATCATTGGTGTAATGATTTATTATTTGTTGATTATGAAGCTGATATTTATGATTATGAGTACAATAAATCCTGGTTGAGATGATTTAATTGATTTTAGAGTTGATGATCTTGGATATTATGGGAACATGAACAGCGTGAGAGATTTCATATGGTTATGGTATATTCAGGGAGTATTATCTTAATTTGTAGCTTTATATTCGGTAAATCATTAATTGTGTATTCAATGATATCATCATTTTGTTGTTGGGGTGCTCACCCCGTATGGGGGATGTTTCTGCTGAAACATGTAACACATTTATGACATTGATTCTGGAAATGAGTTTTAGCTGTTGAACAATGATGCTCCTAGGAGCGAGACACCAATATTGGTATTGGCAATGTCCTTTATACAATTAGATACACATTTATTTATTCAATACTCGATTGTGAGCATCATGAATATGTGTATTGACATGTATAAATGTTTGAGATTTTCTCTTTTCATTTTAGTATTACATGCAATTGAATTGAGGGATAAATTGCATTATGAATTGGGATCATAGATAGTGCATTATGAAGTGTACGCATATGTGAATTAAATTCGTGCCGAGAGTCGAGTTTATGGGGAAATTTTGGTGAAACTTTTTATAGAAGTCATGCCACAATTATGAATCACGTAATGAGAATCCCCTAATGAAATGTATACACAAATGATGATTTAAATGCACTAATGAAGAGATTAGGAGTTGAGGTCTTACATTATATATATTGTGATTGATGCTGACCATGTGATATTGCAATACGATAAAGTAAATTAGGCCGTGGGTTTTGGATTGAAATTGACCAAGTAATATCTAGCACACGTGTGATAGCAATATATTTACCAAATCAAAGGCTACTAGTTTTCATAAATAATCATGCGATATTAATTGTTCAATAAAGACACTGGTGTGGCTTATTGTAACATTAATATTAGAAATGTTATAGCTTGGCCATATTATAACAAATGTATTAGGAAAACTCGTCACCTAGACCATAGGATATTAAATCTTAATTAATAAGAGAATTATGGGGGATTACATGGGTGAACCAAAGTCTTGATAATTGTTTCTATCGAATTAATTCATTCTATATTGCTTGTTTAGGTTGGATGTTGTGTTATTAGTCAATTTGGTATAATAATCACTTATAAACTATCGGTTACATATAGTTAAACTACTTGAATTTGGTACTTACTTCTAGTCCATGTGGGTTCGACATACTATACTAAAACTTGACAAATGTGCAATTGCGGTATAATCGCGCTACGCTGGAATTTTATGTTTAGATAAATCACGATCAAGTTCTTGGCGCCGTTGCCGGGCACTAGTTTAAGGTAATATCGCACGAGATTAGTTGACTGTAATTTAGCTATTATTTTATTTTGTTTTTTATTTTGTTTCTTGCCAATACTACTGTTCTTTGGTTTGATTTTTGCATGTCGTTGTTTCTTGGTGTATGCTAAGGAGTAACTAGCCTACACTTGAGCCTACTGATCCAAAAATTGACAGAACTTCTATTAGGAGAATGCGAGAAGTTCGACCAATGGCGGAAAACAACCAAGAAAGGGACGGAGAACATGAAAGATGGAATGGGGAGGTACCCATCATACGATCACTCATGAACTAAGCTCATCCCTCATTCCATGGATCATTGTCTAGCATCACTAGACAGAGCATTCAGGCGCATAATTTTGAAATTAATCCCGCCATCATACAAATGATCCAGCACTCAGTCCAATTTGGAGGATCGGCTACTGATGATCATAATGCTCACATCTCCAACTTCTTGGAGATTTGTGATACTTTGAAATATAGTGGCGCCACTGACGACGCCATCAGGTTATGCTGGTTTTCCTTCTCATTAAAGGATAAAGCTAAATATTGGTTACATTCACTTCCTGCAGGATCTATCACTACCTGGGATGAGATGGTGCAATTATTCATGTCAAAGTACTTCCCACCATCCAAGACCGGTAAGATGCGAAATCATATTAATACATTTGTGCAACATGATCATGAATCACAGTATGAAGCTTGAGAACACTTCAAGGACTTACTAAGGAAATACCCACATCATGGCCTCCCCATTGGGCTGCGGGTACAAACTTTTTATAACGGTTTATTTTCTTCTGTCCGTTCTATGATTGTTGCAGCATCAGGAGGTACTATCACGAGGAAGATACCTGAAGCGGCCTAAGAGTTGTTGGAAGATATGGTTGTTAATAGCTATCATTGGCAGTCTGAAAGAATTACCAAAGAAGAAAGCTGGAGTTTATCAAGTGGAGTTTAAACAAGAGGCTAGATAGTATGAGCACGACAACAATGCAAGATCAAGCCATCAGTTTTGACTTATGTGGAGGCAGTCATCAAGTCACGGAAAGGTAACCCTTTTATTCAAAATAATGATTGTACTAATTTTTTAGGAAACCGGCCACCTCTACCAATCGATCGCTAAGTGCCACCGATCGATCGGTAAAACGTCAGAATTTAACCCATCGCTACGCACTTGCACGGATAGATTGATAAGATGCTACCGATCGATCGGTCACTGCAAGAACCCGAAAATCACCATTTTTAAAAGCTTAAAAACCTCAACAAACCACATCCAACTCCTTCCAACTCAAACCAACAACAATTAAAACAACATAGGACATCCAATAAGGGTTAAAACACGTTTTAAATCAAGAATAACAAGAATCCAAGATTCTTCAAAATCTCCCAAAATCCAAACCCAACTCTAAACATGCCCAAACTTAGCAATACCACAATCAAAACGAAGATAAATGCGAGGGGAAAGAGATTACCAAGTTATCTTCGAGAAATTTTGCTCCGAGGTCGAGTCTTGCTCGATTCTTGCTCCAAGGGAAAAAGGGAAGGGAAATGGGGTGAGAGAGAGACTCGTGAGAGAGAGAGAAAAGGAAAAAAAATGATTGAACACCGAGTCCATCTGGTATATATAGTACAAAGACTCCAAAATCCCAAGTCTTTCACTAATACATCACGACTCATAAAAAATCATTTGTGTTCAATAATTACCTCTCAGTCTCAATTTCCAATACCAGCCTCAACTCAAAGTACCCTAGACTCCAGATCCCACCAAAAACCAAATTCCAAGATTTATCGCCACGATGAGAATGCAATCTCAACCCTTGGATCCAATGACCCCAAATATCGGATTTAAAATCCCCGGGAGTCCCAAAACTGCAATTAATTCATAATTGCCACAATTAAAACCCATTAAGGATCAATACCACACTGGGATTTACACCATTAATTCCCGGGCATCACAATTATTCCCCACTAATAAAATTTCATCATCAAAATTTTAACAGGCATACCCCACGTACTCCCCAGACCACTAAATCCAATTAGATCCACATCGTCGAATCATGAACATATTATGAACGACACACCAACTGCGAGGACACCGACCTCGCACCAATTTATGGAATGGAGTAAACCTTCCAAACCATCACAATCTCAAAGCACGTCAGCATGCGTCGATGCTAACCACTCAAAAGCAGTCAGTCAATCGTAACTGCTAGCTACTCGAATCGTCCCTGATTCCAACATAGGTATCACATCCATGATATCTCCCCCGCTTCAACACACATCGCTACAAAGGAAGCCACTAGTATACAGGAGGATACACACACTAAACCCAGTTTTTGCTCTCCAAAGCCATCCCCATCAGAGGAGTAGTTGCACCACCTTGCAACTCGGATCGGGCAACTCACGGTCACAGATCAACACAAAACACATCTCCACATATATCAACATCATGTGTTCCAAGAAATCATATCTTGGTCCAAATACACCATCAAAACTCCACAAGGTCTCAAATTCCATAGAGGACGTGCAAGAAAATCGATTGCATTCTCACCCAGGTGTCAACGACACCCAACATATTGAACCCCGGTCATCCCTCATTTACTCTAGGATTCAACAATCCTAACACAGGAATGCTATCAAATTACCCAGTAATGAATTACCATGGCCTCAATACACGACAATCCCTCCTCAAGGGAGTCAACCAGACATCACGATCATTCTTCGGAATACATCGTGTAGTTGAGATTATCAATCTCAAGGTGCCACAATCTTTCACCAGAGATTCACCCATCCAACCATACTAATCCGATTCTCGACGAGTACCAAAATGCTGGCATTCGTATACACACACCGGTGTACGTGCCTAAGCACCAACACCACATGCATACTCAATGCACTCGGCTCGGGTATCTCCAATCATACACACAAGCCCCATACACAACTGTCAATCCTCAATTATTCTCACCCAGCGGAGAATGATGATTGACGAACCAACGACCATGGTGTGTTTCCATCATCAACACCACACAAACCAACTCATCGAATCTTCCAAAGATTTCCAATAGGCATAAAATACCGCCTTCCTCACAAGGGAAATGTCATGAACCCATGACCCTACAACTTCGAACCATCGTTCGGGAAAACATGAATATATTTATACCAAAATATATTCCGGAACCAATAAATACACAACTGGTTCAGAATAGTGCATCCTTGCTACTATTACCAATACGAAACCCGTATACATGACGTATACCCATTTTAACGATGCTCTGTACTATTACCATAGTACTCCACAATCTCGAGCATCTCCCAGGACGTCTCCTCGTACGTCTCACAGAAAATATAAAGCCCTTACACAGTCCAACACAAGTAATGCTTACCATGGCTGGTTCACAATCAACCCTCGACCGATACCAGCTGTCTCCATGACAGTATGCTCCAAATCTCTCCAAGAGATACAATTAATATAGTAGTGTCACCCCACTAACTATATCCCACAATTCCGATTGTGTCCCCCATTGCATTCCATATGCAAGGATTCTCAACCAGCGCTAACAATGACGTGTCGACACTCACGTGGTATTCCCAACAAAATTGAGATGTCCCATTACAAGTCCCTCGAAACATTTAACGTATAAACATTCTCGTGAGGTATTCCCTACCTCAATCATCATGCCACATAGTGACTGTGGGGTCTTCCCACCTTAACAGTGATTAATAGACATAAGAAGGACTAATCATGCATTAATAACGTCTTAAGGTTCTGGTTGTTACATGAGCTAACAGGATTTCAGGCCAAAATAAAAGACTTCAAAAATAATTCATTCCCAAAAGATGGTTAATATTTAGATTTATACTACTCCTAGAGTAGATACTAATCGTAACTTGAATCCTATACATCCCTGTGTTCCTTGTAGCTCACTGCCTCAACCCGACCCTTAGTCCTTTAGCCCAAAAGCGTACCTACAGGGACAACACATCATAAGCATATACAATTTACTTAACATCATAAAAACATCATAGTAAATGCATGGAATATTGGTTAAGTAAATATACTGGTTATTCATTAACTTCTTATTGTTGTCCCTAGTTCATAATCATGCATATGGGCATCTTACCCTGTGGCATCTTACCACATAACATCGCATGGCTTCTTACCATGTGGGGCGTCTTACCCCGTGGCATCTTACCACAAATAACATCGCATGACCTCTTACCATGTGGGGCATCTTACCCCGTGGCATCTTACCACAATTAATATCATAGACATCTTATAAACATCGTAAACATCTTATAAACATCATCATTTCATCATGTATACTCATGCAATAAAAGCATAGTCGTAGTGTAAAGATGTGTTTTACCGTCCGATGCCCGTACGCCTCTTACGTACCTTTTCAAAAAGAGGAGGAGTCAACAGACTTTATCTCCTTGATGGTGCCGGTACCTGTGATGGCTCTACAAGACCACACAATACCATATTAGATGCCTCAATACCATCTCACATCATAAACTTAACAAAATAAAACATCATTTTATTTTTCAACATTCTGCCTCTCTCGATCGATCGGCCCCGAGGTCTCGATCGATCGAGAAACTGTGCACAACAGTGCTCAACCATTCTGCCTCGATCGATCGATCGAAACATTTTACCGATCGATCGAGAAATCCACCGATCGATCGGTACCTGAAATTCAAAACAGGCTTTAAACATTCTGTCTCGCTCGATCGATCGGGACCAAAATCTCGATCGATCGAGAGCTCTGAAAAATCGGGACTTCCCCAGATTTTTGAGCACCTTTTTTCACACCATCATTTCTACTTCATAACATAACATACTTTGCCTAAACAAGCATATCAATAGCTTCACCATACTTCCATGCATGTATTAAAAATAAAGGTTCACTCATAACCTAAGCAAGCATGCTTCAAATCTTCATAATAAAAGCCCTACCCAACATACAAACAGGGCACTTCCTTGCCCAGATTTTCGAGGAGCCCTTTTTACAACCGAAAATCTATCACATAAAGCATGCAAGCTACTTAACAAGACATGCTAGGGGCTTCATAAACATCATATAAAAGTACTCATAACAATATTTCATCGAACACTACACTGGCATGCCAAATATGCTACAAAGAAAACACATGTATAAAACGAAAAAGCTGGTGAACCAGCGTGATTCCTCACCACTTTTGCTCTCCGATTTTTGTCAAGAAGAGACAAGGAATTTCCGATCACTTTCCTCCTAGTAGCAGTCCAGATCTCGGACGAAAAGAAGGGAGGAAGAAGGAAATGTTTGGAAGAGACAAAGTGAGAAATATCTAAGGGCCAACATGCCTACTTGGTCAACTCTTTTCCAGAAAAACAGGGGAGGGGCGTGGGTTGCTGCAAGTGGGGGGTGGGTGGTTGCATGTAGGGTGGTTTTGTGGTGTTTAATTGTGTCCCGGTATTTCATACGATGTATATAAATATCTCCCCTTGATATTTTATAATTTTACTACATCAATACAACAATTAAAAACACCTAACATGCCCTCTAAACCATATCATCATATCATAAATATAACCCCCAATTAAAGTACCACAACCCTCTTAAACACATCGTAAATCATCATCGTAGCACATAATCATATAACATTTCGGGGGTATTACAGTGACTACAAGAGTCCACCATAAACCCTCATCATATCACCATACGATTCACCAAACTCGTATCCAACGAGCAGTATAATGGCTACAACAAGCTCACTATAACACTGCAACAATACCTGGTTAGCAAATCGCTACCTCCTTAGGTTTATACCAAACCTACCGACGTATCATACGTTCCATCCCTGTATACCACACCGTACAATCAATTAGAGTAGTGGGTCATCACCCAGTATTTCTCTAACACCCATGCACAATGGACATCCCGGTGTCCTACTCAACCACAATGCAATCCTAATTCATTAGGATATATTCCACACCTTCATGTGTGGATGTGACCATGTCCACCATACGTCACATCGGTATATGCAAGTAGTTTCCTCAATAACTACTCCTACCACAAGTCACTTGGCCATAGCCATCCCAACGAACCCATAGGTACCATTACTCGTAAAATATTTACCTCAAATACGTACTGCGGTACACTTACCTGTACGACGCATCCACTAGTTCATCGAGCAAACCTTTCGGCATAATGGTCTCGTCAACTGGTGACTCAAAGACTACCACGTGCCCACCATTTGCACCCCAACCATACGACTACATACATATCTCTGAATGTATTTTTCATCGTAACGACGGCACACGCCCACATAGAACATCTACTATGTCATCGTCATCCTGTGACGGTACATGTCAACATACAACAACCACAATCTCATCGTCAACCCGTGACGGCACATGTCAATACATGACATCCACAATCTCATCGTCAACCTGTGACGACACATGTCAATGCATGACATCCACAATCTCATCGTCAACCTGTGACGACACATGTCAATGCATGACATCCACAATCTCATCGTCAACCCATGACGGCACATGTCAATGTATGACATCCACAATATCCTAACAAAATAGCAATATACCATAACTCATCGCTAACAAGATAGCGGCATACCTGTATTCATTGCCCAACAGTGGTACGCAATCAGCACCCATCGCTTGAAGGCGGCACAATCCCGTGCTACGTACATAACCTATCGCTAATAACCAGCGGCATAAACCATCGCTATAGAACTAGCAGAATGAACCATCGCTATACATATACCCGGCGGCATGAACCATCTATCCATCGGTATGTATACAGCAATATAACCATCGCTACCTATACAGCGGTATCACATCATCGCTAAGTATACAACGGCATATATTCTATGTCACAATACCCCTCACTTCGTGTAACAGTGCCAAGTATTCCATTTCACAATATGCTAAATCAACAAAGACAATTTAAATCGACATATATTCATCACTTTCCCTCTATAGCGGAGGCACATATAATACATTGCACGCTCTCATTAGCGTCGATCCTGACAATAATCTCATCGTGCTCTCTCTAGAGTTGACCATGCTAGCAAATAAGTCGCCCGCTATCTTTAGCTTCGACTCAGGTAATAACTACGCCACGTGCTCTCCCTAGCATCGACCCTGCCAACATACACATCGCATGCTCTCTCTAGCATTGACCCAATAACAATATACACGTCGCATGCTCGACCCAATAATCATACACACGTCGCATGCTCTCTCTAGCATCGACCCAATAACAATATACATGTCGCATGCTCTCTCTAGCATCGACCCTGACAATATACACATCGCATGCCCTCTTTAAACCATTCTTGTTCTCAAACTCCACACCTATCCATCCCATAATTATCACAATATTAGATCGTTATATGATCCACATATCACATTATCACATCGCACGCTTCGACGGTGACCCATATATCATATTAACATCGCACGCTCCAACGACGACCCACATATCATATTAACACATCGCACGCTCCAGCGGCGACCCACAAATTACATTAACACATCACACGCTCCAGCGGCGACCTACAATTCACATTAACACATCGCACGCTCCAACGGCGACCCACAAATCACATTAACACATCGCACGCTCCAGCGGCGACCCATATATCATATTACCACATTGCACGCTTCAGCGGCGATCCATATATCATATTAACACATCGCACGCTTTAGCGGCAACCCACATATCAGATTAACACATCGCACCCTTCAGCGGTGACCCACAAATCACATCACTCGCTCATCGGCGGTGACATTATCACATCACTCGCTCATCGGCGGTGACCCTATCACATCACATCGCTCACTCGTCAGTGGTGACCCAATCACACATCGCACGCTCGTCAGTGCGACCCTATCAAATCACTCGCTCATCGGTGGTGACCATATCACATCACTCGCTCATCGGTGGTGACCCTATCACAAGGATCGTCAATAGATTATACAATAAATAGGGATGATTGAATCAGCGCTAATACATTGCCACATACACGTGTCATCATGTACATGACATACACATACCCGACTGTCACATTGTGCATTATCATGTATTGGTAGCACAATATCATCCTCCATTTCTGTCATTGTAATTCTTAATAAGTACCACCATCAGTGGATAAATATTCATCAATGGTTATTCCTCAATACCGTACACTTTGTATTCTATTCACAAACCTGTAACCACCACGGTTAACAATAATAATGCAAATTTTCATTATCTCATGTCATGCACATAAGCGTATAAATGCCATATCACTCTGATACATAACACAATCATACGTAAATCATGTGCTAGTCAATTATCTCGACACATCTAAGCCCTTAGATAACCCAAAGAGCTAACCACTGCTCTAATACCACTAATGTAAGGACCCCCGTGCCCTTAACCGCTATTAGTGTATTAACCCATGCATTTAGTGCATACAATCATATAATCAGGGGAAAAAACCACTTCTTACCATAGCATAACATGCCAACAACAAAATTTCTTGCATTAACAGTGCTCACACGCGAGCATCAAATGAGTGAATGCGAATTTAACGTATAAAGTACCCGACTCAATGTCAGCACTGGTACTTCAGTCCTGTAAGCACCTCCAATCCATAGCTCGATATCAACTCCAGAGCTACCGTTGTACCTGTTTCACCTGCCCCAACAGAGCAGCCCCCACCCGGGGTGAGAATACCAATACCACCGATCCAATAATCACATTACATAATTTACAGAATGTAAAGCGGTGAATTTAAAAGACACACCCTGAATATTGTCATTCTCATACGTGATCCCCTGTGCTGTTCCTGTTCTCAAAATAACCGACGTTAAATTCCCAAAAGCCAGTTAATCATTACATTGATTAACTAATCTGTTCCCCATATGCCAATATCATAATAAAATCAAATCATTAAACAATGATTACAGATATCTCATATATCTAACCACTGATTCCACAGTTTATTACCGCACACGCCCAATAGTTGCGGCATCACAACCGTTGTTCGCTCCATAGCGACAACATCCCACCCATTGCTCGCTCCATAGCGGCACCATATGATTTGTAATTCTTACCAATTTATTGCATTAACATTATAACATGCAATTCACAGTTGCAATAATATAACAGGCTATGCTCGTAAGTTATACATACCTTATAATTTCGTAGTCCGAACCAAACCTTGCCTTAGTCCCGTGATCCAATGAATCATGTGCTAACACATAAAATAACTCACAGTCATTAATGAACATGCAACCACGTGCCCAAGCACGTTCACAATTCCCAATTATATCGTCAATCCATGACAATTAACCATTTTAGAAGACCCCGGGAGAAGCATGCACCGACACCACAACACAAAATAATTTACCAAAATCCCCGACCTACCGATCGATCGGTAAAAACCCAAAATTACATTTTGGCTACGGCATTGCACCGATCGATGGGTAACCTCTACCGATCGATCGCTCGCCTCTACCAATCGATCACTAAGTGCCACCGATCGATCGGTAAAACGTCAAAATTTAACGCATCGCTACACACTTGCACCGATCGGTAAGATGCTACCGATCGATCGGTCACTACACGATCCCAAAAACCACCATTTTTAAAAGCTTAAAAACCTCAACAAACCACACCCAACTCCTTCCAACTCAAACCAACAACAATTAAAACACCCTAGGACATCCAATAAGGGTTAAAATACGTATTAAATCAAGAATAACAAGAATACAAGATTCTTCAAAATCTCCCAAAATCCAAACCCAACTCTAAACATGCCCAAACTTAGCAATACCAAAATCAAACGAAGATAAATGCGAGGGGAAAGAGATTACCAAGTTATCTTTGAGAAATTTCGCTCCGAGATCGAGCCTTGCTCGATTCTTGCTCCAAGGGAAAAAGGGAAGGAAATGGGGTGACAGAGAGACGCGTGAGAGAGAGAGAGAGAGAGAGAGAGAGAAAGGGAAATGATTGAACACCTAGTCTATCTGGTATATATAGTATCAAGACTCCAAAATCCCAAGTCCTTCACTAATACATCATGACTCATGAAAAATCATATGTATTCAATAATTACCTCTCAGTGTCAATTTCCATTACCAGCCCCAACTCAAAGTACCCTAGACTCCAGATCCCACCAAAAACCAAATTCCAAGATTTATCGCCACGATGATAATGCAATCTCAACCCTTGGATCTAACGGCCCCAAATACCGGATTTAAAATCCTCGGGAGTCCCAAAACCGTAATTAATTCATAATTGCCATAATTAAAACCCATTAATGATCAATACCACACCGAGATTTACACCATTAATTCTCGGGCATCACATACGCCTGGCTGAGGTTGGACGAGTTCCAGTTGGCCAAGAAGTCTTTACGTGGTGGAAAACCTCAGTGATGGAGATGAGATCCAAGGGAGTGATTGTGGACTGGAGCTTATTCAAAACTCGGTTTTTGAGCCGATACTTTTCTACGACCGCTAGGCAAATGAAGGAGGATGAGTTTACCAACTTGAAACAGGGCAACATGACTATCTCTGATTATGCTCTTCGGTACTCGTCATTGTTGAGGTATGTACCTCATGTCGCCACCAACGGCCATGAGAAGATGAGGCCTTTTGTAAAGTACTTGAGGCCAGAGTTATTTGACAGGGTCTTCTCTAACAACCCCAGCTCCTTTGATGATGCTATGACAAGAGTTGAACTAGCAGAGATTGGGGTGGGTGCATACGAGGATGTTGTACCCCCACAAATACAACCACAGAGGTCAGTTTCTGATAGTCTGAGACCACGAGGAGATCAGTTTTAAATCTTGAGGGACTTTATCTTCTTCTCGGTTCAGTTATAAGTGATCTGATCATCGTCGAATGGGGGATCGTAGGAGCAATGCGCCGACCAATAAGGGACAAATGCGAGCAATTAGAACTGGAGAGATTAAATGTTACTATTATGGAGGACCGTACCTGATGCGAGATTTCTCTCTTGTTATGGATGTGGTAAAATGGGCCACATTGCTCGGAATTGTCCTAACCATGGAGGAAAGCCAAACTTCAAGGAGAATAAGGGGAGATTTGCTGATAGAGCAGTACAGTACAGGAAACCAATCATGCCTTGACAATTGGGGGTCAGACAGTAGGACCACCCCAAGGACAAGTCTATGCACTGACTAGGGAGCAGGCTGAGGCAGCTCCGGAGGAAGTGGTTGCGGGTAAGTGTTATTTATTTACCTACCTCGCTTTTATTTTGATAGATACAAGTGCCTCCCATTCTTTTGTATCTGCTGGATTTGTAGAGAAATATCATATGTGCTCGTCTCTGTTACCCACGCCTCTTCTGGTCTCGACACCCACTGGGAAGAATGTGAGTACTACCTGAGTATTATCTGATTGCCTCATTTATTTTGAGGGCAACGACCTAAAGGCGGTCTTGATTGTGTTGGAAATTGTGGATTTTGATTGCATTGTTGGCATTGATGTGTTGAACCGATATCAGATAGTTGTTGATTGCCGGCAGAGGACAATTCGCTTCAGGTCTGATCAGGGGAATCAATGAATGTTTTATGGGAGTGATTCTCGTCCAAAGATACCGTTGATATCTGATATTAAAATGTCACGTTTATTGGAAAATGGACATGAGGGTTAACTTGTATATGCTATTGATGTTGCAAAAAAAGAAGAAAGAGGTGAGAATTGAGGAGATACCCGTGGTCGCTGAATTCGCCGATGTGTTTCTGGAAGAAATTCCAGGTTTCCGCCGAGTCGGGAAGGAGTTTGAAATTGAACTACTACCAGGCACATCTCCTATTTCTCGTGCCCCTTATAGAATGTCATCGGCAGAATTGAGAGAACTGAAGGTTCAGTTGCAGGAACTCCTTGACAAGGGATACATACGTCCCAGTGTATCGCCTTGGGGTGCACCAGTCTTATTCGTGAAAAAGAAAGATGGTTCGATGTGTTTGTGTATTGATTACAGACAGTTGAACAAAGTGACGATAAAGAACAAGTACCCTCTTCAGCGAATTGATGATTTGTTTGATCAGTTGCAGGGTACAAAGATTTATTCCAAAATTGATTTGAGATCTGATTATCATCAGATAAGAGTTAGAGAAGAGGACGTCCGGAAGACAGCATTTCGGACTCGTTACAGGCATTATGAGTTCTTGGTCATGCCGTTCGGAGTGACGAATGCCCCAGTTGTCTTTATGAGTTCGATGAATTGAGTATTCCAGCCGTATCTTGACCGGTTTGTAATAGTTTTTTATCGATGACATCCTTATCTATTCTAGAAGAGAAGAGGAGCACGCGAGACATCTATGTGTAGTGCTTCAGATCCTTCAAGATAACCAGTTGTTTGCCAAGCTCAGCAAGTGTGAATTCTGGTTGGACAGTGTAGTGTTTCTAGGCCATGTAATCTCCAGGAATGGGATATCAGTCGATCCCAGGAAGGTAGAGGCAGTGATGGAATGGTCTGCACCTACCTCTGTACCCGAGATTGGAAGTTTTCTTGGTCTGGCTGGGTATTATCGATGTTTTGTCAAGGGGTTTTTGAAGAGTGCTAAGTCGTTGACACAGTTGACTCAGAAAGGAGTGCCGTTTTATTGGTCTAAGGCTTTTGAGCAGGGTTTCCAAGAACTGAAGCATCGGTTGACGACTGCACCTGTGTTAGTAATTCGCAAAGAGAATGAGAGGTTCATTGTAAGGACCCCCGTGCCCTTAACCCGTTATTATTGTATTAATCCATGCCATTAGTGCATACAATCATACATGTAGGGAAAAACCACTTATCATCATAGCCAATCATGCATGTAATAAAAGTTCTTTACATTATTCCATATAATGTCTAGTTTTCCCCAACCAAGTCCACACACATCTCATGCACCAATATAATACACTAACATGTTCTCAGATCATTTAGCAATTCAATAAATAATTGTATGCTACTCATAAATGAAGAGAGAAATGCCCTTGCCTTTTTATACATGCCATATACACATAATAGTGCTCACATACGAGCATCAAATAGGTATGTGTGTATCAATGTATAAAATACGGTGCTCAATACCGTCACTGGCATTTTGATCCCTGGTAGCACCTCCAATCCATAGCTCGAGCTTATCTCCAAAGCCATCGATGTACCTAATCACCTGCCCCAACAGAGACAGCCCCCACACGGGGTGAGCATACCAATATCCCAAATCCAATAATCACAATAATACAATTCATAATTTACAACAATGTAAATGCTATGAAATACAAAATGTACTCCCTGGATGGTATCATCCTCATCCGGGATTCCATGTACTGTCCCTGTTCTCAAAACAACTGAAACCATCAAATTCCCAATGCCAGTTAATCATTACGTCGATTAACAAGTCCATTTGCTATATACTGATATCATGATCAATAATACCAAATCATTAAATAATGATTACAGATATTCCAAATACCTCACTTATGGTTCCATGGTGCTATTCCATTGCTCGCTCTACAATAGCGGCATTTCATTCTCACACATGCTCAATAGCAGTGGCGTCATAACCGATGTTAGCTCAAAGGCGACGACATTCAATCATTGCTCGCTCAAAACCGGCACCATATAAATCTCCATGCATATATATACATTTGTAGCAAATACCATAAACCATGCATTTCGA
This sequence comes from Haberlea rhodopensis, assembly GCA_907163345.1. Taxonomy (NCBI): domain Eukaryota; kingdom Viridiplantae; phylum Streptophyta; class Magnoliopsida; order Lamiales; family Gesneriaceae; genus Haberlea; species Haberlea rhodopensis. Next base: position 373,002 of record CAJQUN010000102.1, read on the forward strand.
TATCCGTTTATTGCTAATACCATATATCATGCATTCCCATACCCGGTCATTGCAATACAGTGTACCAAGCACTCAATAATTGCGATTATATTAAAGGGCTATGCTCGTACGTCATACGTACCTTATAACTCCATAGTTCAAGTCCAACATTGCCTGAGTCCCACGACCCGATGAGTTAAGTGCTAACATGCAAATAACTCCCAATTAAACATTGGCATGCAATCACGTGCCCAAGCACATTCACAATTTCCAAACCTATCGTCCATCTATGACGATTACCAAAATAAAAGCCCCCCGGCTAAGCATGCATAATACCCAAAATATTCCATTTTGCAAGTTCAAAATTTAGCCAATTACTCAATCGAGTATTCAGTTTTTATTAATAAAATTTGGCACCAATCATTCCCTTTTTAAAAGTATGGCATTCCCATTGGAATGTAGACATTGCCCCGAAAATCGGTTAATTAAACTCCGTTTCCAAAATCCTGACATTTTCCAAAATTCCACAAAAAACCAACCAAACAGTGTCGCGATCGATCGCCCATCAGGCGCGATCGATCGCGCGAGTACTCTGCCCGCAACACTGCCATCCACGATCGATCGCCAAACCTCACGATCGATCGCCAAGACCCTCGCGATCGATCGCCGAGACTATTCATTACCTTCCCAAAATCAGCAACATGTCGCGATCGATCGGCGCCATGCCGCGATCGATCGCGACCTGCGGGTTTCCGAAAAATCCGAGCTTCCATGGTGTTTTTCACACCCAAACTCAAAACCAACACCCCTAACTTCCTCAACACCACCAATACTCCATTTAAACTCAATAAAAACACTAAAATCAACATTTTAGATTTTTAACTAAAACCCCCCAAATTTTAAATCCAACCCAAAACTCAACCATTTAGCACAAACTATAATCAAATCGAAGCTAAAGGTGAGGAGAAGAAGATTACCAGCCTTTCTTCAAGAAATCGGGCTCCCAAGACGAGCCCCCATCGATTTGTTTCCAAGATGAGAAGAGGGGAAGGGTTTGGGGTGAGGGAAAGAGGCGTGAGGGAGAGGAGAGAGGGAAATGATTCCGTATAATGACGGAATACCGAGTCCATTTGGTATATATAGCACTCAGGCTCCAAAATACCAATACCTCCACAACTACATCATGATTCATTAAAAATTATATATTTTCAATAATTATCTCTCCAACTCAAATTCCATCACCAGCCCCAGTACAAAGTACTCCGGACCCGAGGTTCCACCGAAAACCAAATTCCAAGGTTATCACCACGATGAGAATATGTTATCTTCCCTTGGATCCAACGACTCCAAAAATCGGATTTAAAATCCCCGGGAGTCCCAAAACCGCAATTAATACGCAATTGCCACAATTCAAATCCATTAAGGATTATTACCACACCGAGATTAACACGACGTACTCCACGTATTGCCGAGATTACAAAATCCAAACGGATTCACATCGTCGAATCGTGACATGTCATGAACGACACATCAACCACGAGGATACCGACCCGCACCAAAACCTGGAATGGGGTAAACCTCCCAAACATCACAAACTCAAAGAAAGACGTCAGCGTTCCCCGATGCCAACCATCTCAAAAGCAGTCAGCCAACCCTAACTGTAGATCTCACGAATCATTCGTGATTCCAAAATAGATATCGTCACGATGATATCTTTATGATCTAGTCTACGATGTTAACCATACATCGTTACCAAGGAAACCACCAATACACTACAATGTACTTATACCACATCCGGCTTTCGCTTTCCAAATCCATCTCCATCAAAGGAGTAGTTGCACCACATTGCAACATGGATTGGGCCACAACACTGCCCCGATCAACACGAAACACATCTCCAAAGATGTCTACATCCGGGTGTTCCAAGAATCATATCTTGGTCCAGACACACTATCGAGATTCCACAAAGTCTCAAGTTGTCGAAAGGACATGCAAGAACAATCAATTGCATTCCCGCCACACGTGTCAACCACCACACTGAATCCTGGCCATCCCTTGTTTATCCTGGGATTCAACAATCCTAAAACAAGGAGGCTATCGAATTAACCAAAAGAATTTCCATGACCCCAAGGTACTACAACTCCTCCTCGGAGGAAGTCAACCAAACCTCACGATCATTCTTCAGAATAAATCGTGCCATCGAGATTACCAATCTCAAGGTGATACAATCTCTCATCGGAGATTCACCAACCCAACTCAATGCAATAGACTCGGGCATCTCCAATCATATCCAAAGTCCCAAAACCAACTGTCAATCCCCAGCTATTCTCACCTCGCGGAGAATAATGATTGACAGACAATGGTGTGATTCCAACATCAACACCTCACAAACCGACTCATTGAATCTCCCAAAGATTCCCAATCGGTAGGTATAACAATACTACCTTGCCCCCAAGGAAAAACGTCATGGACTCATGATCCTCCAACCTCGAACCGTCGTTCGGAAAACCTGGATATATTTATGCCCAAAGCATATCTCAGAACCAAAAATACGCAACTGGTTCAGAATAGTGCATCAAACCACTATTACCAAATCGAAACCCGTATACACAATGTATACTCAAACTAATGATGCTCTGTACTAATGCCATAGTACTCCGCAACTTTGAGCATTACCACGGAGACGTCTCCTCGAACGTCGCATAGAAAGTACGAAGCCATCACCTAGTCCAACACTAGTAGGGCTTACCCTGGTTGATTCACAATCAACCCTCAACCAATACCAGCTGTCTCCATGACAGTACAATCCAAATCTCTCCAAGAGATAAAATCAATGTAGTAGTGTTACTCCACTAGCTATATCCCACAAATCTTGTGACTCCCGTTGCATTCCATATGCAAGGATGCTCAACTAGAGCTAACAACGACTTGTTGACACTCGTGTTGGTACTACCAACAAAATTGAGCTGTCCCAGTACATGTCCCTCAAAACAATAGACGTATAAACGTTCCCGTAAGGTATTCCCTGCCTCAATCATCATGCCACATAGAGACTACAAGAGTCTACCATAAGTCCTCATCGTATCATCATACGATTCACCGAACTTGGTCCCAACGTGCAGTATAATTGCCACAACAAGCACACTATAACACTGCTACAATACCTGGCTAGCAAAACCCTGCCTCTATAGGCTTATACCAAGCCTACCGACGTATCATACGTTCCATCCCGGTACACCATACCGTAACATCCATTAGAGTAGTGGGTCATCACCCAATATTTCTCTAATACCATTGCACAAAGGTCATCCTGGTGTCCTTGCTCAACCACAAAGCAATCCTAGTTCCGTAGGATTTATTCCACACCCTCAGGGCTGGGTGTGATCATGTCTACCACATGTCACCTCGGCATAAGCAAGTAGTTTCCTCAACAACTACTCCTGTTACCAGTCACTTGGCCATAGCCATTCCAACGAGTATACCCAAAGGTACCATTACTCGTAAAATATTTACCTCAAATATGTGCTGTGGTACACTCCCTGTACGGCGCACCCAATAATTCATCCAGCGACCTGCTCGGCATAATGGTCTCGTCAACTAGTGACCCAGACACTACTATGTGCTCACCATTGGCACTCAAACCATACGACTAAATACATATACATAAATTTATTATCCATCAAAACGACGCTACGCGTCTACATAGACATCCACTCATCGTCATCTCGTGACGGTACCTGTCAACATATGACATTCAAAATAACATCGTCAACTCGTAACGGTACATGTTGAACACGACATCCATAGCCTCATCGTCAAACACATGACGGTATATGTATATCAACGCATATCATCCACAATAATACTAATAAAACAGTAATATGCCATACCTCATCGCTAACAAGATAGCGACATACCTGTCTCCGTCGTCCAACAGTGGTACGCAATCAGCACACATCGCTCGTAGATGATGTAATCCAGTGTTACGTACATAGCGGTATAACCCATCGCTATAGAATCAGTGGCATGATCTCTCGCCATAGAGTCAGCGGCATAAAACATTGCTATAGATACCCGGCAGCATGACCATCACCATAGATGTAGCGGAATGTACCATCGCTAGATAATACCCCGGCGGCATGAACCATCGCCAATAGATGTAGCGGAATGTACCATCGCTAGATAATACCCGGCGGCATGAACCATCGCCAATAGATGTAGCGGAATGTACCATCGCTATATAATACCTGGCGGCATAAACCATCGCCAATAGAATAGCGGAATGAACCATCGCTATGAATACCCGGCGGCATCAACCATCGCCAATAGAATAGCGGAATGAACCATCGCTATGAATACCCGGTGACATAAACCATTTCCAATAGAATAGCAGAATGAACAATCGCTATGAATACCCGACGGCATGAACCATCGCCAATAGAATACCGGAATGAACCATCGCTATGAATACCCAGCAGCATAAACCATTGCCAATAGAATAGCGGAATGAACCATCGTTATGAATACCTGGCGGTATAAACCATCGCCAATAGAATAGCTGATCCCTAGTCTTGTTACAGTAGTGTATTTTAATGCACCTCGCTTGTCATGATCGCGACACTAATACCCCTCGCTTCGACATATCAGCGGCATAGAATAACCTCACTCAAATGCGACATGCGGTAATATCCTCGCTTCAACATTTGGCGGCAAATATTCTTTCCTCGCTACGATATGACAACGGTAAGTATTCTATCATCGCGTCAAGTGACAGCGGCAAAGCATTTAAAATCATCACTCATCCATAACAACGACTCATGGGATATTCACCAAGCACTCCATCTATACCTGCAACACAATGCATATTCCATATCCCAATATACATCACCATGAGTGTATTTTAATGCACCTCGCTCAAATGTGACATGCGGCAATACCCCCGCTTCAATATTTGGCGGCAAAGCATTGAAATCATCACTCCCATATATACAACCATAATGAGTGTATTTTAATGCACCTCGCTCAAATGTGACATGCGGCAATACCCTCGCTTCAACATTTAGCGGCAAAGCATTAAAATCATCACTCCAATATACGTGTAACCAGAATGCATAATCCATGATCCAATAAAATGCAGGTTACCGTTTCGTGTCTTTCAACCCTGGCCTTAGCCCTTCGTGTCATAGCGTCCCTACAAGAACAATCACAACCATGAGCATATGATAATCCATATTCACCAAAATATGATTATAATGAGTAAATGCATAAACTATGAGTACAAAGTACTTCCTGTATCCCAATGCATTTCAAAATGCTCCCTTTGGTTGTCCCTGTGCCACAACTCACAATTATAATCAACAGATAATATTATGATTCCATAGATGTCATGACATATAATTACTCAATCAAGTATTCCGTTTTTATTAATAAAATTTGGCTCCAATCATTCCCTTTTTAAAAGTATGGCATTCCCATTGGAATGTAGACATTGCCCCGGAAATCGGTTAATTAAACTCCGTTTCCAAAATCCCGACATTTTCCAAAATTCCACAAAAAACCAACCAAACAGTGCCGCGATCGATCGCCCATCAGGCGCGATCGATCGCGCGAGTACACTGCCCGCAACACTGCCATCCACGATCGATCGCCAAACCTCGCGATCGATCGCCAAGACCCTCGCGATCGATCGCCTACTCTTCGCGATCGATCGCCGAGACTATTCATCGCCTTCCCAAAATCAACAACATGTCGCGATCGATCGGCGCCATGCCGCGATCGATCGCGACCTGCGGGTTTCCGAAAAATCCAAGCTTCCATGGTGTTTTTCACACCCAAACTCAAAACCAACACCCCTAACTTCCTCAACACCACCAATACTCCATTTAAACTCAATAAAAACACTAAAATCAACATTTTAGACTTTTAACTAAAACCCCCAAATTTCAAATCCAACCCAAAACTCAACCATTTAGCACAAAACTATAATCAAATCAAAGCTAAAGGTGAGGGAAGAAGATTACCAGCCTTTCTTCAAGAAATCGGGCTCCCAAGACGAGCCCCCATCGATTTGTGCCAAGAGGAGAAGAGGGGAAGGGTTTGGGGTGAGGGAAAGAGGCGTGAGGGCGAGGAGAGAGGGAAATGATTCCGTATAATGACGGAATACCGAGTCCATTTGGTATATATAGCACTCAGGCTCCAAAATACCAATACATCCACAACTACATCATGATTCATTAAAAATCATCTGTTTTCAATAATTATCTCTCCAACTCAAATTCCATCACCAGCCCCAGTACAAAGTACTCCGGACCCCAGGTTCCACCGAAAACCAAATTCCAAGGTTATCACCACGATGAGAATACGATCTCATCCCTTGGATCCAACGACTCCAAAAATCGGATTTAAAATCCCCCGGAGTCCCAAAACCGCAATTAATACGCAATTGCCACAATTCAAATCCATTAAGGATTATTACCACACCGGGATTAACACCAATAATTCCCGGGTATCACATTCATCCTTTATACCATTGCGTCACTACAAGGCTTGGGTTGTGTGTTGATACAGGATATGCATGTGGTGGCCTATGCTTCAAGACAACTGAAACAACATGAGACTAGGTATCCAGTTCACGATTTGGAATTGGCAGCTATTATATTTGCCTTGAAGATTTGGCGGCATTACTTGTACGGTACGTCGTTTACCATATTTACCGACCACAAGAGCCTGAAGTTTTTATTTACTCAGGCATAATTAAACATGAGGTCGAGGAGTTGGATGGACTTGTTGAAGGACTACGATTGCGAGATAGAGTACCATCCAGGCAGGGCTACTTGACGGCTGATGCCTTGAGTCGGAAGGTGAAGTATACTACCAAGGATGTCATTCATCTGTCGGCCTTGTTGACTTCATACTGTCAGTTGGGATATGATTTTGATGTGTCTGCATTGACGGTACTTTTGTCGACATTGTTAGCAGAACCAGATATTTTTTAGAACATCAGAATGGCTCAAAAGACAATACTTTTGTCGACATTGTTAGCAGAACCAGATATTTTTTAGAACATCAGAATGGCTCAAAAGACAGACGATGAAATACAAAGATGGATAACACTGGTCCTTCAAGGACAACCATCAAAATTCAGAATGGCTGAGGATGGTACATTGAGGCTTGGTGATCGTTGGGTGGTCCCGAGTACACCCAAATTACGCCAAGGGATCTTACAGCGAGTTCACAATAGCAAATTTAGTATCCATCCGGGCGAGAAGAAGATGTATAAAGACCTGTGTGACCAGTTCTGGTGGAAGCGGATGAAACGGGATGTAATAGCATTAGTAAAGAGATGTTTGGTCTGTCAGCAGGTGAAAGCGGATAGGCAGAGACCCGGGGGTGAGTTGAAGAGCTTGGAGGTGCCTAAATGGAAGTGAGAACACATATCTATGGATTTTTTGACCTATTTACCGAGGACTGCTTCGGGATTTGATGTCATTTGGGTGATAGTGGACAGACTGACTAAAGTAGCCAACTTTATACCCTACAACATGACCTTCACGTACTTGAGAATGGCTCAGCTGTACATTCGTGATGTAGTGTGATTGCACGGGATCCCGATTTCTATTGTATCAGATCGAGATCCGCGATTTACTTCTCACTTTTGGGAAGGTCTTCGAACAGCTTTGGGGACCAAAGTCAGGTTGAGTACGCCATACCATCCCCAAACAGATGTCGAGATAGAGCGTACGATACAGACGCTCGGAGATCTGTTACGAGCTTGTGTGTTGGAATTTGACACTACGTGGCAGAATTCAGTGGCTTTGGTGGAATTTTAGTACAATAACAGCTATCAGGCGAGCATTCAGATGGCTCCATTTGACTTGGATCGTAAATTGGTTGGAGGACCGGAATTGATCCGGGAGATGGAAGAAAAAGTGAAAGTGGTTCGACTGAGAATGAAAGCAGCTTAGGGTAGGCATGCAGCCTATGCTAATAAATGGTGAGGACCGTTGGAATTTCAGTTAGATGACAAGGTATTTTTGAAAATATCACCCTTCAGGGGTGTGATACGGTTGGAAATGCGAGGGAAATTGTCACCGAGGTATTGGTCCTTATGAGATCTTGCAGCGTGTTGGCACCTTGGCTTACCGCCTAGCTTTTCTACCGTCGTTATCTGACATACATGATATGTTTCATGCATCGATGTTGAGGAAGTATGAACCGGATCCGTCTCATTTGTTGCAGCCTTCAGAAGTACAGTTAGACTCTGATGCATCTTATGTTGAGCGGTCGGTTAGAATTCTGGATCGAGCTGATCGCATACTTCTAAACAAAGTAATACCGATGGTTAAAGTTCAGTGGGATCGTAAGGTGTCGAGAAGGCTACGTGAGAGACGGAGCGACATATAATGCAACATTACCCATAACTGTTTTCTGGTATTTGATTTTATGTTTTGATTGGCATTGGTAAGTGTATGCAATTTCGAGGTCGAATTTTTTTTAACTAGGGGAGTAATGTGATGTTCTTGAAATAATCATGTGCATTATAACTTGTTAATGATGATTATGAGGTGATTATGAGATTGTAATTATTTATGGTTGGGAAATGAGATGGGTATGCGATGGGCATGAACTGATAATATGTTTCAGGGTGCATGTAATGAATTGAATGGAATTAATGAATTGGGCATGGTTCAATTGAGATTGTTCTAGGTAATCTAGAAAAACATGTCTAATTGATCATTGTGATGTATTTTGTGTAGTTAAATGCTTTAAAATCAATTGATGATAAATACTACATCATGACATGTTTTATATGTGCTACCCACTCTTAAATTAACCTACTTACCCTAATTCCCCTCCCTTTCCCCTCATTACCCCTTCATTTTAATTGCCTAAATACTCCCCCCCCCAAAGAACCCCATTTTATCACCTAAAGCAAGTGAGAAGGAGAAGCTTGGTGAAGCTTGTATCTTGCTTGGCTTGGAGTAAAAAGAGGTAAGAAGAGTTTATTCTTATGAAATAATTGATTTTGGTAGGAGTTGAGTTGTTGAAATGGGAGAAAAATAACTTGTTTTGAGTTTTGTTGCATTATTTGTTGAGTTGGATGTTTTAGATGGTTATGATGATGTATTGTGGATTTATTGTGTTTTGGAGTCGATGATTTGTAGGTTTATGGTAACTTGTGGGTTGGAAGGAAGGTAGTGTGTGAAAATGACATTTTTCGCACCTACAGACCTCGGCGATCGATCGGCGTAATTTCACGATCGATCGCCCTTATCATATCTCGGAATAGAATGTTTCCGCGATCGATAGTTAGTTTGCGTGATCGACCGGCGAGCTCCGCGATCGATCTGTAGAGGTTTCGCGATCGATCGCAGAATGGCAAATTTTGGGCACCAAGGCAGGATGTCTCGCGATCGATCGTGAGTTGTGGGCGATCGATCGCGAGGCATTAATTGTTGGATTTTTGGTATTTTCTTGGGAAGTTTGTGATGGAACCTTATATGGCTTCTAATATTGAATTGTTGCAAATTGTGTAGAGCCATCTCAAGCGGCGGCACAACGCAGAGGATAGTTTTCTGAAAACATCCTACTTTCGGAAGAAAAGGTAATTAGAGAGACGTACGAGCGTCGACAGTAAAATGCATATTTACATATTGAATGATGCATTGTGGATGCATGAATTGGATACTTTGTGCATGTTGTGAGTCGTTTTTTATCGAGTGATGATTATAATGCTTGCCGCTGTCATATCAAAGCGAGGAATAGAATACTTGCTGATGTCATGCCGTAGCGATGGAACGTAATACTTGCTGCTAATATGTCAAAGTGAGGATAATGCCGCTGTCATATTGAAGTGATGGATATTACAAATGCCACTGATATATCAAAGCGAGGGGTATTATAACTGCCGCTGTTATGTCTAAGCGATGAGTATTAAAATGTCACTATATAACAAGACTGTGAATATGTTTATTGGTATAATGGTATAGAATTATGTCATGACATTTAACTTAAACTGTATTATAATATGATGATTATAGATATGAGTTGTGGAACAGGGACAACCAGGGAGAGATATTAAATGCAATTGAATACATGAAGTATTTTCATATTAACGGTTTATGCATTTTATCTTATGATAATATTGTTGTGAATATGAATTATTATATGCCCATGTGTCAGTAGGAGCTTTTGGTAAGGAGAGCTAAGGCAAGGGTTTGACGTGGTGAGCTATGTGAGGACTAGAGCTATCAGTTTAGAAGAACAAGAAATTATTTTGTATAGTCTCTACACATGTGTAGTGTAAATCTATTTAGTGTTTACAATCATTTTTTGTATGGGGATGTAATTATGTTGGTAAGGGGGGATTTTATTTTGAACGATATCCTCTCAGCTCAATATCTCAACATAACTTTTTTACATAGATGATCGAATAGCTCTTTTTATGCTCTTAAATCAAACTTAAGGTAGTGAGGCTTGACAATCTTCAAGTTGAGAAGTGGATTTGGGCATCCAACACATCAAAGTGAAGTCATTACAAGCCAAGGACTACCCAACATGCAATCTTCGAAATTTTGGAGGTATCTTGGCTAAATTCTGCATGGGATATCATTGGTGACACATATAATGTTTGGGTGTCAAGGAAAAGCCATATCTTTATGCATTGTGGTTGAATTGGGCATGCCTTATTGACAAGTTTGGGGGGATTTATTGCTAAATTGTTGATTGGGTATCGTGGTGTTGGTGGTATTGAGACTACATGATATTGTTGCATTGGGAATGGTGGTATATTGATTTCTGTAGGTATGGCCCCCAAGAAAAATCTAAAGCAGGTCGCTTCATCTTCACAAGAATATGATTCATCGAGATTTAGAAATGAGGCAGCTGCTGAGTTTACCAGGTTCCCTCACTAGGAAGCGGGGAATGGATATGAACACTTTAGACTGTGAGGTGATTAGAGAAGCAAGGAGAAAAGGTTGGTTCAGTTTTATTCAACAACCAGGAGATGATGTGGTCCCTACTGTGCGGGAGTTCTATGTCAATTTAAGGATGTATAGCCACACTGAGAACAGCAAAACTATTGTTCGGTGCAAGACCATTTCTTTCAATTACGCCACCATCAACCACATATACCGCATGCCAGAAAATTTGGAGGATGATTACTCGGTATACATTAAAGACCATCTCGACTACGCCGATATCCTTTCTACCATCTGCGTTGAGGGCACAAAATGGAGACTAACAAAAGAAACAACCCACAACTGGTCTTGAAATCTGAATTAAAAGAGTAGGAAAATGTTTGGTTTTCATTTATAGTAGCCAGGGTCATGCCATCGACCCACACTTCCGAGGTCACCAAGGAGCGATCCACATTGGTATTCGCCATCATCGCTGGTAAAACTATCGATCTAGGAAGTATTGTGGAGACAACTATATGGAACTACACGCGTGGCCCGCCCACTTCTGGCATGCCTTGCCCATCCATCATTACAACCATTTGCAAGGTAGAGGGCGTTGTATGGGACACCGCAGAGGAGACGATGCCACCACTTGGACCATTGTGTTAGATAGCCCACCTCAACTTTCTAGCTAAAGGAGATCACAACCCCAACCCTAGAGCAACCATGCTACTGGACCATCATCATTTGCTGCCTCGGTGCCCAACCCTGTACACTAGACACACTCCACCACGATCTACAGGAAAAATGTCTCAAAAATAGGGAGATGAATCTACTATATATGGAGTTCATGCAATACCAATTTGCATGGAACAATGCTTTGGCACAGGGCTTCCCAGCTATTTCTTTTCCACCACAGCCAACATTTCCACCATGCCAGCTATTCTCACCAGTTCCCCATCGGAGAACGAGGAAGAGGACGACGAAGATAGTCGTTGAGGTATGTGTTTTGCTCTTGCACTTATTGTTTTCTGTACATTGAGGGAAATGCACATACTAAGTTTGGGGGGAGGGGGTGTTTACTATTTGCTGCTATTTGTGTTGACTATCTTTTGATTGATCGCTCCTGTTGGCTATCTATTATCACTTGAGTTGTACTTGAGCATCTTAAGTTTTTATTTTTTGGAAAATGAGTTCAACCTTCGAATTGCGACTGTATTACATGATGAAATTAATCTCACTTTACATCTCAACTTGAGTTTTGAAATTTTTTGACATGTATATGAATATCCTTGTTGAGTTAGTACTTCAAAATTGAGGAATATTTTGAGCACATTGAGTCATGATTTTGTGAATTACATGTTGGATAGTGAAATTTTTTTATGAACTTAATGATTTGTCTTGAGCATCATAGAGTACTCTAGAACCTATTTGATGGCACTTTGTGGCAAAATTTTATAATTATGAACTTGACTTGGATATGATTTAGGCGATTTTTGTAACGTTTGAGCCTTTCAAGCCTACTGTTAGGATTGGATGAGAGTGTTTAGAGGGGGTGAATAAACACTCTACAACTTTGGTTCTTTTTCGAATAACGGATTGATTTCAGCTGGGATGACAGATGGGATCTATTTCTTAATCACTAAGCTCAATAGACTACTTTATGTTGAAGTGTGGAATCAGGCCGTTTCATTTAGGAAGATCGGTCTGATGGCTAAACACAAATGAACGGAGAATAATTTGAACAAAACGATCCTCAAATGATCAAATACAAAAGTGAAACGTGCTAAGTGCTTTGACCAGATCGAAATGAGTTTTTCGTTGAAAGAGTTCTGCTTCAGTAAATGCTTAATAATGATTGTTGATCACGCGTCTTCGAAGCATTTAAGTTTCATCCATATATAGGTGTGGGGTCCTCGTTACTTAATCCATTATGTATTAGTTCATTATACATATGTGAGTAAGAATTAAGTAAAAACATACACCTGATTAAGAGTTTACTATGTAGGTTGTTACAAGTTGGCAAAAACCATGTCATACTACACAGCATATATACAGTACAACAACCTAGACCAAAAACTCATAAGCAGTGGTTCAGCTCGCAGCGGAATAGACTCACAATCCCGTCCTCCCACGTCTATGAGTCCCTACAGAAACAATCACACAACATGAGTATAGATAAACAACCATTCCAGTGCGATATCAATACAAACATAAACGATAAAGCACTATGAACAACAATGTGATTGTCCTGTATCATGCATCAACAAATGCAAATATGTCATGACATGTCTCATTCCTCATCCTGTTATAACAAGACCAATATGATATGTCTATCTCAGCTCAATATGTCAGTGGAACCCTCTCACATCTTCATATTAGCAGCACATATCATAGTACCATCCTAACATGTTATAACAGCCAGAGCATATACCCAACCGGCGTATATCTCTCATGCCAAAGCATATGTAGCATATCTATCGTGACAATAATCCCAGCCAAAGCATATGCCCAACACTGGCATATCTATCGTGGCACCGATCTCAGCCAAAGCATATACTACACAACTATCGTGGCATCCATCTCAACAATGTAATATCATGAATGCATGCATATGATACCACTAATCATATGATAACATGCTCACATCATCATCACAACACTATCATATTAAAACATACCTGTTCTGCGACACAAATGATATAAAGTAAGCGTCACTGTCTAACTGCCTCGGTGTCCTGTCCCCTGTGATGATGCTACAACAATGCCAATAATATATATCATGTTATCATAGGCATCAATATCAAAAGCTACAAAATATAACATTTTAAGTCTACCGATCGATCGGTCACTCTAGCGATCGATCGGTCCAAACAGAAAACCCTAGCGATCGGTCGGTCGGAAGCTAGCGATCGATCACTCTAAATCTGAATTTCTCAAAAATGCTACGGCATTTCACCGATCGATCGGTCGCTTTCAGCGATCGATCGGTACATGAACCGCCTTACTTTCCCCAGTTTCACCGATCGATCGGTACGATCCTAGCGATCGATCGGTCGACAACAGAATTTTCAAACAATGGCGATTTTGATGCTTATCCTCATGTTACTTCTTCTATAACTTGAAAATATACATTTAAACTTGTTTCATGCAATCTTTAGTAACATATAAACATGTTTCTCTCATCATACAACTCAATCCTTTGCATGATAACAAGTCTCAACTCAAAGCATACAAACATAGTAACCACATGCTTCAATTTTCCATCAACTAAGTCCATATACTTCATATGCTATACTATTCTTACCAAGAAAGGATGAAGTCACTTCACTTAGCTTCCTAGCTTGATTACCAAGTGAAATCCATGCAAAAGATGGAAAGAAGAAGCAAGGGGTTGAAGAGGGTTTTGTAGAGATTTGTAGGTGAGATTTGGTGTGTTATGTGTTGGAAAATCAAATTATACCTTCTTATTAACTCCTTCACCTCAAACCCAAATTCACATTACATGCTACTCACATACACACCACATACAAATTCAAATTCAAGTGCAAATCTAATTTATCTCAAATTCATGTCCAATGCATGACATAGTACTATCCAACTATGTATAATTCATACTCCACATGAATTATCTTGTTATATATTTAGATATAGATATCAATCATGTATACCATTTCAATCCAATTCTTAAATATAGGAAGGTGTTTGTCATCTCATAATGTCACATGGCTTGAAATCCTAGTTATCTCTCCTCGAGATCACAACATACCTTAATTATTTCATAATTACGCCATAATCATATTACACATGTATACGTCATAACGAGGCATGGCATTTCTCCCCTACTCATTGAATTTCATCCTCGAAATTGCATATACATAACATGCATATATATCTATATATATATATATATATATATATATATATATATATATATATATATATATACTCAACTCAACAATCCTACTGCAAGAAGATAGGAAACATGATCATATATGCAACAGTACAGTACTTATTTACCAACAGTATCATAAAACTGTAAAATCATACCAGTAAACAACTCAGGATACTGATGTATCATATGCTGCTCCGTCTCCCACGTTGCCTCCTCGACACCCCGTCGATCCCATTGTACCTTTACCATTGGTATCACTTTGTTACGCAATGTCCGCTAAGCTCTATCCAGAATCTTTACTGGCCGTTCCACATAAGACACATTTGTATCTAACTGTACTTCAGATTGTGGCAATACATGACCCGGATCTGGTTCATATTTCCTCAACAGCGAAACATGAAACACATCGTGGATACTACTCAATGCTGGCGGTAGTGCTAAGCGATATGCCATCGTACCAATATGTTGCAGCACCTCATACGGACCAACGTATCGTGGAGACAACTTTCCACGCTTACCAAATCGTACCACACCTTTAAAAGGTGAGATTTTCAAGAATACACGATCACCAACTTGAAATTCAAGTGGTCTACGTCGCTTATTGGCATAAGCAGCCTGTCTATCTTGAGCAGATTGTAATTTCAACCTGATCAGTTTCACTTTCTCCTCCATTTCACGTAGTATATCTGGTCCATGGAGTACAGTCTGATCAACATCATCCCAATATACTGACGATCTACAACGTCGCCCATACAATGCTTCAAATGGTGCCATCTGTATACTAGTTTGATAACTATTATTGTATGAAAATTCCACTAATGGAAATAACTCTTGCCAAGAGTTATCAAACTCTAATACACAGGCTCGCAACATATCCTCAAGCGTCTGTATAGTACGCTATGTCTGTCCATCTGTCTGAGGATGATAGGCTGTACTCAATCGTACTTCAGTCCCTAGCGCTGACTGTAATCCTTCCCAAAAATGATAAGCAAATCTCGGATCTCTATCCGATACAATCGACACTGGTATACCATGTAGTCTTACTACATTTTGAATATATATTTGAGCCATCTTCAAATAGGTAAATGTCATACTGTAAGGTATGAAGTGGGCTACTTTCGTCAGTCTATCAACAATAACCCAAATAGCATCAAAGCCAGAGGAAGTACGTGGCAAATGGGTAACAAAATCCATTGTAACATGTTCCCATTTCCATTGAGGAATCTCCAAACTCCTCAATTCACCTCATGGTCTTTGTCGTTCTGCTTTTACTTGTTGACAGATCAAACACCGTTTCACAAAGTTCAGTACATCCTGTTTCATGCGTTTCCACCAGAATTGGGTACGCAAATCATTATATATTTTCTTTCCTCCAGGATGTATACTGTAGCGACTAGAATGCGCACGTTTTAGTATGTCTTGGCGTAGTCATAAAGCAGCAGGTACTACCCAACAGTTTCTATACTTTAAAGTTCCATCCTTGCAAGTACAAACTGAGATGTTTGTCCTTGACATATCATTTATTTCCAGTGTTGTATCTCATCATCAGTACCTTGTGCCGCTAACTTTCTCAAAGATATCAGGTTCAACCAACAATGTTGATACCCGTACTGGCATTGTTTCAATATCATAGTCATAACCCAAGGTACAACAAGAAGTCATCAAGGCTGACAAATGCATCATCTCATCAGCAGTATTATGAACTTTTCGACTTAAGGCATCTGCGGTGAGATTAGCCTTTCCTGGATAATATTCAATCTCACAGTCATAATCCTTTAAGAGATCCATCCATCTCCTTTGCCTCATATTCAACTCTGCTTGAGAGAATAAAAACTTTAAACTTTTATGATCCGTGTATATGGTAAACGACGTACCATATAAATAATGTCGCCATATCTTCAAGGCAAAGACAATGGCAGCCAACTCTAGATCATGCACCGGATATTTCATTTCATGTGGCTTCAACTGTCGTGAGGCATAAGCCACTACATGTTTATCCTGCATCAAAACACAACCCAAACCAAGTAATGATGCATCAGTGTAAAGAGCAAACCCGTCATGCTCTGATGGAATAATCAACACTGGAGCAGTAGTTAACCGATGTTTCAATTCCTGAAAACTATGCTCGCATGCATCTGACCATCGAAATGGTACTCCATTCTGTGTCAGCTGTGTGAGTGGTTTGGCAATCGCTGAAAATCCTTCAACAAACCGTCTATAATATCCCGCCAAACCCAAGAAACTACGAATCTCTGGCACAGAAGTGGGTGATGCCGATTCAACACCGCTTCTATCTTTCTCGGATCAACTGATATACCATCTTTATAGATCACGTGTCCCAAAAATCCTACACTGGTCAACCAAAACTCACACTTACTGAGTTTGGCATATAGCTGATGTGTTCTCAATAACTGTAACACCAGATGCAAATGTTGGACATGTTCGGTTTCACTCCGAGAATAAATCAATATATCATCAATGAATACTATGACAAATTGATCAAGGTAGTCCTGGAAAACTCGATTCATCAAGCTCATGAAGACAGCTGGAGCATTCTTTACACCAAATGGCATCACTAGAAACTCATAATGGCCATAGCGAGTTCTAAATGCTGTCTTTTGTACATCTCCCTCCCTCACACGTATCTGATGATAACTTGATCTCAAATCAATCTTAGAATATATCATAGATCCCTGTAAATGATCAAACAAATCATCAATACGAGGAAGAGGATATTTATTCTTGATGGTTACCTTGTTCAATTGTCTATAATCAATGCAAAGTCGCATTGAACCATCATTCTTCTTGACAAATAATACCGGAGCACCCCAAGGCGATACACTAGGACGTATGTACCCCTTGTCAAATAGATCTTGCAATTGAGTTTTCAACTCTTTCAATTCCGAAGGTGCCATTCGATATGGTGCTCGTGAAATTGCAGAAGTACCAGGCACTAACTCAATACCAAAGTCTACTTCTCGACTTGGTGGAAATCCAGGAATCTCATCTGGAAATACATCTGCATACTCTGCAACCACTGGTATATCCTCCACTCTTCGTTCTACTTTCTTATCTGTAACATCTATCGCATATATCACATATCCCGTATGTCCACGTTCTAACAAGCGAGACATTCTAAGAGCAGATATCAATGGAATCTTGGCACGTGATCCGTGTCCATAGAAGATCCATTGATTTCCAGTATCAGACTGAAATCTCACTGTCTTCTGACAACAATCTACAACAGTTTTATATCTGCTCAACACATCAATACCCAGAATACAATCAAAATCCCTCATATCTAGCACAATCAAATCAGCATGTATCCCATACTCAGTATCAAACTGAATAATACAATCAGACACACTCTGACAAGCCATTACAGTAGTTCCCATGGGTGTCGAGACATAAAGAGGCATCACAAGTGGAGACGAGCATATATGATACCGGTCAATAAACACTTGAGCAATAAATGAATGTGATGCACCAGTATCAATCAAAAGTAAAGCAGGATAAGTAAATAAATTACACTTACTCGCAATCACATCATCAGGAGCTGCCTCCACTTGCTCCTTGTTCAGTGCATACACCTGAACCTGAGGTGGTCATGTCCTCTGTCCTCCACCAGTCCGTGGAATACCCTGTGGTCTCTGCTGCACTGTACTCTCTGATATGTTCCCTCTCATCTGTTGTCCCCCAGATTGAGGACAATCTCTAATCATATGTCCGGTCCTCCCACAATGATGACAAACTGGAGTATCAAGTTGTGGACAATATCTTTTAAAATGTGGCCCTCCACATTTAAAACATTGTAACCCTCGACCACTGCTACTACTACTCCCTTGGGACTGTTCCTTTGGACCTCGTACACCACCCTTTTGCATAGTAAACCGCTTTCCATTAAATCTAGAGGAAAATGCACCACCTCGTGATGATTTAAATGGTTCTCCTCTAGGTCTCATACTTTCTGATGTAGGTGGTTGGGATTGTCCTACATCCTTGTACATTCCAACAGCAATTTCAGCCATCTTGGCTCTAGTCAATGCTTCCTCATATGATGTAGGGTTATTGGAAATTACCCTGTCAAACAACTCAGGCCTCAAGCCCTTCACAAACTGTCTGATCTTTGCCTTTGTATTTGCAGCGATATGTGGTACATACCGTAGCAATGAAGAATACTGCACAGCATAATCAGACACTGTCATTGATCCCTGTCTCAAATTTGTAAATTCATCTTCTTTCCTCTGCCTTGCAGCAACAGAGAAATAGTGATCAAGAAACTTAGTTCTGAACACATCCCAATTCATTGTCTGCCCTTGAGCTCTCAGCTCAATCAATGTGGATTTCCACCACATCATGGCTTTCTTCGCCAACTGAAACTCTGCCAAACGTATCCAGGCGGATTTGGCACATGGCGCTGACACAAAGATCTGTTCAATCCGTTCCAACCATTCATATGCTTGTTCCCCTGATTCCGTACCCTCAAAGCGAGGTGGTTGATAACTCAGAAACTGTGTCAAAGTCAGCTCCCCAGGTAACAGTACCTGTTCCACTGGCCCTTGCCCAAATGGTGGTGGTGGCACATGCACCAATCTAACACTAGCATTGCCAATCATGGCATCCCCTACCTCATCATGTGGTACTCTGTCTGCCATTACTGCAAATACAGGTTACCCACAATAACAAAATATATAAAGCATGCCAGTATAACATCATAACAATACTCTCAACATGTTTTCAACGTATTAGGTAACTCACTAATACCTTCCTCTACCCTTGTTTACCCCGTTCTCGAACCACTGCTCTGATACCACTAATGTGGGGTCCTCGTTACTTAATCCATTATGTATTAGTTCATTATACATATGTGAGTAAGAATTAAATAAAAACATACACCTGATTAAGAGTTTATTATGTAGGTTGTTACAAGTTGACAAAAACCATGTCATACTACACAGCATATATACAGTACAACAACCTAGACCAAAAACTCATAAGCAGTGGTTCAGCTCGCAGCGGAATAGACTCACAATCCCGTCCTCCCACATCTATGAATCCCTACAGAAACAATCACACAACATGAGTATAGATAAACAACCATCCCAGTGCGATATCAATAAAAACATAAACGATAAAGCACTATGAACAACAATGTGATTGTCATGTATCATGCATCATCAAATGCAAATATGTCATGACATGTCTCATTCCTCATCCTGTTATAACCAGAGCAATATGATATGTCTATCTCAGCTCAATATGTCAGTGGAACCCTCTCACATCTTCATATTAGCAGCACATATCATAGTACCATCCTAACATGTTATAACAGCCAGATCATATACCCAACCGGCGTATATATCTCATGCCAAAGCATATGTAGCATATCTATCGTGGCAATAATCCCAGCCAAAGCATATGCCCAACACTGACATATCTATCGTGGCACCGATCTCAGCCAAAGCATATACTACACATCTATCGTGGCATCCATCTCAACAATGTAATATCATGAATGCATGCATATGATACCAATAATCATATGATAACATGCTCACATCATCATCACAACACTATCATATTAAAACGTACCTGTTCTGCGACACAAATGATATAAAGTAAGCGTCACTGTCTAACTGCCTCGTTGTCCTGTCCCCTGTGATGATGCTACAACAATGCCAATAATATATATCATGTTATCATAGGCATCAATATCGAAAGCTACAAAATATATAACATTTTAAGTCTACCGATCGATCGGTCACTCTAGCGATCGATCGGTCCAAACAGACAACCCTAGCGATCGGTCGGTCGGAAGCTAGCGATCGATCGCTCTAAATCTGAATTTCTCAAAAATGCTACGGCATTTCACCGATCGATTGGTCGTTTTCAGCGATCGATCGGTACATGAACCGCCTTACTTTCCCCTATTTCACCGATCGATCGGTACGATCCTAGCGATCGATTGGTCGACAACAGAATTTTCAAACAATGGCGATTTTGATGCTTATCCTCATGTTTCTTCTTCTATAACTCAAAAATATACATTTAAACTTGTTTCATGCAATCTTTAGTAACATATAAACATGTTTCTCTCATCATACAACTCAATTCTTTGCATGATAACAAGTCTCAACTCAAAGCATACAAACATAGTAACCACATGCTTCAATTTTCCATCAACTAAGTCCATATACTTCATATGCTATACTATTCTTACCAAGAAAGGATGAAGTCACTTCACTTAGCTTCCTAGCTTGATTACCAAGTGAAATCCAAGCAAAAGATGGAAAGAAGAAGCAAGGGGTTGAAGAGGGTTTTGTAGAGATTTGTAGGTGAGATTTGGTGTGTTATGTGTTGGAAAATCAGATTATACCTTCTTATTAACTCTTTCACCTCAAACCCAAATTCACATAACATGCAACTCACATACACACCACATACAAATTCAACTTCAAGTGCAAATCTAATTTATCTCAAATTCATGTCCAATGCATGACATAGTACTATCCAACTATGTATAATTCATACTCCACATGAATTATCTTGTTATATATTTAGATATAGATATCAATCATGTATACCATTTCAATCCAATTCTTAAATATAGGAAGGTGTTTGTCATCTCATTATGTCACATGACTTGAAATCCTAGTTATCTCTCCTCGAGATCACAACATACCGTAATTATTTCATAATTACGCCATAATCATATTACACATGTATACGTCATATCGAGGCATGGCAATAGGTGTCTCTGCCAACATTAATATATTCCTTATTTGTGCAACATTGAATCTTGTCAACTTCAGCTTCTGAGAAAGTATGCTTCTT
Source organism: Haberlea rhodopensis (assembly GCA_907163345.1). Lineage (NCBI taxonomy): Eukaryota > Viridiplantae > Streptophyta > Magnoliopsida > Lamiales > Gesneriaceae > Haberlea > Haberlea rhodopensis. The sequence goes on from CAJQUN010000102.1 coordinate 394,608, forward strand.
TATGCTTCAGTCTACTTTCTTAGTCACTGTACAAAGACTTTCATTTCTCTTCTGTTCTTTCAGCATTTGTCTAACAAGATCTCTTCTTTCTAGTTACCATTTCAAACAACATTTTTCAACTGATACAATAAGTCCTTTTGCATTAAATGCATCATTAAAAGCTTCAATAAATAGTCGTTGATCTTTCAGACTGAATAGTATAACATATCATCTGTATGGTATGACTATGCTTTCAAATATCTTCAGATCGAAGGGTCCATCCAAATACGTCTGTTCCGATATCAGTCTGTCAAAAATCATTGTAATTCAGAGTTGTGGCCTTTTGATCTATGTGAACTTCCCTTATCCGTTGAGAGAGAAAAGGAAGTTCTCGGAAATTGTTTTGATAGACTCTGCTATGGTAGGAGTATCATCATGATCAGAAAATTCAGGACTAGCTTGAGCAGACTATACAATAAGTTCTTTGCCTTTACCAAACGAGACATCATTTTGCTCACAATCTATTTCTTGTGCAAATTCCTGAATGGATTCTGATGCATGCGGTAGAACGGTTGATGCAGTAGGTAAGCTAGGTTCAGAGAAGATCAGCTCAAGTAGCTCATTAGAGTACTATTGTACAAACTTGTCTTCTTCAGCAAGTGGATCTGGTTGGACTGATCTTGGCGGAGCTAAAACTTCTATGGTTGAAGGAGGAGAGATTTGCTGCTCGGGTCCTTTGCGATTCCTGAACAATTTCAGAAAGTACAAGACCAACATCCATATCATCTTCAATAGATGTGATTTTAGTCTGGTCGAGAGAGACATGAACGACTTGTTCTTCGGGCTGCTCTGGAGCAAGAGTTGACTCAAGTGGAGGAGATGCAGCAAGTGATTCTAATAGCAATGCCATGGTCTCAATTTCTTCTTCAGCAGGAGCATTAGTCAATGGCTGCTCCACTATCTCAAGTACTGGTGTAGTAATAGCTTGGCCTGTGCTGGTACTTGGTGGATCAGTCTCCATGGGCTGTTCTGGAGCTTGCCCAGTCTCAGTCTGTGCTGGTGTTGTTTTGACTTGACTAGGAGGTGCAGTAGAAATGTTCAACTTCTGTCAGATGAATTTGATAGCCAAGTTTAGTATGAATTCATACATCTCTAACTGAGCAATAACATCACGATATCCTTGATTGTGGGACTGGGCAGACCAATCTTTTGCTTTTTGGCCTGAACGAGATTGTTTGTAATGCTCAATTTGTGGTTGGTGCAGAATAATTCCTTCCTAGGAATAGCGATCATGACATCATCAGTTTCTGAAAATTTCAGCACTTCTTTTTTCATCATGGCAAGGCGCTTGAGCTTGCCAAAGAACATATCAAAGTGATTGATCATTATGTACTCAACCCATTCTTCAAATATGGATGCTCTGGCCTGTACTTTTTCATCAACGTCTTCCATAGAAAGGTCAATGGATGTCTGGGCGACAGATTTGGGCTTGGTGGGAGTAGTCTCTGTTGCAATAGCTTTGTCTTTGCCATGCGAGGAAGCAGGTTTAAGTCTAGATTGAGTATATCCACTTAGTTCCTGGATAATTATTACCTTTTGTCTGGTGGAGGCTTGGGGTGCGGTGACGGATGGAGCTTGGGTTAGTTGGGTGGAGGGACAATGGAGATCATTTCAGTGATTATAGCTTTGAGGGGCTTGGTAATTTGGTTGCTGCTTTTTCTTGGGTGGATGGGTGAGATTTCTAAAACATACGGAGTCTTATCAAAGTCAGGCTGGATTACCACAACCTTTCTCTTGGCTTTAGACTTCTTCAGTCTGGCTTGTTCAACACCTAGTTCCTTCTTAACTTCATGCAGCTCAGAAGATGATGGGGCAGCACTCTTGGACTTCAGTAGACAAAGTCCTTTGGGATTAAGAACCTTAAAGGGATTGAGTGTGGTGGTCTTCTCAGCTCAACATTCATTTCTCCATCAGTCTGCTCAGAGGGACAGCAAAACAGACCGAGTGCTTTGGAGAGTTGATTGTATCCAGTAGAATACCAACTAGAATAGATGACCAGTTGACCTGAATTCCTCAAAACTTCAATCTTTACTTACCAGGGGCTTTCCAACGATGTCAAATAACACATGGAAGTGAAATAACATCTCTTTCTTCTTGAAGGCAGGTTTTAGAGCTAGATCAAAGATTGATACCTTTCTTTGGAATTCATCCAGAATTACCTTTGAGATTTGGACAAAATTAGTTAGTCCGGTGGAAGGAAGATCAAATATCTCCATAAAGAATTTTTGAGAAAACTCAATGGATTTGCCATTGATGGTAGTTGAAATGGAGTTGTGGCTGGAGGATGGATTTGCAAAGAGTTCTCTGATCTCAGCTTCATAAACCTCGGTGCATGATTCCAGAAATTTCTTCAAGCCCGAAGCTTCAAAGTCTTTGAAGATGGAGATCATCTCATGGTCGCCCAACTGGTAAATAGATCAAACTCTACGAACAGGGAGTTATGAGTAACAACTGCCATCTGAAATTGATAAATCACGCTTGAAGAATTGATTAGTATTTGAGAGTTTGAGAGAGATATTAAGAACTTTTAACTGAAATGTAAATAGGAAGTGTTGAAACGAGGAAGATAATGTACAACCGGTAAATACGGAGATGTCAGACATGTGTCTGCATCCCGTTAAGTGAAGTTTGAAATTCAAATTTTGAACATTTTTGAATGAAAGATCATGTTAAATTAAAAGTAAAGGCGGTTAAAGTACGTCAAACCGGGCTGTTGGTGACCTAACTTTGATAAAGACTGAAAAGTGTTTAGAGTAAGACTAATGGATAACATCATATCGATAAAAATATGTCTGAGGATTAGACCAGTTATTTATCTAAGTGACTATTGTATTATCAGTCTATTCTAGTAAACACTCTTTATTTAATTAAAAAAATACAGACTGAGTTAAAACAAACTACGATAAATCTATTAATCCAAGAATTTGTGGAAATAATTAAACTTAGCCTCAGCTAGTGGTTTGGTGAAGATGTCTGCAGCCTGTTGATCTGTTGAGATGTACTCGATCCGAATTTCTTTCTTCATGATGTGATCTCGAATAAAATGATGTCTGATTTCAATATGCTTTGTTCGAGAGTGCAAGACATGATTATAAGTGATTGTGATTGCACTATTATTGTCACAAAAGTTTGATGACTCAACAGCTTGAACTTCATAATCTCTTAACTGGTGTTGAATCCAGAGCAGCTGAGTTTAACAACTTCCGGCAGCAAGATATTCTGCATCTACTGTTGATGTGTCAATGGATGTCTGTTTCTTGCTAAACCAAAAGATTAGTCTTTCACCTAGGAATTGACAAGTTCCACTAGTGCTCTTTCGGTCTATCTTGCGTCCTGCATAATCTGCATCTGAATAACCAATTAAATTGAAATTTGATTCCTTGGAATACTAGAGACCAATATTTTTTGATCCTTTTAGGTACTTTAATATTCTTTTAGCGGCCGTGAAATGTGAATGTTTCGGACCAGATTGAAATCTAGCACACTCACAGACTGAAAACATAATGTCAGGCTGGCTCGCAGTTAAGTATATTAGCGATCTGATTAGACCTCGACACATTATTACCTCAACTGATGTTCTCCCTTCATCTTTGTGTAACTTGATTGATGAACTCATTGGAGTTGATGCAGTTGAGCAAGTTTCCATACCAAACCTTTTAATCAGTTCCTTCGTATATTTGGTTTGATATATGAAGATGCAATTGTCGAGTTATTTGACTTGTAAGCCCATGAAGAATGATAATTCTCCCATCATGCTCATCTCGAATTTTCTCTGCAGTAGCTTAGAGAATTTATCACACAATTTGGGGTTAGTTCACCCAAATATAATGTCATCAACATAAATCTGAACTAACAAAGTGTGTCCCCCTTAGTAAATATAAACATTTTATCTACTGAGCCGATCTGGAAAACATGTTCCAGTAATAATTGAGAGAAAGTGTCATGCCAGGCTCTTGGTGTTTGTCTAAGTACATACACTGCTTTGTTTAGTAGATACACATGATTTGGAAGGGAGTTATCGCTTTTTATTTTAAACAATTAATTTCAATGTAGCGATTATATACCGCAAGTGTATGATGTCAAGTTTTAGTATAATGATCTAAAAGTAAGGATTGTCGTACCCACAGGGACTAGTAGTAATTACCAAATTTAATTAATGTACTATATTTAACCTACGAAATTGTTTTGAAAGATTAACTAATTTACTCAACTCCAAAAATCAACCACACCCCAAAGAAATAAGATAGTAAACAGTAGAGATAAATATCGAGACTTCTGTTCACTTGAGTAATCCACCACAATTTATCTACTAGTTCTAATTAAAATTAATGCATCTAATGTGACAAGTTTTCCGGTTATAACTAATACACTCTCTCGAGCTATATTAAGCATAACACCAATTTACAGTAAGTAACTCTCGTTCACTTATTTAACAATTCAATGTTGCATACACTCTATGAAAACCCTTAGCCTTCGATTACTAGATATCTATAGCTATCACTCGTGTATTTGACGTCATCTCTCGATCTCGGTCTGAAATCCACGGTATATGCTATTGGTTCCGTATTACAATATCATTCAAATTGTAGCTAATCCCTTAAAAGCATTAAAAGCATAACACAAACACAAAGATAACAAAAACCCAATCAAAAACTAGAAGTAAAGCTGTGGGTTCATACACAAGATCCCATTTTCTCGATAACAAACTTAGCCTATAATCATCTTCATAACAAGATGATTATATAAATATTCAAAGAAAACCAACATCAAAAACTATAAATCAAATAAGCTAAAGGTTCAGAAATACTAAACACGAGGAATTGACTCCTGGCGCCGTTCGTCTTCCGTCTCTTTGTTGAATCCTTGCTTGGTGGCTTGAAGATGGTGGAGAGTTGAATTCTATGGTGAAAAATCAGTCAAAGTTCTTTAGGGCCGGTCACTTTGTGTCTTAAATAGTGGAGAAGAATTTTCTAAGGTTCCTTGTAAGACACAAACTCTAAAAGTATTTTTTCTCAGATTTTCTCGGCTATCGACCGATCGGTAAGATGTACCGATCGATCGGTATTTCCACGAATTAAAATTTGAAGGTCGGCATTCTATCGATCGATCAATAGATTCTTCAAATTTTCCCCAACTTCTGTCTCTCTAGCGATCGATCGTTATGCCCTAGAGATCGATCGCTACCTGGAAATCTTTACAAGTCGAGTTTCTTCGCCGCTTCTTTGTTCGGCTCGCTCAGTTGAGTATTCATTCATCATTTTAAGCATAAATTCTTCAATTTCATATAATCCGACATTGATTCCTGAAATAAACAAAAACAACACAAAAGCGCATAATATCGTCCAGGAATCAACTTAACAGTATTAACAATCCTAGAAATATAAGTGTAAAAATCACACTTATCAACTCCCCCAAACTTAACTCTTGGTCGTCCTCGAGCAAGAATAGAATTTAAAATAGTGAATTCACAACAGATAAGTGACATAGATTATTTCATGCTCATATGTTTATCTCAGAACTTTTACTCATACCACAACAAGAATCCCTCAAATCGTTAGACACGAAGTGTTTTCTCTTAAGTCAAATAACAGTCTCAAATTCGGTACGCATGTGTGCGCTGTTGTCAATCATAAGTATCATACAATCATCATAGATCAAAACAGTGTTAATCAATAACAATCAAGATTATCATCGAGTATCTCATATGCCTAGTTTTCAAGCACTTCTCCACTAATGTAATTACTTTCTCGACTTGGATCAAAATGACTTTTCAAGCTTATAATGTTAGGCCTTTTGTTGTCGGTTACAAAGAAAAAATAGGATAGGCACAAAGAACAGAGTATATCATGTAAAGTTCATTTTTTTGTAGCACATATCGAGCTTCTCTTCCTTCTCTTTTAGCCTTGCCCGCTTTGGGTCTTATTTAGTCACTTTTTTTTTCAAGGCTTTATCTATCGTTTTCTTTTCTCATTCATAAATTCTTTTCAAAATAATCTCATCAAATATAGCCATTTATGTGCATCTAATGAGATTCATTATACTCCCTTGGGGTAAAGATAAAAGTTTTCATTTTTTAGGCTAAACAAGGTAGGTATAATGAGTTTATCAACAAAAGTCGAATGGTGGCTAATTTCCATTCTTATTCAATCAGGCTCAAAGTTGGACACTAGGGATAAATGTAGACAAGGTAGGCTTGAAAGGCTCAAACGTTCCAAAGATCGCCTAAATCATGTCCAAGTCTAGTTCATAATTATAAAATTTCGCCTCAAACTGCCATCATCAAATAGGTTTTATGATTACTTTAAGATGCTCAAGACATGTCATCAAGTTCACCAATATCATCACTAGTTTAAATGTAATCAACAAGTTCATGACTCAATGTGCTCAATTTATTCCCCATTTTCAACATGTCAACTCAACTCAAAATATTTACAACATGTTTACAATCATCAAGATTCAAGTCATAAATAGAGTAAAATTAATATCATCATGGCATGGACCATGGAGTCATTATTTTAATCCAATTACACTAAAAACAAATTTTCACGCTCTTCATCGGACTCATCAATATTAAGCTAAAATCATAGATTCCACAACAGTAGACATGATATCAGACACACCGTTAAACATACTAATACTTACTACTAACATAACTCACAAATCACACAAAATAAAATCAAAAATAAACACCCCCAAACTTAGGACGTGCATTGCCCTCAATGTACAGTAAACAATAAAAATAATGGCAAAGCACATACCTCGACGACAATTGATGTGACTAGAAATAGACACATCTACTACGCTTAATTGTCTACGATTTGGTATGTTTTGATGGATAATTGATACATATGCTATCTAATCGTATATTTGTGTAATTGTGGGGAAATCCAAGAAATCGAGCTAACAAAGGCGAATGAGGATCAAGAAATGCATTGGAGTTGACAAGGGATCAAAGTGGACCAAGAAAAATGCATAAAAATTATTTGAGGAGCTCGATCAATCGCCCAGAAGAGCTCGGTCGATCGAGCAAAGCAGAAAATTAACCAACAAAATTTACGAATACTCGATCGATCGGCTAGAAGAGCTCGATCGATCGGGAGTGGCAGTAATTTGGCGATCGATTGAGAGAAGTGCTCGATCGATCGACAACTGAGTTTTGGAAATATTGGAGTCTTGATTTCTTTCCTTTTTGCTTGGACTCTAACCTACTAATCAGCCTCCTAACCTCTATAAATCGAGAAGATCAGCCTCTTAGACATATATTCAGACTATTATTCATAACTTAGACTTAGAATAAAAATTTACTTTGATGTTTTGAAGACGGATTGAAGAATCGACACAAAGGCGGGATTGCAACCTTGACGAGTGGCGACTATTCTAGTTTGTCTTAGTTTTTGTTTATGATTTACATACATTATTTTGTTATTTTTGCATTGATTATGAGTAGCTAAACTCATCCTCTTGGTTGAGGAAGACAAAACCATTGAGATTAATTTATTCAAGAGATTGTTGTTTTGAATTGGTGATTTTTATTGAATATCATAAGTTTTTCTTTTATTCATGCCATGATTGTGTTGTTGACTGTTAGATTAGCTACTAATAATTTTGAATACAATCTAATGCTAAGTTTGATATCAAATCCGTAATTGTTTGATTAATTGAATTTGTGAAGCAACTAGGATTGATAATTCTCTATTGTTGAGGTTATTAAATTCCTAGGGAACTTTTGACTAGATTAAACATAAACTGCTTGTGTTTATGTTGTTTAGCTTCACCAATCCTACTTGTTCATATGCTATCGTTAGTTTAAATCTTAATTGTTGTTGTTATGATTGATTAATCGATTAGGGTTAAATTTGGATGATGTTTTCGATTTAACTAAACTTAAGGTGGGATAGGAGTTAAATCTTAAATGGTGAATATTCATGCATAAAAATTACATATGTGAGACAATCGATGAATGAATAAACGAATTCAATGGTAGCGTCGATCGAAACCAAGATCTCTCTTTAATTGATTTATTCCTAATTTATTTCAATCTTGCATCCTACATAATTTCAGATAATTACTACTCTCAAAACCCTCCTATTTTGATATTTGTTAGCACAAAGATACTCACTTCCCTGTGGAATCGATCCCTACTTAATTTGTTGTTAACTGAGAAGGGTTAATTTGGGCGTACACGATAATCACTACCAAATTTTGGCGATGTTGCCGGGGAAGGCATTGCTATTTTTGTGCTAACTGATTTTTAACTACTAGATATTGCTCTTTGTCTTCCTATACTACTCTTGTTTATTCAGGCACACAGGATATCATTCAGAGGGAGACGAATATCAATACGATTCTGAGATTGAAAGAACCCTACATCGACGTAGGAGAAATACTCGTAGGAGAAAAGAAAAAGAAGAACGAATTACTATGGCAGAGAACCAGAGTCTGAGACAGCTAGCAAATCCTAACTTGGAACAGCAACCCCTCTACATTACTTTTCCTACTCTTGCTACTAATATCATTTTTGAATTAAAGTCTGGTTTAATACATCTCTTACCCTCGTTTCATGGTCTTACAGGTGAAGATCTTCATAAACACTTAATGGAGTTTCACGTGGTTTGCACCACCATGAAACCAACTGGGATCACTGAGGAAGAAATCAAGCTGAGAGCCTTTCCTTTCTCACTAAAGGACGCTGCGAAGGATTGGCTATTCTATCTACCATCCGGCTCGATCACTACATGGAACGATTTGAAGAGGATCTTTCTTGAAAAATATTTTCCAGCATCAAGAGCCGCCAACATAAGGAATGAGATCTACAACATTAGGCAATTCATTGGAGAAACACTTCACGAATATTGGGAACGTTTCAAAAAGTTGTGTGTAAGCTGCCCACAACATCAGTTAAGTGAACATCTCCTCATTCAATACTATTATAAAGGTTTTGTTGTCTAGTGACAAGAATCTAGTAGATGTTGCAAGCGGCCGAGCTTTTGTAGATAAAACACCGGAAGAGGCGAGGAATTTGATAGCTAACATGGCAGCCAATTCACAGCAATTTGGCAACTTTAGGGCCGAACCACCTCAAAGGAAACAAACTGAGGTATCTAACCTTGAACAACAATTAATTAGTTTAACCTCTCTTGTTCGGCAGATGTCAGGAGGGAATGGGCAAAATGTTAAGCCATGTGGATTTGCTTAGAGATGACCCATACAACCGACGCATGTCCTTCACTTCAAGAACCACCCAGTGAGCAAGCAAATGTTGCGGGCGGATTTCCGGGACAACCACAACAAAGATATGACCCTTTCTCTAGCACTTACAACCCAGGATGGAGGGATCATCCAAACTTGAGATATGGGAACCAAGCGGAACCACAAATGCAGTCTAATCCGCCACCCTACCGACCACCATTCCAAAGGCCACAACAAAATTCTCAATTCGCTACTACTACTGATAGACTTGAGAATATTGTTCAAGATCTTGCTCATAATGTTACTAAATTTCAACAGGAGACAATGGCGAGCATTCAAAGTTTAAACACTCAAGTGGGACAACTTGCAACCAATCTTAATCGGTTGGAAGCTCAAGGATCCCATAAATTACCCTCCGACCCAGTGATGAATCCACAAGAGAATGAAAGTGCCATTAAGCTAAGGAATGGTAAGGAATTGGAAGAACCGGAGAAGTTGGAAATTCAGCATACTACACAAGAGGAGGAACAAGAACTTGAGCACAAGGGAAAGGAATCTACACAAGAGGAGGAACCTCGAGGTAAGTCTCCTCCACCTTTTGAATATAAAATGAACCCCTTTTTCCTCTTGCTTTGCAGGATAGTAGGAAAGATGAGAACATCAGAGATCTCTACAACACCTTCCGAAGATGCGAAGTGATATCCCACTGCTGGACGCTATTAAGCAAGTACCCCGCTACGCAAAATTCTTGAAGAAATTATGCACTGCCAAGCTTAAGCAAAAGTTGAAGGGATGCCAAAAAGTTGAGTTAGGGGAGAACATCTCCGCTGTTATTCAAAGGAAGATCCCCACCAAGTGCAAGGACCCCAGGTATGTTCACTATCCCATGCACAATTGGTAACACACGCCTAGAAAAAGCCATGTTAGATTTAGGAGCATCGATAAATGTCATGCCATATTCTCTTAATGCTTCATTAAATCTAGGATCTTTAAGTGAAACTAGGGTGGTTGTCCAATTAGCGGATAGGTCTAATGCATACCCCAAAGAATTTCTAGATGATGTATTGGTGAAAGTATATAATTTGGTCTTCCCCGTGGTTTTTTATGTGCTTGATATGGCAAATGGTGACAATAGTAGCCCCATATTGTTGGGAAGACCCTTTTTGAAGACTTCTAAGACTAAGATAGACGTTCATAGTGGCACACTCACTATGGAATTTGATGGTGAGGTCGTTAAATTTAATATACATGACGCCATGAAATATCCTTGTGACGATGATACTGTTTATTCTATCGATATTATTGATTACTTATCCCAAGGTTTCTTTGAGCTTGTAGGTAAAGAGGAATTGGAGATAGCCCTAACAACACCACTCACCCATCATGAGGAAGAGTTGTCACTTGGTGACGAAGTAGAGAAAGCAGTCATCACCTTGGATACTACCCCTGAGATACAAGGTAACATTTCATTTATTTCATTACCCATTTCTAACACTAGGCCACTACCTTCTGTATCACAGGCACCCACTATTGAGTTGAAGCAGCTACCATATGTATTCCTTGGAGAAGGAGATACACTATCGGTGATGATATCTAGCAAGTTGGGAGATGACCAAGAGGATGAACTTATTCAAGTGCTCAAAGATCACAAAACCGCCATTGGATGGACAATTGCGGATATTAAAGGAATAAGCCCTTCTACATGCATGCACAGGATCCTACTTGAAGATGGAAGTAAGCCTACATGCCAACCGCAAAGAAAACTAAACCCACCGATGATGGAAGTTGTGAAGGAAGAGATCCTCATACTCCTAGCCGTTGGAGTGATATACCCAATTTCTGACAGTCAATGGGTGAGCCCAATCCAAGTGGTACCAAAGAAGACTGGCATCACAGTGGTGAAAAACAAGGATAATGAACTGGTCACCACCTGCATTCAAAATGGATGGAGAATTTGCATCGACTATCGAAAGCTTAATGCCGTGACCCGCAAGGATCACTTTCCTTTACCCTTCATTGATCAAATGCTTGAAAGGTTAGCATGTCACTCTTACTATTGCTTTCTTGATGGATATTCTGGTTATTTTCAGATTGCTATTGCCCCGGAGGATCAAGAAAAGACAACGTTTACATGCCCCTTTGGAACTTTCGCTTATAGACGCATGGCCTTTGGACTTTGCAACGCACCGGCCACTTTTCAACGGTGTATGGTTAGTATATTTTCCGAATACACCGAGCATATATTAGAGATTTTTATTGATGACTTATATTGTTTATGGTGACTCCTTCAATACCTGTTTAACTAACCTTACACTTGTCCTTAAGCGTTGTATTGAAACTAACATTGTGCTCAATTCTGAAAAAAGTCATTTTATGGTGGAGCAAGGTATAGTGTTGGGCAATGTTGTTTTTTCCAAAGGTATGGAGGTAGATAAAGCGAAAAGTGACATAATTCAAACTTTACTACCCTATTTGTGTGCGGGATGTGCGTTCCTTTCTTGGCCATGCAGGTTTCTATAGGAGATACATCAAGGACTTCACAAAGATTGCATCACCGTTGTGCAAACTGTTACAAAAGGAAGTTGTATTCGAGTTTGATGAAGCATGCAAGACGGCCTTTGACACATTGAAAACATCTTTGGCGTCTGTACCCATCATCCAACCGTCTGACTGGACCAAGCCATTTGAGATAATGTATGATGCTAGTGACTATGCTGTGGGAGCTATCTTGGGTCAAATAATTGGAAAAGTTTCTCATGTTATCTACTACGCATCCAAGACCTTGAACGAAGCCCAACTCAACTACACCACTACAGAAAAAGGAGTTTTTAGCTATTGTTTTTGCTCTTGAAAATTTTAGATCATATTTGCTTGGTACTAAAGTTGTTGTTTTCTCTGATCATGCAGCACTTAGGTATTTGATGAAGAAGAAAGAAGCAAAGTTGTTGTCTAATAATTTCACTAGTAATAGAGTTGACAACAACACAAGCATATGATTGGTGTAAATTTTAACTATAAATGATATAATATTAATAAAAATGTGAATAATAATTTGAAAAACAAAAGAAATTTGGATAATGAATAAATGATAGAACTAAATCTCTGACATGAGTTCTTTTAATTATAATCACTAGATAATATCCATAAAAGTACCAATTTTTAACTATCAAATATTGATAGAACCAAATATATCCATATATATTTTTTTTCAAAATATATTTCCCACAAAATAAATATTTAAATTAAATTTAAAATTTATCTAACAAAAAAAAAGCAATTTGATTATTATATCATATTATAATTCATAAATTATATTTTCCTGATTTTTAAATAACACATAATATGGAAAAAAGAACTATATTAACCAAATTCTAAAAATATATTTCAAAAAATATTTCCTAAAATATCAAAACTCCTGGGCCATGTCAACATATGCTACGTTGCATCATCCAATCGCATGTTTACACGTCGCACCAGGTCTTACGTTAAGCAAAACGACACCACATTACACAAACAACATTAAATGCAGAACATCTTCTGTAGTCTGCTATCTCAGTCGGAAGGAACAAAGGATCTTTCGCTTCTTCAAAACCGAACTCACACACTCGGGGCTCCGAATATCGGATTCCTAATGGATAGTAGGGGAAGTATCCGGTGCGGCGGGGTGGTTTACGCCCTGTTGTTACTCCTCTTTCTGACAATTGTGAACCGTATATCGTCCCTTTCGGTGACCGTAAACGACGTCGAATGCGTGTACGAATACGTGTTGTACGAAGGCGACGCCGTTTCAGGGAATTTCGTTGTTGTAGATCACGATATCTTTTGGGGTTCGGATCATCCTGGGATCGACTTCACTGTAATACGCTTTCTTTTTCGTATTAAATTACCTTTATTTCTTTCTTTGTTTGTTATAAGGGCGGGGGAGTACATCATAACATGTTTAGCTTTTTGGAAATTGGGTACAATTACGTGAGGACAATTTGGAATATTGAGTTATATAACGGCTGAACTGCTTCTCCATTTTTTTTTACTGGAACAACTGTTGGAAAAAGGTGAAGGAAGGAAAGGGAATTAATTGGATTTGGTCATATTTAATTTGATTAAATATTTGTATTTGTAGAACATATGATTATGAAAGAATCAAGATAGGGGGATGGATAAAATCGAAATGGAGCGGATTCTTTTCTTGTGTTGGTTTTATTTGATAGTATATTCATGCTTCGGTATGCATTGATTTGTTTAGAATGATAGGATTATTTTAGAAAAATTGCTTATCTTTATCATAGTCAAGTGTCATTTAAGTCGTACAATAAAACCAAACGTAAAATTCTATTATGAATTGATGATCATCCACAACTTAATTTCATCAGTTGAACCAAGTTGTTCAATAGAGGATGTGGGGTACCAGTTTTTTCCCTACTTACGCTTTTCTCTGTAAAACCAATTGTTGACAGTCACAAAAGCTACCGTCTTTGGCAATTTTAACTTGAAAAGTGAGCTAATTTGTTCAATTATATGTCTTTCAATGTTTTCGAGTTTATACAGATTTTTTTTTTTCATTTCACTGTGGCAAGCTGATAGCATGTAATAAGCATTTTAGCAGGAAAGATAGATGGTAAAGAACTTAGTATGCAATGTAGGTCCTTTTAGCATTGTAGAAGCATTCAAAATGGAAATTTTCTTATCCTTAACCTTATAACATTGAGGATGTATTTCCTTGCCACTACCCAATTAAATTATGTTCACCTTTTTATCCTTGAACGTTAGAGATAAGTTGAGGGTGAGGCTTGAATTGGCTTGGAGCCATGTTTGAAAAATATTTTCTGTGATTTTTGAAGTCAACCTGCATGAATCCCAATTTTAGTGTACAAAGAATCAATATTAGCTTTTATCACCAGGAAGCATTTCTTATACGTACAAATCCGTATGCCTCAACATCCCTATGTAGGTGACTTCTCCCACGGGTAATGTTGTCAATACTTTGAAAGGAACATCTGGGGACAAATTCGAGTTTAAGGCTCCCGGAAGTGGAATGTACAAGTTTTGTTTCCACAATCCTCATTCCACACCAGAGTCAGTCTCGTTCTACATTCATGTTGGACATATTCCCACTCAACATGACCTTGCTAAGGATGGTTTGTCTTGACATTACAACCGCACCTTCATAAGAATCAAAAGTTGTCTGTTGCCACCATTTCTTCTCAATTAACGGTTTGGCTTTTGTTTGTTTTAACAGAGCACTTGGACCCTATTAATGTTAAAATTGCTGAACTGAGGGAGTCCCTGGAATCTGTTACAGCAGAGCAGCAGTACTTGAAAGCACGTGAAGCTCGCCATCGTCATAGTAAGAACTTTCTCTCTCTTTTGGATAGTAATTGTGATCCGTGGTTCTCGGCATCAAGATTATATGATCCTATGGTTGAAAAACTATCTGGATTCAGTTCTTCACAATCTTAGTAGGGTGGAACCTGGGGAGGACCCAGGAGAAGATGAAGGGTCAGTCATCTCCCTTTAAAAAAATTGAGTTTTACCTGTAATTTCTAAAAGCCCATTTGTCCCTCTTGAATAATGAAATGTCTCCTCCCTGACCTCCTTACACTGATTTTCTGGGTCCATCCTTGGTACTTGGTAGGACCTTTTACATTAATGATTTGAGATAAGCCAGTGATATCCTCCCCCATCAGAAAACTTTTATATAATGAGATCAATATTGAACAACCTAAATTGTACTAACCATTTTAGGAAAAACGCATTCTTGAATGAAGCAAGGTGGCATTTTGTTGTGCTTTCAAACCAAAAACTTAGAAGTTTTGAGAAAAATCTTTGAAAATATTTTTGAGATTACGTTCGATATTTGAATTTCTATTTTGAAAGTTTGTGACATGCAGAAAGAGATGTAACGTGAAGCTTATATGAAAATGGTATAATTCATAAAAGGACTTTTGTGTAATTATCATACTTTGAATAGGTGGCCTCAAAAATGAATTGAGTAGATGAAAACCTCTGAGAAAAAGTAGATGAATGAAAATGTTTTGGGTTGTTTAACCAATCTAACACAACCATAGCATTTGGGTTATCATAGTAAGACGTGACAAAAACTTGATGATCAAATGAACTGGATAAAACTTATTGTTTAACTGTTCTCTGTGCTTGCTTTACCTCATTGTTTGGTGAATAGTTTATTCGAGACCGTACACATACACAATTCCAGGGCATTATATTTTATGACATGGTCTTTATTGCTACCTAGACATTACTTGGAAAGGGTAAACATTTGTTCGGTCTGTGACAATCCCAGGATATGAGTATTCCAACTCTCAGTTTGTCTCTCTTTAAGCCATGTTGCATCAATGATGTATTTTCTTTACATGTCGTTGGTGCAGCAAATGAGAGCACAAGAAAGCGAGTTATATTATACACAGTCGGAGAATATCTTTTGCTGGCTCTAGCGAGTTCTCTCCAAGTCGTGTATATACGTCGCTTGTTCAGCAAAACAGTTGCATACAATCGTGTTTGACGCAAATGCTAAGCTGGCTGGGAATTTATCCTTCTCTCAATTGAGAGTGCTCGTTCTTCTGACAGAAGTTTTACATGGAAAATGATTTGGCTTGGATAAAAATGCTCTCTATTTTGATGTTAGAATCATAGAGTAAATGTATTGACTAAAAATGTATTTAGCTTTAGAGGATTTTGGACTACATCGGTGTTTCTTTTAAATTTATGGAGGTGAATGTGATTTTTGAGGATGATATATTTTTTCCCAAAAGTTTTTATAGTTATTTAATCATTGAATTACCTGAGGTTGTATGATTCTTGACTTGCTCCTACATATAAAAAATATTAGCCTAGTGATTACTTTGCTGTTGTTTTTTTATGGGAAATACTTAGATGCACTCGGTTTAGGCCTATTTATACATCAATTCAATACTAAAATACATCGCATTTTAAATAAAACAAATACATACACTAATATACCAAAAAATTCAGATCAATCATATTGAGTTTGTGGAGTCCCCACCGGGGCCATTGAGTCATATAGTATGTGTGCGGACTGAGTAGTGCAACATAAATACCCCCTCCAAAATTGAATGTTTGTGTAGGAAGAAGCTTGCCACTTGAGTTTAATAGTGTTAATAACTATTTGAACATGGGTATATTATTTGGACTTGTTTTTAGCGTTTTTTAGAATATATTTTCGAAAAATAGCTATTGAATAAATAAACTGAATGATAATATATACTAGATTTCATTTTTATATGATATATTTTTTATTGTATGTAATATATCATATTTTAAGCAAATGATTTCATATTATTATATCATTTTTATTATGTATTAGATATTTCAAATATTGTAATAGAATTTATTTGATAAGAATATAATATAGTAATATACGATTTTATAGTCAGCATTAACATTTTAATACGCATGATTCTAAATGCTTTATGTACTGAATTATAAATGTTCTAACATAGAGATTGCAAAAAGAAAGCGTGAATTATTATTATTCTTTATGAATATTAGAAAATAAATGAATACAAAATAGTTATTATACTAAAACGAAGAATAAATTTCAATGGTCCCATAGAATATGAATTTTTTCAATACTATAATTACATTTTAAAGACTAATCAATTACAATTCCGAGGAAATTTTTTGTAATAAAAAATATTCTCACATAAATGTTTTTTAACAAATTTAGTCACACAGTAATAATTTTTAATAAAAGGGGTCTCATAATTGAGTATGAGGTTTTGAGACTAGTATTGATTGAAAACAAAAGTTTGATACTAGTATTGATTAAAAACAAAAGTTTGAGACTTTTTGGTTAAAAATAATTTTCATGGGACTATATTTGATTAATCCTAAAATTTGTGACTAGTAATGTAAAGATTCATATTCCATGGGACTACTTATAAAAAAAAAAAAAAATTACCCCTAAAATGTGTTAAATCGTTGTGCTCATCCTTGATTGTTACATCTCGTCCATAATCTTGAGTTGGATTACTACTAGAAATCCAAGATTTGGCAACATTTATTAAGATATCCATAGATTTAGTACGAATTTCAGACTAATTAACCACAAAATAACAGCATTTATGTCTAAACCTTCACCTTGAAATTGTACCTTCATACGTACATAGCTAGCCTACAAAACAAGCGTTCCCAAGCCTTATATAGCTAACAACTCTTTACTATATTCAAGTTCTGCTACCAACCACCAAACTGCATTAATAATAACTCCACCCAACCTATATATCACAACTATGTCGTGCCCTTGTAGGGACATCAAATCTGTAGGGAACTAGACGTGTGTTTTTGAGAAAAAATAAAGACAAAGTAATAAGATGGCTCAATGAACGTTTGTCGAGACGAGATTTGGAATCTCCGTTCTTGAAATGATATTGTAACAAATTGTAGGAAACTTATAATCGGATGTGTTCTTTGGGGATATATAAAGGCAAAGTAACAGGATGCCTCAATGAACGTTTATCGAGGCAAGATTTGGAATTTCGTCCTTGAAACGATATTGCCCCGCTATGGTGCTCACGATTTAGCGGCAAGCGTTTCCTAAGATAAAGACTATAACTTGTGATAGAAGCACTTCAAAACATACGTCATCAAACAACAAAGGTTTAAAGGCACTCAAATAAGAACAATGGATGAACAAGATGAATGTGCGAAATTTTGCTCTCAAAAACTTGAATTTGATCTTACAAAAGTATGTTTAATTCATTTAGGGGTTATTCTATTTATACCTGACCAATGGACATCACCAAAAAAATCATTTGGTAGCATTATTTCATGAAAAATCACACTCGGACGCGAAGGGACACACCCTTTCAAAAAACAATCGGCATGCAAATTTCCAGGCAGAAGTGGAGGCGCTCGAGCACCTGCCCACAACACTCGAGTGTCGCTCTGATGCCTAAAAACTAGACAGCGCTAGACGCTGCCCGAGTTTTCCCGGGCAGCTTTTTTCTCGTCCATCTTTGCTCGTTTTTCCCCCATTCGTATTTTTTGAATTTTTCATGCTTAAGTTCAATTCATTAAGCATATTTTCCCAACAATCCCCTACATGAATTGAATTAATGCATGAATGCAAATGAGCGCATTTAGTGAATTGTTATAACCTTGAACTATTTAATCGTTGGTGTAAACCGAGACAATTGAACCCACACCATAATAGATATAACATTCGTTTTGGTTTTTTTACAGTTGTGTCCTTTTCAACGTGGATCACGCTTGGTTTCATAAGTGCTTTCCAACTTTGAAGCGGCCACACTTCGCACTTACGTAGGTGCTCTTCTATAAGAGTATCTCGCTCACTCCAACATATTCTTATATGTCTTTGGATCATTAAAGGCATTTTGTCTATCCTAGTTTTCTTTTTGTAAGCTAAACCCCTTATCATAGGAATGGGTTGGAGATTGATCTCCAATGTGTTTATCCAATCTTATAATTTGGCTATCCCTTTTGAACCGATCTTAGGATCTTCAGTCAATAATGTTGGGTATCCATTATGAGATTTTGATTATAGGGTTATAATCACATTCCCCTTAATAAACTATATACTTGATCTTTAGGCAAACCTTTCATAAGTGGATCCTTAATATTTTCCTTTGACTTCACGTAGTCAATGGATATAATGTCATCAGAGATTGACTGTTTAATGGTATTATGTCTACGACGTATATGTCTAGACTTACCATTATACATTCTAATATGAGCCCTTCATATAACAGGTTGGCTATCGCAATGTCTTAATTACATGAATAGGTTTTCCCCAACAAATTTCTTCCAAGAAACTTCTAAGACATTCAGCTCCTTCTCTAGCTTTATCCAAAGCTATGAATTCTGATTCCATAGTAGCAATACAAGTTTTCTTGGAAGATTTCCACTACACGGCAGCCCCTACCCTCGAATGGTAAACACATAATAATTTTTGGACTTTGAATCTTTCGTCTCCGATATCCAACTAGCATCACTGTATCCTTCTAATACACCAGGAGATCTCGTATAATGCAACTCATAATTTAAGATATATCTTAAATATTTAAGTACCATTGTCAATGCCTTCCAATTGCTATCACTTCGATTGCTCGTGAATTTATTTAGTTTACCAATTGCATATGCAATGTCAGGACGTGTGCAGTTCATGAGATACATTAGATTGTCAATTATCCTCGAGTATTCCAATTGCATGACATGGTCATCATTATTTTTAACTTAGTGTAGATTAGGATCATAGGGTGTTTCACCGATGATGTGTCATTTGCGAGAAATTTCTCTAACATTTTCTCAACATAATGAGACTGCATCAATACTCATCCTTCTGATGTTTCGGAAACTTTAATTCTAATTATAACATTTGCTTCACCCATATCCTTTTTTCAAAATATTTCGTCAACACTTTCTTTATTGTGTTGATGATTTCTAAATTGCTTCTCATTATGAGCATATCATCAACATACATGCATACTATCACATATTGTTTATACACATACAATGACTTAACGAATCTACACGCCTTTTGGAGTTTTAGTCCTCCATTATAACAGTTTTGCTATTAATTGCCAACAAGAAATTTTCACTTAATAAAAGAATTGAAGCCCTCCGGCTTCTTCTCCGCTTTTTCTAGCGCTATGAATTCTGAATTCATAGTGGATTGAGCTATACATTTTTGTTTAGAGAATTTCCTTCGTTCCTTTTTCCATGACACAACAACATTAACAACGGTTAACACATAGCCATTTGTGTCAGATATCCAATTCAGGATATCTCAAGTTTCAAATCCTACAAAATTTGAAACTATAATAAATTCTTGGTTTTAGTTCACAATTCAAAGCGCAATTTTCTTAGAAAATCCAAGTTCAAGATTTTATTTTTTATAAACTTGAATTTTAAGCGCAAAGCTTAAAAATTTGAAACTACAATTAAACATGAGAATTCGTCTTGGAAATTTCAATTCCAATTTTGACAATGCTGCATCAAACATTCATCATTTCAAAAAATGTTTCATCAACATTTTCTTCGGTGTTTTGACGATCTCAATATTGCTTCTCATAATGAGCAAATCATCAACTTGTAAGCATACTTACATGTGCTTCATGTGTGTCACTTTTGGTACACTTGTTTTGACAAATACAAATATATATATATATATATATATATATATATATATTGAAATAAAAAAAAATTATTAAATTACAGTCAAAAAATCTCGTATGATATTACTAAAGTTAGTCCCCAGCAACGGCGATCGATTGCCAGTCTTCAAATTCCACTTTTTGAGATTTCGTCCTTTCTTCTGTCCAGCAGACAAGCAATCAAGGAGAAGGCAGCAGATGTATAAGGCAACAAGACTGTAGGGTCTTCCTACCTTAACATCATTAAATCACACATTATGGACTAAACATGCATTAATAACATCTGGGGGTTCCAGTTGTAGCTTTGAGCTAATAGAATTATAGGCCAAAAATAAAATTTCAAACTTAATAATTACATTCCCAAAAAAATGAATGCTAACATTATAGGTTTACACTACTCCTAGAGTAGAGACTATCCAAAATCATGTATCCTATATTCTTTCATGTTCCTTTTAGCTCACTGCCTCAACCCGACCCTTAGCCCTTCAGTCCAAAAGTGTACCTACAGGAACAACCCATCATGAGCATGTACATCATTACTTAACATCATAAGGTAATGGCATATAAATAAATGCATGAAAATAATCTTAACATATAGTGGTGCTGTGATACCCCTCGCTACACCTTGATAGCGGATGTAATCTCCTCGCTAGCTATGTCAGCGGTAAGTACCTTCCTTGCTTTCCCATAACAACTACCAGAGCACTCTACCATTCCCAATAACATAGTTAAACATACATCATCATATCATAAACATCATCATCTTATAAACATCATCATCTTGTAAACATCATCATCTTATAAACATCATCATCTTGTAAACATCATCATCTTATCATAAACGTCCTCATAAACATCATATCATCTTTACTCATCATAAACATCATCATCATAAACTTACTTATCATAATCATCATCATAAACATCGTAAATACTTATGCAATCATTGCGTAGTCATAGTATAGGAGTGTGTTTTACCGTCCGATGCCCGTACGTTTATTACGTACCTTAATTCCAAAAGTGGAGAAGTTGGAGAACTTTATCTCCTTGATGTTGTTGGTACCTGGGATGGTTCTACACAACCATACAAATCAATATTAGAAGCTAAATGATAGCCAAATACCAAAAATTCAACAAAAAACATAATTTGCCATTTTTAAGCTGCTGGCGATCGATCGCTGCATCAAGGCGATCGATCGCCTGACTTTTGCCTCACGGCGATCGATCGCTTCATATAAAAAAACATCATTTGCCATTTTTAAGCTGCTGGCGATCGATCACTGCATCGAGGCGATCGATCGCCTGACTTTTGCCTCGCGGCGATCGATCGTTTCATATATGGCGATCGATCGCCTGCTGTGCAAAACGCTACTGGCCTTCGGCGATCGATCGCCTCATGTATGGCGATCGATCGCCACCTGCTGGTGCGCGATTTTTCACCATTTTTGAGCATTTTCCAAGCTCAATCTCATACCCTTCAAACCCAAACTTTCCAACAACACAAACTTCATTATAACTCACTAAAACCCACATAAAACACTTCAAAAATCATACCCCAACAACATACAACACATACTCAAAACAAACCACATAAAACACTTCAAAAATCATCCCATTTCAAAACCAAACATCATTAAAACTTTAGGAAGGGTTTCATACCTCTTGAGGGCTCCAAATCTTAACAAAAATCCCACAAACAAAAGTTTTGTGGAGCTTTCCCTTTCCTTCCTTGCTAAATTTCGAAAATGGAGAATTGGGTAGGGTTTGAGAGTGAATTTGGGGATTTTAAAAGAGTAAAGGATAAAGTGGGTTAAAGTGAATAAAGTATAGTGGGGTAAAGGGGTTATAAGGGTTATTAATTTGCACCCCAAAATTAACATGATGTATAAAATACCCAAACATGGTATTTTAAAAGCATTTTACAAAAATGCAACAAACTTCCACTAAATTCATATCTTCCTCTAATTAACAACCAATTCAAATAAATCATGTTAACACCCCATTTTCTAACATGCATAACATGCACCCTGAAATGCAACCCCCAGGTCACGCCTACCATGTGACTAAGCATTTCAACAAGATAATTAATTTCTACACAAAATCAGTTATCACCATAATTAATCATATAAACATCATTAATGCCCAAATTGCATATAATTAATTTCGGGGCATCACAAAGATAAAACACGTACAAACTCACTCTGACAAAGGTACAACAGAGATGGATGCCATATAGATACAAACTCTTAAGATTTCTGAGTTTGAACATCAATTCGTTAGGCTAATCACACTTGTTTTGACAACACAGTTTTGTCAAATTTCTCACGACATTACTTTGACACTTATTATGACATACTTCAGTCAGGCACCCAACACTTTCAACATTTGTAGAAACTTTGTTCTTAACTTGATTTTTCGTCACTGCCTAAGTGTGGTACTTAGAATATGGTTGACCAATAGAATTGCTTTCCCCATAATTTTGGGTATTCTCAAACTTATCAAGATTTTATTAGCGTTTTTCAAGTTTCAAATTCTAAGGATTATAAATTTGTAAATCAAAATTCAAGATTTATATCTTGAAAACTTTAATTTAAGCGCGCTTGCTTACAAATTTTGAAACTTTGACAATCTCTCGAATAATATTTGCTATTTGATCTTAAACGTCAAAACTTATAAAACTCGAATAAAAGTTTTTATATCTTGCAATTCGAGCTTTAACCATATAATGCTTAGAAAATTCAAAAGAATCAAATTAAAGAGAGAACAACACACATTAAAATTAATTATGGCATTCGATTCACCATTTAAATTTTTAGCGTACAAATCTTGAATTCAAGATTAAATATCTTGCAAAATTCATGTCTTAAACGTAAAATGCTTAGACAACACAAATATAATCAACTCACAATTCTTCATAGCGATACTCATTTGCAATTGTTTTCAACATCATTCTCGTAGTGTTCAAACAATTCTATGACATCGTAATTGCTTCGTAGCAAATAGCCATAACAATATCTTATGAAATAATGAATTAAGTAACGAATACTTTTTGCATACCTCTAGTTTGTACAAACTTTAAATCACAAACATAAATGTGAATTGATTCTAGAGGTGTCTTATTCTTTCAACCGAATGAATGACGATTTTGTTAACTTATACATCTCACACTTATGTTGTAAGTTAACATTCATTTAAACAATAAATTTAACTTTACAAATTTGCATAATGAATTATAATTTACGTGATCACCCGATCATCCATAAATCATAAAACTCAATCAAATGAGTGATAACAAAAAAATTATTGCTTCTAATATTAATGACCAACCGTCATTACATTCAGCCGAAAAAAGAGTCATTTCCATATGAACTTTTTTCCACAAACACTAAGTTTTGACTGATACAATCCTTGTCAAGTAGCTTACGGAATATGAAATATTGATCACTCCATATCTCCAGCAGTATGGAGCGAGTCAGTGAGAAAATTTTTCTTAAACTTAAGCGCGCGGATTTTCCCCCACCAACCCACCGGAACCCTAATCTGGCCAACCTCCAACCTCATCTCGCTTTCCATTTTCAACCCAACTTTTAGCCTCTTCAACCCATTCCTTTTAACCCTAAACCTAACCAACCCTTTTCGCCAACCCGCGTTTTTCTTCTAACCAGTTCCCTTCCAATCACCCAACTGTTAACCATCTTAGGATCTCTGAGAACGCCCGAGATAGGACTACATGGGCTGATAAAGAGTGGAATAGTTTAAGAGCAAGATCTGTGAGTTTCTATGTCACCAATTTCCCGGAAGAGCTGACTTCGGCAGATCTATGGAAGTTGTTTAGGAAAGTTGGACCAGTTTGGGATGTTTTTATTTCACCAAAGAGGAATAAGAGTGGCAAAAAAGTTTGGCTTCACAAGGTTTTTGGATGTGGGAAACATAGAGGGATTGGCTGCAGTGTTGGATAATACTTGGGTAGGGTCTTATAAGCTTCATGTGAATCTCCCTCGATTTGGAATAAAACCAAAAGAAATCAAAAGGAAAACTATAGAAGGGAAGAACACTTTTATTCCAAAAGGTAACCATTCTAATATCGATTCATATGCTGACGTTGTTAGAAATAAAGAAAGTAATATTGAATTGACAGATAGAGCAATGCTACAAAGGTGTAGCGTGGTTGGCTGAGAGTGTTGATTATCGAAAGGTTCAAGATGAGATTATCTTAGGAGGCTTCGAACGGGTTAGAGTTACTCCCATGGGAGGGAATATAGTTTTATTTAAGAGTGAGATCAAAGCAGATATTTCAGAATTAATGAAATCTAAGAAGGAATGGTTACAAACTTGGGTAACCGATTTTCGGCAGTGGAAGGAGGATGGCGTTTGGGCAGTTAGGAATACTTGGGTTCGAATATATGGTATTCCTCTCAGTGTATGGAATCCGAGATTTTTTCAGTGGATAGGCAATCATTTTGGGAAATTCAATAAATTGAACATTCAAACTGAGAATTGATCGAATTTGAATGTGGCAAGAATTATGGTTCAGGCATCATCCTCTAATAATTTGGATAAAGTATTCTCAATTAACATCGAGAATATAATTTGGAAAATTAGAGGTATGGAAGGATCTGATGCTTTTCTACTGATAGGGTTGATTTTTACGCATATTTTGGCTTTGATTTATATATATTTTCGTGTAGATTCCTGGAAGATGTTATGCTTTTTGGTATTTATTTGATTGTTTCAGGAATCTAGGTGGAATGTGGAAGAATTGAGCTAGAATGAAGAAAACGAATCAAATCAAGCCAAGAAACGAAGAATTTGAGCTCTGGCATTCTCGATCAATCGGATAAGGAGGGCGATCGATCGACAAAGGCAGAAGTTTTGGCCAACATTAAATTTCTAAGCTCGATCGATCGGATGCACCCTCTCGATCGATCGACACTGGCAGAGAATTGGGCAAGAAAAAGTGAAGAAGCTCGATCGATCGGAAATCTCATCTCGATCGATCGAGAGAGGCAGAGAAATTCATACTCGGAAGCTGAAGGCGCTCGATCGATCGAGACATATCAACCGATCGATCGAGACGCAGAATTTTCTGAAAATAAAAGACTAGATTTGGTTTGATTTTTGGAAACTCTTCCATATTCCCCCTCCTCTATAAATTAGGAAAAAAAGCACGAAAATTGCATCCATTATTCTGAATAGAATCAGACCTAAATAATTCTTGAGCCGCCTTTCTTCTTCCCGGAACAAGAGAACAAGGTTGAAGAAACCTTTGAAGTGCAAGGAAGGAAGCGAGAGAATAAGCATCGGTCAACGCACGGAGTCGCTCCTACGTTTATCGTATTTCTAAACTCTAGATTAATTTGATTTTCATATTTGTTTGATGTTTTTGAGGTTAGAGACGATTAAGCATCTTATTAAATTTGATTTGAATTTAATCTGGTTTATTTTATCAAGTTTAAGGAATATTGTGTTTGAATCTTTGATTTTGTTGTGCTTGAATGAATCAATATCTTTTGTTCATGAATTATATGCTTCATGTTAACAAAGCTTAGCTACCTTTGATTGAATTTGTGAATTATAATTGAGATCGAGAGATGAAATTATAATATGCTAAAATAATTCATGTCGTATGTTTAAGATTTAGATCGAGAGATTAAATCACATACGTTGTCACTTTAAATTGAAAGATTTAAAGATCAACGGTTTTCATAGAGATTTATTCGGTATTAAATTGGTTTAAGTGAACGAGAGTTACTTGTGTGAATTTATTACTAGTTTCAATATAGCTCGAGAGAGTGTATTGATTATATTCGGAAATCCGCCACCTTAAGAATTGATTGATAAGTAATTGTTTTAACAAACAAATAATTGACGATAACACAATTGAACAAACATCTTGATAGATTTCTTGAGCGGAATTCCTTCGCATCTTCAAAGGAGTTGTTTTATTTTTGAGTCTTTAGTTTAATTAGTTAATAAATCATCTTTTTCATAGGCTAAATATAGTTTTGCTAATTTTATTTGGTACTTGTACGTTAGTCCATGTGGGTTCGACATCCTTTCTTATATATCACTATACTAAAACTTGACACCGTGCACTTGCGGTAGAATCGCTACACTGAGAAATAATTGTTTAAAATAAAAGCGATCAAGTTTTTGGCGCCGCTGCCGGGGACTAATTTGTATAATATCATACGAGATTAGTTAATTGTAATTTAGCCATTAATTTTTTTTTTGTTTTGTTTGTCACTTTTGACCATTGAGTTTACTACATTCGTATTTCTCCTTTTGGTTTATTTTACAGGTAGTCATCTTATTGGTACATGCTAAGGAGTAGCAACCCCGCACTTGAGCCGTTTGACCCAAAAATCGAGCGTACGTGTCTAAGGAAAATTAGGGAAGCTCGAGCGATGGCTGACAACAATCAATAAGGGGGCGCGCACAATGAAGCACTGAATCCAAGATCGATGATGGATTATGCTCAACCAGCTTTTCATGGATCATTGTCAAGTATTACGAGGCCAACCATTCAAGCCAACAATTTTGAAATAAATCCGGCAATAATACAGATGATCCAGCATTCAGTGATGTTTGGAGGAGTAGCCACTGATGATCCGAACGCTCACATCTCCAACTTCTTGGAGATTTGTGACACTTTCAAACATAATGGCGTTTCTGACGACGCCATCATGTTAAGGTTATTTCCTTCTCATTAAAAGATAAAGTTAAAGCTTGGTTGAACTCTTTACCTGCAGGATCGATAACAACTTGGGAGGGGATGACACAAGCATTCTTGTCCAAATACTTTCCCCGTTCCAAAACGGCAAAGATGAGGAACGATATCACCACATTCGGGCAATATGACCCTGAAACATTATATGAGGCGTGGGATCGTTTCAAAGATTTGCTTAGGAGATGCCCACACCATGGTCTTCCTATTTGGCTCCAGGTACAGACTTTTTATAACGGTTTATTTTCATCTAACCGTTCTATGATAGATGTAGCCTCAGGAGGATCCATTATGCGCAAAACACCGGAAGCAGCGTATGAACTCTTAGAAGAGATGGCTTCTAACAGCTATCAATGGCAATCGGAGAGGAACGTGCCAAAGAAACCAGCTGGAGTTCACCAAATTGATGACATCACTGCTCTTTCGGCACAGTTGGAAGCGCTGAACAAAAAGATAGATAGCATGAGCATGATAGCAATGCAAGCTCAAGTTATCACTTGCAAATTATGTGGAAGCAATCATCCAAGCACTGAGTGCCAGGCAGGTAATCCATTCATACAGTCTAATGAGTCCGTGAATTATGTAAGAAACAGGCAGCCCAACAATCCATACTCCAATACTTACAACCCGGGATGGAGAAATCATCCGAACTTGCAATGGTCCAACCAAAATGATTATGTGCTTTTAAACATTAATTATGTTATGAAGATTATGGTATTAATTCATTTGGGTTATGGCATGATTATTTGGGGTGAGTGTTGTTCGTTTCGGTGAAGCATGTTTAATTGGAATTTGAAGTATTTTATCGATTAAATACTATAAATTATCATGTGAGGATATTTTAAAACATCATGCTAAATACCGGGATCAAAACATAACACATCACATAACCCACCACCCAACCACCCCCCTCAACCCATACCCAAGTCAGCTGTACAGCTGCCCCATACCCCCACTTGCCCTCCCTATTACTCAACCTTCCACCACTCATCTTCAACCCAACTTTCTCTCCATTTTCGTCCAACATCTGAGCTTCAAGAAGGTGTATGAAGTGTGGAAAATATCAGCTAAATTCGTGCAAGAAAAGAGGAGCAAAAGAGGGTGAGAAACCATAACCTGTTTTGGTTTAAGTTTTGTTTGAAGTCATGTTTTTATTTGGTGTAAAAATGGCATGTAAGTGTAGATTTGGATGAACCTTCGATTTAAGTAATTGCATGGAAGTTTTATGAAGCTCCTAGCATATTTGTTTGAGCATGTTATATGTGTTATGTGGTAGATTTGTTGGTATGAAAGGAAGTGCTCGAAAATTCTGGAATAGGATTATGATGCCCTGTTTTCAAAAAGCTTGGGTGAGTACTGATGTAGTTGGGCGATTTTGATGCATGTGGGTTTAAGTTTGGGTGGAACTTCGTTTTGAATACATTCATGGTAGTATATTGTAGTTCCTAGCTTGTTTGTTTGGGCATGTTGTATGTCTTATATGCTAGATTTGATGGGTTGAAAATAGGTGCTCGAAAATGTCTTCTGTTCGTGATTTGCAGGTATTGGCGATCGATCGGCGCGTTTTCCCGATCGATCGCGAGCACCAGGGTGCGAGGCAGAACACTTCAACGATCGATCATGAGTTTGGCGTGATCGATCGGCGATGCCGCGATCGATCGGCATAACTTCCGCGATCGATCGCGGAAAACAGAATTTTGAATGTTGAGGCAGTAGCATCCCCGATCGATCGCGAGAAGCCAAATGTGGTGTTTTGAATTATTATTGTATGATTTTTGGTATTGGGCTATTATTGGCATCTAATATTGTGTTGTACACTTGTGTTGAGCCATCACAGGTAGCCACACAATGCATGGGATAGAGTCCTGCAACTGAAGATATTTTGGAAAGGTACGTAAGCGACGTACGGGCACCCAACGGTAACATGTATTTTATGTCTGTCCATGTGACACATGATAGATGCAAAGTTGTGCATTATGAGTATGATTGTTATGCATTGTTGTTGCATATGTATGTTGTGGAATAAATGGTGTGTATTCCACGAGTCAGGGTTATCACAGTGATGATTTTAATGCTTACCGCTTATACCGCTAAAAATGTGGAGCGGGAGGGGGGAGGCTCGCTTGCACATGGAGGCAAGATTTACCATACGAAGCGAGGATAGAAATACCGCTTGTATGAAGAAGCGAGGGAGGGGAGTTCCGCTTGTACTGAAGTTATGAAGCGAGGGGCATTAAAATACACTGATGATAAACTGACTAAGGATTGAAGTAAAGATTTAAGAAGTGAAGTTATGTCATGACATTTATTTAAAGAAGCCATAATATCATATATTGATCTGTTCATGAGTTATGGTACAGGGACAACCAAAATGCGCATTTTAAATGCATTGGAATTCAGGAAGTATCATATGCCTATGATTTATGCATTTATGTTTTACATTCATATTATGTTGAATATGAACTATGATATGCTCATGTGTTGGGGGTTGTCTTTGTAGGTGCTTTTGACACGGAGAACCAGGGTCGGGGTTGATACGCTGAGCTGTAAGGAGTGCTACAGGATTAGCATAATAGAAATTTCTTTTGTATAGTTTCTACGAAGAGTAGAGTAAAGCTATAATTTGGTACCTTTTGTTAGGAATATGTATAACTCCCTTTGAACTTTGGTATTGTAATCTCTTAAGCTCAGGTTTATCAACACGGCCTAATACTCTGATTTATCAATGATTAGTTCTCTTAATTGCACCTTATGTTACTGTTTAGATAACGGGGTCTTACACAAGCACTGAGTGCCAGGCAGGTAATCCATTCATACAGTCTAATGAGTCCGTGAATTATGTAAGAAACAGGCAGCCCAACAATCCATACTCCAATACTTAGAACCCGGGATGGAGAAATCATCCGAACTTGCAATGGTCCAACCAAAACAACGTGTTGAACCCACAACAACCACCGAGATATGCACCAAAGCCGAGTATGGAGGAGCTAATGACCAAGTTCATATCATCAACTGAAACTATGATGCAAAATCAGGAGGCATCTTACGCCCCTTTTGTGGCGTAATTACGCCTGTCAAATTTCAGAAAATTTTAAAATGTCGTAGCGTAGGCGTAACTACGCCTGTTTTCGGCGTAGTTACGCCTACTATTTTTTTAAAAAAAAATTCAAAGCCGTAGGCGAGGCGTAATTACGCCTCTCAAGCGGCGTAATTACGCCTCGCGTATTTTTAGTCCTCTTCCCCTCAAAATTTTCAATTTCGATTTTTTCTCCTCAATCTCTCTTAATTATGCTATCCCACCTCTAAAGTCCATATTTTTATCGATTAATTGCAGGTTTTTGGAGTCTATTGGTGCAAGGAAGCAAGTTTAGGGGGGTTGCATCAAAGTGGTCTAGCTTAGCCAACCAAATCGAAAATTCTTCATCTAAGGGTTGGGTCTATACTGATGCGGAGGTCCCTATCATCATCTTCTCATCATACCCATGAGCATGAGATGGGCGACGATTACTGACGATCGTCGTCGCAGGTTGGTGTGTTGTCCCTTATTTTATACGTTGTATGGTACATTGAGGACAATGCACGATTTTAAGTTTGGGGGGGTGTTTAAACATTGAAGATGTTTTGTTTCCTGGATTCCTATGTGTGTTGTGTTTTGTGTTTTTTTAGTCTTTTTCTTTTTTTTCTTTTTGTGTCATAAGTCGTGAATTGAAGTAATTGTGAAGGCCGATGATGAAGAATTGAGCTTATATGTAAAAATTTTAAAAATTTTTTGTTCGCTTTGCTCTTGAGTTTCTTTCATATTCATGCACTAGAGACCATGACCATTTGACTAATTAAAGTTGATTTGAATGAACACAAATATGATATAGGCAATTCTTGATAATATTTTGGGCCTTTATTCATTGATATAAATTTGCCATAGTAGCCCCTTTGAGCTTAAACGTAAAAGAATGAGGATTGAATTGTTGCAATATATTTTATAATCTCATTCAAATTTGTTTCTTATATCACCTTGGTTTTGAGATACTATTTGAGCACATTGGTCATACCATATAAGTTATTTGTGAATTGAGAGTAGTCTAGAACTTGCTTTAGTACCCTTTGAGGCGAAATACAGACATATGTGGCTTAGGAATGATTTAGGCAATTTTTTTTATCGTTTGAGCCTTTGAAGCCACCAAATGACATCACTTTTTATCCATAGTTGCCCTTTTGAGCTTATTGAAATCGAACGGCATGTGCTTAGGCACATAATAACCCCCATTCGGCATCATTTCAAAATCCCACATCGACCACCTTGTTGAAAGCTTATACACTATTTCCTACCCTCAAGTGAGTAAGACCCATATTGCACTTTAAAATTTCAAATATTCCCCCCATGTTCCTAATTGGAAAAAAATAGAAGGGGGATAATAATGAAAAAAGGGCGTGGATGCATAAAAAAAAAAAAAAAAAATTTGTTGAAGAGGTGAAGAAAATAGTGATGGAAAGAATGAGAAAATAATGAGGTGAATGATGAGGCGGATGAGAAAAGAGGGTGAATTGGAAAAAAAAAATGATGAATCATCAATAGAAGGAATCGAAAGTGAGATGAGAGTGCGCAACATGGTTATATATGACTTACTCTCTTGTTTTGAAAATCCGATCTTTTTATTGAAGCCATGAGCCAAAGCCTAACGTTACAAGCCTATTAAGACCTATTGACCAAGCCACATTCATCTAATATACTAGTGGAGAAGGTTACGAATAGTAAGCTTTTGGACACTCGAGAAACACTTGTAATGCATATGGTTTTGACATTCACACACGCACATCTCATTACTTTGATTTTATGCATAGTTCATTGTTTGTCAAAGTTATACTCCTTTTTATGAACAATGCAAATGAACCCACATCTTTGCAAAGTCCTATTGATTTGTGTGAGTAAAGATTGCTTTAATGGTTAAATGGAAGTGGTAGCACACACACACTTGAGAACTCTTGAGTAGACTGATATGCATACTTGACTTAAAATTTTTAGACAATTGATCTTCGAGGGCAATTTGCAATTATAACATTTCATGACTTGCGTTAGTAGTGTGTTTTCTTTTTCTCTTTTATTTCTTAGTCTTTTTCCATTTCTATTTTGCTCGGGACTAGCAAAAGTTTAAGTTTAGGGGGTTTGATAAGTGTATTTTATACACTTATATTTCTTCTTATTTTGCATGATTTAGTGTTGGTATTCGAGCAGAATTACGTCTTTTGTTGTTGTTTTGGTTGTTTTGCAGGAATCCAAGGAATTAAGCATTTTATTACTAAAAGATGATGAGAAATATATAAATGTGACAATAATTCAAATTGAGACTCAACGGTGAAATAAGCATGCACTGGGACATGTCAAATGGCAAGATTATATTATATTATAATATAATATAATATATATACATGAGATTGACATGTCCCAGTGCATGCTTATTTCACCGTTGAGTCCCAATTTGAATTATTGTCACATTTATGTATTTCTCATCATCTTTTAGTAATAAAATGCTTAATTCCTTGGATTCCTGCAAAACAACAACAAAAGACGTAATTCTGCTCGAATACCAACACTAAATCATGCAAAATAAGAAGAAATATAAGTGTATAAAATACACTTATCACATCTATAAAGAACTTGGAAAGACAAGTGGGGCAACTTGCAACTTTGATTTCCGGACGAACTCAAGGTACACTGCCAAGTGATACAGTGATAAATCCAAAGGAGCAAGCGAATGTCATAGCATTAAGGAGTGGAAAAGAGCTAAGGACACAGACTGAAGCACAAGGAAGTTGTGAAACCACGGAAGACAAGAGTAAGACTGAGGAAAAGGAAATCGAAAAAGGTAAACATTCCAACACCACACCAATCACACACACTGATAAGGTAGTAATTCCTCCCCCATTTGCCGCTGCGTTAAAGAGAGCTAAAATGGACGCTGAATTTGGTAAGTTTCTTGAAGTATTTAAGAAATTGCATATTAATATACCATTTGCTGATGCTATACTTCAAATGCCTAGTTATGCTAAATTTTTGAAGGAAATTCTCTCTAACAAGCGAAAGTTGGGCGAATACGAAACGGTAAGCTTAACAGAGGAGTGCTCAGCAATTGTGCAAAACAAAATGCCTCCAAAGAAGGACCCAGGGAGTTTTACTATACCTTGCACTATAGGATCAGTTTCATTTACTAAATCATTGTGTGATTTGGGTGCGAGTATAAATTTGATGCATTTTTCCATTTTCAGGAGGTTGGGACTAGGAGAGCCGAAACCCACCAAAGTTTCACTGCAATTGGCGGATAGATCTATCACATATCCCCGAGGAATCATTGAAGACGTGTTAGTCAAAGTGGACAAATTCATATTCCCAGTTGATTTTCTAGTACTAGATATGGAAGAGGACAGGGAGACACCACTGATTTTGGGTCGACCGTTCCTAGCAACGGGAAAGGCAATCATAGATGTCCAACAAGGGAAGTTGATCCTCCGTGTAGGGGAGGATCAAGTTGTGTTTAATGTCTTTAAAGCACTTAAACACCCACACGATGAGCCCATGTGTTTTAGTATTGATATTATTGATGCCCTGACTGCTGATGTGTTGCAAGGTACTTACAAAGAGAAATTGGAAGCATACCTTGTGGAAGCCGATAAACAACATGACAAAGAGGAAATTGAGATCTTAGCTCAATTGAACAACATCGTCCCCTACATGAAACGAGCCACTGAAAATCTTGGAGAGTTGGGAAAAAGAGACATTAAGCCTCAACGACCATCCATTGAAGAATCACCCACGCTTGAACTAAAGCCCCTCCCATCTCATCTCAAGTATGTATTCCTAGATGCTGGAAATTTGTTACCAATCATTATCTCTTCATCTTTGACATGTGAAAACGAGGGGAAGCTTCTTAAAGTTCTTAGGGAGCACAAGAAGGCATTTGGATGGAAGATAGCAGATATTAAAGGAATTAGCCCATCGGTGTGCATGCATAAAATTCTGATGGAAGAGACTTTCAAGCCCGTGGTACAACCACAACGCCGTCTCAATCCAAAAATGCAAGAGGTAGTCAAAGCCGAGGTCATTAAGCTAATGGATGCAGGTATTATCTACCCTATCTCTGATAGTTCATGGGTAAGTCCTATTCAATGTGTACCAAAGAAAGGTGGCATTACTGTTGTCCCTAATGAAAACAATGAATTGATACCTACTAGGACAGTCACGGGGTGGAGAGTGTGCATTGACTATAGGAGATTAAATGAATCCACCCGTAAAGATCACTTTCCCCTTCCCTTCATTGATCAAATGATAGAAAGATTAGCAGGTTATGATTTTTATTGCTTTCTAGATGGGTATTCAGGGTATAACCAAATCGCTATTACACCAGAGGACCAAGAGAAAACTACTTTCACTTGCCCTTATGGTACATTTGCCTTTAGACGAATGTCATTTGGATTATGTAATGCCCCTGCCACTTTTCAAAGATGCATGGTAGCCATATTCCATGACATGATAGAGAAATTTTTAGAAGTATTCATGGACGACTTCTCTGTTTTTGGATCTTCATTTGATATATGTTTATATAACTTGGATTTGGTGTTGACAAGATGCGAGGAGACAAATCTTGGTGTCACTTCATGGTCAAAGAAGGTATAGTCTTGGGACATAAGATATCCGAAACGAGTATTGAAGTAGACCGAGCAAAAATCCAAGTGATACAACAATTGCCACCACCAACAACAGTGAAAGGAATCCGAAGCTTTTTGGGCCATGCAGGATTTTATCGTCGATTCATTAAGGATTTCTCAAAAATTTCTAAACCTTTATCTCACTTATTAACTAAAGATGCACCTTATGAATTTAATGCTGATTGTGTGCAGGCATTCGAGATTCTCAAGGAGAAACTGGTAACATCACCTGTCTTGGTAGCACCTGATTGGGAGTTACCCTTGAACTGATGTGCAATGCGAGTGACACAGCGGTAGGAGCAGTCTTAGGCCAAATGAGGAACAAGGTATTTCATACCATCTACTATGCTAGTCACACTTTGAATGAAGCACAAATGAATTATGCCACTACTGAAAAAGAGCTTCTAGCCATAGTTTTTGCAATCGATAAGTTTCACTCCTATCTATGTCTTGTCAAAGTTATTGTTTACACCGACCATGCTGCACTTAAATACTTGCTTGCAAAGAAAGATGACAAACCACGCTTAATTAGGTGGATATTGTTGTTGCAAGAATTTGACTTAGAGATACGAGATAAGAAGGGTGTAGAGAATGTGGAAGCAGATCATTTGTCTCGAATAGACAATGGAGAAGATACAATTGAAAGTGAGATAGAAGAAATTAATGAGACATTTCCTGATGAGCAATTGTTTAACGCTGACATTTTACCTTGGTATGCAGATTTTGCGAACTATATTGCTAGTGGTATCCTCCCACAAAATCTATCTTTTTATCAAAAGAAAAAATTCTTTTCTGAGGTTGAACATCTTATGTGGGAGGATCCCTATTTGTTCAAAGTTTGTGCAGATAACATTATAAGGAGATGTATCCCCGAAAGGGACATGCAATCTATCTTGAAGCAGTGCCACGGTGGGGAGATAGGTGGGCATTTTGGCTCAACCAAAACAGCTGCTAAGGTACTTGACTCTGGCTTCTATTAGCCAACGTTGTTTAAGGACGCATGCAGGTATGTCTCCACTTGTGATAGATGTCAAAGGGTCGGTAATATCTCTAGGAGAAATGAATTACCCTTAAACAATATTCTTGAATGCGAACTTTTTGATGTATGGGGAATAGATTTTATGGGACCTTTCCCAAGCTCATGTTCAAACAAATATATAATTATCGCAGTGGACTATGTGTCAAAGTGGGTTGAGGCGGAAGCCTTACGCACAAATGATGCTCGAGTGGTTGTGCAATTTTTGAAATGAAAAATTTGTACTCGCTTGGCACCCCTCGAGCAATTATTAGTGATGGGGGCACTCATTTTCGCAACAAACAATTTGAAAATCTTTTGAGTAAATATGATGTCACCCACAAAGTGTCTTCACCTTATCACCCACAAACCAGCGGACAAGTAGAAGTTCCAAACCGAGAGTTGAAACGTATTCTAGAAAAGACGGTGACTCTAAGCCGGAAGGATTGGTCCTTACGCTTAGACGATGCCTTATGGGCTTATCGGACTGCTTTTAAGACACCTATTGGCACACCACCTTATAGGTTGGTATTTGGTAAGGCATGTCACCTACCAGTTGAACTTGAGCATAAACCATATTGGGCTATGAAATGGCTAAACTTTGATTGTCATGTTTCAGGTGAAAAACGTCTTTTACAGCTGAATGAGATGGAGGAATTTAGGAATCAGGCATATGAGAATGCCAAGATTTACAAAGAAAGAACCAAGAAGTGGCATGATTCTCATATACAAAGAAGGGAATTCAATGTAGGAGATAAAGTGCTCTTGTTCAATTCCAGACTGCGACTCTTTCCAGGTAAACTATGTTCTCGTTGGTCTGGACCATTCACAGTCTCCAAGGTAAACCCAACTGGCGCTATTGAAATTACCGACCCCGAAAAGGGAACCTTTATAGTAAATGGGCAGCGGTTGATGCACTACAACATCAATGAGAAATGCGAGATGTTAGCCTCTATATGTTATCTTGATAACTAAGGAAACGGAGGTGAAAGTCCAGCTTGGGACTATAAATCAAGAACTCTTTCTTAACCCTTTGCTTTGTTTTAGTTTATTTTGGTTTGTTTTTGTTTTTGTTTTTTTATTTTGGCGAGACTCCATGCGTGCTGTGAAGTGTTCCAGTACCACCTCCGGAGCATGATGAGGACGACGACGATCGTCGTCGAGGTATGTGCTTTGCTTTTGCACTTATTGTTTACCATACATTGAGGGCAATGCATGTACTAAGTTTGGGGGGGTGTTTAGTGGTTTCTGATATCTTTTATTACTTCCTTGCATGACTAGTTTATCATGAGATTAGATCGTTTTTGGGCACATACAAAAAAAATTTTTTTTTTTTTTGAAATGAGTTCATCATTTAGAAATAATGAATTAGACCTGCAATGGTATTACATGATGATATTAATCCCCATCTCAACTTAAGTTTGAAGATCTTGACTTGTTTGTGAATATCTTTAGTTGAGTTAATATTTCAAAAATTGAGGAATATTTTGAGCACTTTTGGCTCATGATTGAGTGAATTGTATATTGGAACAATTTTGACTATGATTTGTCTTGAGGATCTTAAAGCACTTTAGAACCTACTTTAGAGCACTTTGAGGCGAAATTTTATAGTTAGGAACTAGACTTGGAAATGATTTAGACGATCTTTGGACCGTTTGAGCCTTTCAAGCTTACCATGTTTATATCAATCTCTAGTCCCTAATTTGAGCCTAAATGATAAAAGAATGGAGTATTTAACATACTATTAGCCCCATTCAACATTATTTGGCAACCTCATTATACCCACCTACTTGAGCCTAAATGGAAGATTTTTATCTTTACCCTAAGGGAGTATAATGATTCTCATTAGATGCACTTGAATTGCTACATTAAGATGAGCTTATTGTTGAAAAAATTGTTGAATGAGAAAAGAAAAAGATAGTCAAAAAGCCTTGAGAAAAATTGAATAAATAAGATCAAAGTGGCCAAGGCTAGAAAAAAGAAGAGAAGCTCAAAGTGTGCTAAACATTTGAATTTTCTATGATTATATTATCTTCTTTGTATCTCCCTATCTTTTCTTTGAAGCCAAACACCTAGGCCAAACATTACAAGCTTTAAAAGACCTATTAATCCAAGTCTAGGGAATAACTACATTAGTGGAGAAGTGCTTGAAAAGTAGGCTTATGGAGTGTTTTAATAGTAAATCTTGACTTTGAGTTTTATGGCATTATTTGATCCTAAAAGTATATATGAAACTCAAGATTGACATGACCACACACGCACGTTCCGCTTTTGCGATATATTGCTTAGCTGAGGAGAAAACACTTCTTGATAATTTTTGGATAGACTTATGATTAAAGTGTTAGTGGGATTTCTGAGCTTTTACAATTGAGTTGGTAAGTTAATTCATTCAAAGTATTGATGATGAACTTTGCATTTTGATCTTAATGTTTGCTCGAGGACGATCAAATCTAAGTTTGGGGGAGTTGATAGGGTTGATTATTACGCATCTTTTGGCTTTGATTTATATATTTTCGTGTAGATTCCTGGAAGATGTTATGCTTTTTGGTATTTATTTGATTGTTTCAGGAATCTAGGTGGAATGTGGAAGAATTGAGCTAGAATGAAGAA
Source organism: Haberlea rhodopensis (assembly GCA_907163345.1). Classification (NCBI taxonomy): domain Eukaryota; kingdom Viridiplantae; phylum Streptophyta; class Magnoliopsida; order Lamiales; family Gesneriaceae; genus Haberlea; species Haberlea rhodopensis. The sequence goes on from CAJQUN010000102.1 coordinate 433,036, forward strand.
AACGAATCAAACCAAGCCAAGAAACGAAGAATTTGAGTTCTGGAATTCTCGATCAATCGGGCAAGGAGGGCGATCGATCGACAAAGGCAGAAGTTTTGGCCAACATTAAATTTCTAAGCTCGATCGATCGGATGCACCCTCTCGATCGATCGACACTGACAGAGAATTGGGCAAGAAAAAGTGAAGAAGCTCGATCGATCGGAAATCTCATCTCGGTCGATCGAGAGAGGCAGAGAAATTCATACTCGGAAGCTGAAGGCGCTCGATCGATCGAGACATATCAACCGATCGATCGAGCAGCAGAATTTTCTGAAAATAAAAGACTAGATTTGGTTTGATTTTTGGAAACTCTTCCATATTCCCCCTCCTCTATAAATTAGGAAAAAAGGCACGAAAATTGCATCCATTATTCTGAATAGAATCAGACCTAAATAATTCTTGAGCCGCCTTTCTTCTTCCCGGAACAAGAGAACAAGGTTGAAGAATCCTTTGAAGTGCAAGGAAGGAAGCGAGAGAAGAAGCATCGGTCAACGCACGGAGTCGCTCCTACGTTTATCGTATTTCTAAACTCTAGAATAATTTGATTTTCATATTTGTTTGATGTTTTTGAGGTTGAGAGACGATTAAGCATCTTATTAAATTTGATTTGAATTTAATCTGGTTTATTTTATCAAGTTTAAGGAATATTGTGTTTGACTCTTTGATTTTGTTGTGCTTGAGTGAATCAATATCTTTTGTTCATGAATTATATGCTTCATGCTATCAAAGCTTAGCTACCTTTGATTGAATTTGTGAATTATAATTGAGATCGAGAGATGAAATTATACTACGCTAAAATAATTCATGTTGTATGTTTAAGATTTAGATCGAGAGATTAAATCACATACGTGGTCACTTTAAATTGAAAGATTTAAAGATCAACAGTTTTCATAGAGATTTATTCGGTATTAAATTGGTTTAAGTGAACGTTGTGTCAATTTATTACTAGTTTCAATATAGCTCGAGAGAGTGTATTGATTATATTCGGAAATCCGTCACCTTAAGAATTGATTGATAAGTAATTGTTTTAACAAACAAATAATTGACGATAACACAATTGAACAAACATCTTGATAGATTTCTTGAGCGGAATTCCTTCGCATCTTCAAAGGAGTTGTTTTATTTTTGAGTCTTTAGTTTAATTAGTTAATAAATCATCTTTTTCGTAGGCTAAATATAGTTTTGCTAATTTTATTTGGTACTTATACGTTAGTCCCCGTGGGTTCGACATCCTTTGTTATATATCACTATACTAAAACTTGACACCGTGCACTTGCGGTAGAATCGCTACACCGAGAAATAATTATTTAAAATAAAAGCGATACGTTTATGGATTCGATTATCATTGAAAAAGGAAGTAATGAGGAACCAAAGGACGTTGTTTATAACATAGTGAAAGATACAGGGAGCTCTTCTTCGGAATCAGAATTTGCAGATCGTAGACCTGGTATGGATATTGGGGGAGATTCGAAAAATTCAGAAGAATTGAATACTAAAATTGAGTCGCTATTAAAGGCCTCGACATCAAGTCTCTTTCAAAAGGCAGAACAGGATTTAAAATTCAGAAATCCCCTATGACTGAAGCAATAGATAATCTGAGTGGGATTTGAAGTCAGCTGACGAGGGGAGTAATAAGAAGGAGACAAGACAGAATATTAATGGGGTGAAGGAAGGTAATATCTCAGATTCTGACGAAGGAAATTATGATGTAATAGAAGACAGCTTTGAAATACAAAACCGATCCAGGTGGCAAAGAAATTATGTAGGAAAGGGGCGGAAAAGAGTACCGACGTAAGTATAGAACGTTGATGAAGAGTAAGGAGAAAAAGCAATGGGAAAAATTCTTTTCAGATTTAAGGGCGGATGAGTGTAGCTATTCAAATGCAACGAAGAAGGAAAAAGGAAAGAGAATTTCATCCAGAAATTTGCATCCGCCATCAAGTAGTTTTGTGGGTGAGCCTAATGTTGTTAGCTGCAATTTGATTGATCTAGAAGCTAAATTGGCAGAGGATGCCAATGATATTTTGAAGTGTGGCAACAAAGTCGGTGTGGTCACTAAAGGAAACAATGAGGAAGTGATTCAAAAGTTTATAGATATGGATAAGCGGGATCAGTTGGCTACGAATGAAAGAAAGGGTATGAATATTTTGGATGCAAGTAGGGATATGGCCGATTTTAATAATTTTATTCTAGAAGCCGAACTCACAGATCTGCCTCTAGTCGGGAGAAAATTCACTTGGTATCGACCTAATGGCTCTTGTTCCAGCAGGTTAGATGGTATTCTCATATAAGAGGTTTGGTTACAAAAATGGCCTAACATCATTTAAGTTGGTATGCATCGGTCTGTGTCAGATCATTGTGCGGTTGTAATCAAAACACAGGACAAAAACTGGGGACCTAATCCTTTTAGAGTAATAGATGATTGGTTCCAACACCCGGGGTTTCGTGAGTTCGTACAAAGTACTTGGAACAGTTTTAGTGTTCAAGGTTGGGGGAGTTATGTCATCAAAGTAAAACTGAAAATGCTCAAAGAAATGTTGAAGATTTGGAATAAAGAAATTTTTGGGAATATAGACCTTCAGATTGAGGAAGCAAAAGGAATAGTCAATGAAATAGATATGAAAAGTGAAAGAATGGCACTGACTGAGATTGATATTCTGAAAAGGATAGAAAGTACATCAAATTGATGGTTGTTTTCCAAAAGAAAAGAGTCTCCTAGCCCAAAAGTCAAGATCTTAATGGCTAAAAGCGGGGGACTCAAATTCTCATTTTTTCCATTGTTGTGTCTATAAAAGGAAGCTGATTAATGACATACCAGGTCTTCTGATTGAGGGTCTTTGGAAGGATGAAGTTAACGATGTTAAAATGGGGTGCAAACTCACTTTGTAAAGAGATTTGGTAATGTCGTATGGAATCGTCCTAGACTTGAAGGTATTTGTGTTAAGAAATTGATAATCAATTTTTGATTGAGCCCTTCTCTGATGATGAGATCAAGAATGCAGTTTGGTCATGTGGAAGTACGAAAGCACCGGGCCCAGATGGTTTCAACTTCAATTTTATAAAAAAATAATTGGGAAGTGTTTAAATCGGATCTAATAAGATGCTGTAAAGAATTTAATAGAAATGGGAGAACTGTTAAGTGAGGTAACCATTCTTTTGTTACCCTAAGAAAAATAATCCGTTAAAAGTAGAGGATTATAGGCCTATCTCTTTGGTAGGGTGTGTGTTCAAAATTATTTCCAAGTTATTGGCGAATATACTTAGCAAGGTTGTGAGTCAGGTTATCTCGGAAAATCAAACTACATTTGTGGGGAATCGTCATATATTGGAGAATGTGATGGTACTTACTGAGGCTATCGATGACATTAAATTGAGTCGACAATCTTGTTTCTTTCTCAAATTGGATTTTGAGAAGGCGTATGATTCTGTGATTTGGGATTTATTGATGAAATTCTCGAGCTTATGAACTTTAGTGATAAATGGAGATGTTGGATAAAGGAATGCATTGGATCAGCGACATCCTCCATCTTGGTGAATGGTTCTCCGACAGAGGAGTTCAAGTTGGAAAAAAGGGTTAAGACAAGGTGATCCTTTATCACCGTTTCTATTTTTGGTGGTTGCTGAAGGGTTAAATGGTATTATAGCTAAGGCGATTGAAGAAGGATTGTTTAAACTGATTTCAGTGGGGAGAAGGAGTATAGATGTGTCATTACTGCAGTTTGGTGATGATACGATTGTTTTGGGAGAGAATACAGTGAACAATGTCTGGGCAATAAAATGTATGTTGTGGAATTTTGAGCTAGTTTCTGGATTGAAGGTGAATTACCATAAAAGTCAATTAATGGAGCTTTTTGTAGAGAATAGCTGGCTCAATGAGATGTCAAATGTTCTCAATTGTAAAATAGGTAATCTGCCTTACAATTACCTTGGATTACCAGTTGGAGCCAATCCAAGAAAGCATCTACTTGGCAATCGTTGATTGATAAGGTTAGGAATCGGTTGATGATATGGAACTTCCAGAAGCTATCACTCAACCAACAGTTAGTGGGGGAAGCACACGTTCAAGTAACCGCAGCACTAACCGGATCAATAGCCCACCCAAGTACTTGGAAGATTACGTGTGACTTACATGGTCAAGGGAATATAAATAAAACAGAACATGATGGGAAGGAGGAGGAAGAAAAGATTGTTCTTATTTCTTAGTTGTATTTGTTTTCATTTGTTTTACATTGAAACATTTCGATATCAATCAAGTTCAGTAAAATCATCTTTCTATTGTGATATTGCGTATATTATCTTCTTGAATAACTACGATATACAACATTGGTGCTCTCGTTGAGTCCGTCTCCAATGGCCGACGGTACACGACTCAAAACTCTTGACGAATCTGTCAAGTTTATTCAAGGACGTTTGGATGAATGCAACCATACTTCTTATACTCGCCATGAACAGACAACCAAACACCTTGAAGCTTTGGACGCCAAATTGGACAAAACTCTTCTGCTTATCGCTGATTCCCTCTCCTTCAAACATACCCCGGAAGCATCACCTTCAAGCGTACCCCCACTTATCCCACCCGGCTTTACTCCTATGCCCCCTACACCACCATTCGTTGTCCCACAACCCCATTTCCCATATACTCCTACAACTTCTCCCAGAGTAAACCGTATTGACTCCCTCGCTTTGACGGCACTGAACCATTGGATTGGATTTATAAGGCGGAAAGATATTTTGAGTTCTATCAAATACTTCCTTTTCAACGTCTCCTACTTGCTTCTATTCATATGGATGGTCCAGCATTACCTTGGTTCCAATGGCAACACAAGACGAATCATTTTAATTCTTGGGACGAGTTTACTAGAATTTTAGAAATTACGTTTGGCCCATCAGAATACGAAGATCATCAGGAGACATTGGCCAAACTTACTCAAACATCCACTGTAGCGGAATATCGGCAGCGGTTTGATGCTTTGGCCAACAGAATCACGGGAGTTTCTGCCTCATTTCTTACAAGTTGTTTTATCTCAGGCCTACGCTCTGACATTCGCCATGAGGTAAAGTCTTTTCGTCCTTCATCCTTGGCCCAATCCATTGGGTTGGCTCGACTACAAGAAGCAAAATTGCTTGATAACCGCAGCTCTAACCGTCCACCTCATCCATATAACTCCGTCTCCAAACTACCTTCTTCCACGGCTATCACCACAAACCACCCACACTCTATACAGAACTCCACAACTCCACTTCCTGTTAGACGTTTATCTCCACGTGAACTCCAACAAAAACGTCAGCAGGGCCTTTGCTTCACGTGTGATGAGAAATGGTCTTCATTACACAAATGCGAAGCCAAACCACACTTGTTACTGTTCGAAGGGGAAATAGATGAACCCTCACTCCCTCGCACGGATGAGCTACTATTCCCTGATTCCCCTCCCGCAGATGATACTATCCACTCGGCTATTTCCTTCCATGCTTTTGCGGGTCACACACCATATACTACATTTCGTTTTTCTGGAAGTCTTGCTGGTGCCACAGTTCAGATTTTAATTGACGGGGGCAGTACACACTCCTTCATTCAGTCCCGTCTCGCCAAACATTTGCAACTTCCTATCTTGTCTGGAACGCCTTTCACTGTTGCTGTGGGTAATGGCGAAAAATTGGTGACAGAAGGGTATCTTCAACAGATTCCCTTACTGATCCAGGGCCACACATTTCATCCTGAGCTTTATGTTTTAGCATTACATGGCGCGGATGTGATTTTGGGAGCTTCTTGGCTGTCTACATTGGGTTGGGTACGCCAACATTATGATCGCCTACTGTTTGAGTTCGAATATAAAGGCAGTCCAATTCAGTTAGTGGGCCAAGGGCCAGGACATCCGTCCCAAATTCAGTTACATAGCTTCACCCGCATGAAAACCACTCATGCTATGGCTCAGTTGTTCCGTCTCGATGTGGTTGCACCACCTGCGTTCACTACAGAAACCATTCCTTCAGATCTCGCGGCACTACTAGCTACTTTTGCTAGCATCTTTGATTCTCCACATGGCCTACCTACCTCACGTCTTTGTGATCATGCCATTCCTCTGGTCCCGGGCTCCCCTCCGATCAATGTTCGCCCATATCGTTATCCACATTCACAAAAGTTGACAATTGAACAAATGGTCATTGATATGCTGCGGGAGGGCATTATCCAGCCTAGCCTGAGTCCATTCTCATCACCGGTTGTCTTGATAAAAAAAAAAGGACGGGACTTGGCGATTTTGTACGGATTATAGAGCATTGAACACACTCACCATCAAGGACCGTTATCCGATTCCAACCATGGATGAATTATTTGATGAGCTTCAAGGCGCATTGTTTTATTCTAAGCTGGATCTAAGAGCCGGCTACCATCAGATTCGTGTACAGCCTGCCGATGTTCCCAAAACTGCATTTCGCACTCACGCGGGCCACTACGAGTATCTTGACATGCCCTTTGGGCTCTGAAACGCACCGGCCACGTTCCAGTCAGCGATGAATGATATTTTTCGTCCATACTTGCGTCGTTTTGTCCTGGTATTTTTTGACGATATTTTAATTTATAGTCGTACTTGGTTGGAACACTTGGAACATTTGAAGTTAGTTTTTATTTGTCTCCAACACCATCTATATTTTGTTAATTGCTCCAAATGCCAATTTGGTCGTCAACACATCGAATACTTGGGGCATTGCATCTCCGTGCAGGGTCTTCAGGTTGAGAAATCAAAAATCCAAGCTATTGAAAATTGGCCAAATCCCACGTCCTTAAAGAGCCTCAGGGGATTTTTGGGTCTTTCGGGCTTCTATCGCCGATTTATCAAAGGCTATGCTTCCATTGCAGCCCCCTTAACTGATTTGCTACGCAATGATGCCTTCTGCTGGTCTGAACGAGCAGCAATGGCTCTTCATGATCTCAAGGTTGCCTTGACCTCGGCACCTGTCTTAGCTTTGCCTAATTTTTCCTTGCCTTTTTGTGTCGAAACAGACGCTTCTGGAACTGGTATTGGTGCCGTCTTATGTCAACAGGGACATCCCATCGCATTCTTTAGCCAGAAATTATCACCTCGGATGCAACAAGCTTCGACATATCAGCGTGAAATGTATGCTATTACTCAAGCGGTAAAAAAATGGCGCCATTATTTGTTGGGTCACAAATTTATAATCTTCACAGATCAAAAGAGCATCCGTGAGTTAACCACTCAAACCATTTAGACCCCAGACCAACAACACTGGCTTTCCAAACTGATGGGCTACCATTTTGATATCAATATCGTCCGGGCAAAGAAAACACAGTTGCGGATGCCCTATCTCGAGTTTACTGTTACTCTATTTCCACACCTCAGTTTCAATTCTTGGATGAAGTTCGGAAGGCAAATCTTGATGACTCAGAATTACTCCACATACGTTCGCAGGTGCTTGCTCGTGACCCATCTTTTGCTAAATTTTTAATCAAGGGTGACTTTCTCTATTTCAACCACCGACTGGTCATTCCATCTCATGGAGCTTTAAAACTAAAATTATTGGAAGAATTCCATGCATCAGTCCAAGGAGGTCATGCAGGGGTCCTTCGCACATTTCATAGATTGGCATCCAATTTGTATTGGAAAAAAATGCGTTCAGACGTTCGGACTTTTGTGGCGCAATGTGTCGTGTGTCAACAGGTCAAGACGAGTAATAGTGCTCCAGCGGGTCTTTTACAACCTCTACCAATTCCTAATCGTATTTGGGAGGATATATCTATGGATTTTATCATTGGATTACCTTCTTCTGCCGGGAAAACAGTCCTCTTTGTCATTGTGGATAGATTATCAAAGTAAGCTCATTTCATTCCGCTTGGGACCAATTTCACAAGCTCCATAGTTGCTGCGGTTTTTATAAAAGAAGTTGTTCGCCTCCATGGCATTCCGACCGAGATCGGGTTTTTATCAGTGGCTTTTGGAAAGAACTCTTTCGACTCCAAGGTACCACACTGTCTATGAGTACGGCATAATACCCGCAAACGGATGGCCAAACGGAGGTGGTCAATCGCAGTCTTGAAATGTATTTGCGATGCTTTTCCATGGATCACCCGCGTTCGTGGACTCAGTATGTCGCTTGGGCCGAATATTGGTACAACTCAGCATTTCACACATCCGCAGGGGTAACCCCATTTGAGGTCGTCTATGGTCGATCCCCACCAACTATCTCTCGTTATATTCATGATGCAACCAACAATGAGGCAGTGGATCAGGAACTTCGTCAACAAGATGTCATCCTACAGAAGTTGCGCATTAATCTGGAAAGGGCCCAAAACAGAATGAAAATCTTCGCTGATAAACATCGTAGTGATCGGGTATTCGAAGTCGGGGACCTAGTTTGGGTTCGTTTACAACCACACAAACAACTCTCGATTCGGGGACACCTTTCACCTAAATTGAGCAAACGATTTTATGGTCCCTTTCATGTTACCAAACGCATTGGCGTTGTGGCATATAAACTTCAATTACCAACTGATGCCAAGATCCATCCCGTGTTCCATGTTTCATTGCTTAAAAAATTTTATGGGCCTTCCGCTCCACCACCGCAGCCATTACCTTCCCTGTCCGAAGCATCATCTCCTATTTTGACACCACAACTAATCTTACAAACACGTACTGGTATGGCACAAGGCATACCAACTACTCAATTCCTCATTCAGTGGGAAGGTTTACAACCGGAGGATGCTACTTGGGAAAATTCGGATACCATATCTGACAAATTTTCGAACCTTGAGGACAAGGTTCTTTTGGCAGACACGGGCAATGATATGGAACTTCCAGAAGCTATCACTCAACCAACAGTTAGTGGGGGAAGCACACGTTCAAGTAACCGCAGCACTAACCGGATCAATCGCCCACCCAAGTACTTGGAAGATTACGTGTGACTTACATGGTCAAGGGAATATAAATAAAACAGAACATGATGGGAAGGAGGAGGAAGAAAAGATTGTTCTTATTTCTTAGTTGTATTTGTTTTCATTTGTTTTACGTTGAAACATTTCGATATCAATCAAGTTCAGTAAAATCATCTTTCTATTGTGATATTGCGTATATTATCTTCTTGAATAACTACGATATACAACAGTTGATCAATTAGGAAAGCAAGCACCAATGTCTTGGAGGTCGTATGGTCCTAATCAAAGCTGCTCTCAGTTCTCTTCCTATTTATTACCTTTCCTTTTTCAGAGTTCCTAAGTGTGTGCTTAAAGCCATTCGTAAACTTCAGAGAAATTTCCTTTGGAGTGGTGGAGTTGATGGTAATAAAGTAGCATGAGTGAAATGGGAGATTGTGTGTAAAAGTAAAGAAGATGGAGGTTTAGGCATAAGAGAGTTAGACGCTTTTAATTTGGCATTATTAAGTAAATGGAGATGGAGAGCTCTAGTGGATAAGGAACAATTGTGGGTGCGGGTATTGGTATCCAAATATGGGGTGGATAATGTATTACGACTGAGGGAACAATCACTAGGGTCTACTAATAGGTCTTCTGGGTGGTGGAAACGGGTCCTTAGGGCATGTGATGTTGGGGGCGAAGGTGGTTTGAGAGAGGGGTGTTGAGAGTGATGGGAAATGGGGCTAATGCTTCATTTTGGCACGATTGTTGGGTGGGTGAAGAACCTCTTGTTATTCACTTTCCGAGCTTGTAAGCATTTCAGTTGATAAATTTAGTTCTATTAGTTGTATGGGAGAGTGGAGTGAAGGGGATTGGTGTTGGAGTTAGAGATGGAGAAGGACGTTATTCGAGTGGGAAGAGTCTGTTTTTTCTAACCTTTTATCTTTGGTGAACAGGTATAACTTCTCGGAGGAGGTGGATGATATGTGGAAGTGAAAACTAGGTGATGGAGGTACATTTTCTACAAGCTCAGTGCGGTGAGATCGGTCCGATCCTCTTTAGGACCGATTAATAAGGTGAATGAGCTCATTTGGATTAAAGGAGTCCCGAGTAAGATTTCTTGTTTTGTCTGGAAAGCTTTAATTGACAGAGTTCCAACCAAAATGAATATTTAGAATGAACATTTTGAATATGCAACAAGAGCTTACATGTGTGTTGTGTAATTTAGAGGTTGATGAGGTTAATCACTTATTTTTATCTTGTCCGTTAGCTAATTTAGTGTGGAAAAATTGTTATTATTGGTTTGGTGTGTCGTCGGTGTGCCATGGCTTTATTGGATATCATTTGGAACATCATCAAGGGTTAACTCCTTTCAAGAAGAATAACATTATTTGGAATGATATGTGGCATTGAGGAAGTGAAGGTTGGATGTGATCTTGGATCTCGTGCTACTTTTCTACCTACAATTTCTTTTTATCGGATTGGTTCTTGAACCCTTCGGTGGTTTTTCGATCCAGTAAGACTCGGTAATTTATCATTTGGAAGGATTTAGGAAGTTTCAGAGTATGTTGTGTGGACCCATGTTTTGGTGGGTTCAATTTGATGAATCAAGCTTCAAAGTTCTTTGCTAGTAGTTCATTTGATTGGCTTTTATTGTGAGGTGGATCTGGTTGTTGATTGTGTTTACTGTCAAGTTTTGGTTTTCGAAGGAGTGTGTGTGGGCAGATTGGGTTATGCTGATGGGAATTCGTGTAACGATGTTTTCATCAGTTTGGGAAGATTTAATATGCTTGGATATCTTTGTGCAGGGTCTGGTTGTGCTTTGTGAGTGCAGTATATTTTAACCGTGGGAAGCTTTATGGAATGCTAAATTTGGGTCTTCTTTCATTCTCTCCTTGCTTGCGGTGGAGTCTAGCCAAATAAACATGAACGTTTATTTCTATCGGATTGGAGTGAGGAGATCAAATTGACATGGGATTGAAATGGACTTTTGTGCGCCCGTTTTCCGTGTGGCTTGACTCTTATGTCAGTGTCCATAGATTAATTAGCGTATTTTGTTGGTTCCTACTGAATAGGAACTAGTATTGTTTGGGATTAAGCTGAGTGGATTGTATGGAATTTCATTCTGGATGTCTAACATCAATGGAGGGATTTAGTGTCTACTGCTCAGATTATTATGGTAAAAACGGAGTGTGATTCTGAGTTTTGTTAGTGGTGTTCTATGTTGGCTTCTAGTTATGCATGCTTGCCTCAAAATTCCCATGCTAATTGCTGCAACTATTTAAGGAAGTGGGTACTATTTGGTGAGAGCATGGGAGTCAGTATTTCAGAACTATGGGGATCATTAACATGAAGCAGGTGTCTACCACTTTGATGGATAATGGGTTCTAGGATAGGGAAGAAACAGAATGTATAAGGTGCATTGGCTCTGAAATTAATGGGGGTACTTTAAGGCAACTGCTGGATTTGGTCGTTTATATATGTTACCCTGGTAAAAGTATGGACTGTGCAAGACCTGACTTGGGCGAGACCTCTACCCTGGCCACCCCAGGTCGGCCACGAGGATGACCTCCAGCTCGGCCTCGGGAAGATCTCCACCCTGGCCACCCAAGGTCGGCACGAGGATGACCTCCAGCTCGGCCTCGAGATGATTTCCACCCTGGCCACCCCAGGTCGGCCACTAGGATGACCTCCAGCTCGGCCTCGAGATGATTTATACCTTGGCCACCCCAGGTCGGTCACGAGGATGACCTCCAGCTCGGCCTCGGGAAGATCTCCATCTCGGCCACCCCAGGTCGGCCACGAGGATGACCTCTACCTCGGCCACCCCCAGGTCGGCCTCCAGGAAGATCTACACCTGAGGAGTGATCTCATAAATCAGAGGCACAGAACATATCTCCGTACACGAATAATATCTTAAAAGCTGCAGAAATCGTACAAAGAGTGCAATAGTTGTCTGTGGTCCCCAGCACTAGGACTCTGACCCCTACCTTCAGCATCAGACAATGTCCCCTAGACCTTGGGTAGGTAGTTACAGGTTGTCTCCTCCATTCTCATATAAATACCAGATAACTCTCACCAAGGAAGAGATGGGATTTTCCATGAGAGAGCAGGCAGGAGGGTTGGGAGGGCATGGGGAAGGCCAACACCTCTTTCTTGGGGGGGAAAAGAGAGCATGTCTCATTCCTCCTCAAGAACAAGCAGCAGCCGAGGTCTTCCCCCTTCACCATTTTCATTTCTTAGCTCATTTCTTAGCTCATTTCTTGTAAAGAACACTGTAAATCACACACTTGTTTATAGTGAAATTTATACCGGACTAGGTCCCGTGGTTTTTCCCCATCTTTTGGGGTTTTCCACGTAAAAAATCTGGTCTCATTTACTTTTGTATATTGTTTGGTGCTCGGATGAAATACACGTCTACCCTACCAAAATCCGAGGCAACAAATTGGCGCCGTCTGTGGGAACGTGAGCTCAAGACGTTGAGATATGGGAAGGAGAATGATGGTTTGAGGGTTGCATCTCTGTTGGGAGATGGGTTTTCTAAGTTCTGGAGAAAAAAAAAACTTTTGGTAAGCGGCGGCGATGGGTTTGATAAAAGGGGGAAAGATTTTGGTTATTGGGGTGCAGCCTTGTATGAAAGTTGCTATGTTTTTGGGTTGCACTCGAAGAAACGCCAGTGTAATGATTCTCTAGATGATACATCTGGCCTCAGATCTCTGGTGATACATCTTCCCCCCCTAGCCGACCACAATTTTTGTAGAATGGAGCTACTTTAGCATTTGGTTTTTGGGGCGTTAAGAGCTGTTGTTGCAGGATTGGAGCTGATTAAGAGTGACAGATCAAATCAATACCTCACGTCGAGCCATCTCAGCTCGGCCACCTCGGCCCCAGCTTGGCCTTAACAGTGAGTTCTGCCTCATCCATGCCAGCTCGGCCTCATCCACATCAGCTCTGCCTCTACAGTGAGCTCGCCTCATCGGCCCAAGCTCGGCCAACTCGGGCCCAGCTCGGCCTCAACTCGGAAACCTCGCCCAGTTCGGCCTCTTCCATGCCAGCTCGGCCTCATCAATGCAAGCTCGGCCTCATCCACATCAGCTCGGCCTCATCCACATCAGCTCGGCCACCTCAGCCATCAGCTAGACCTCATCAATCAAACTCAACTTGGGCGCTTAATGTCTATGCCTTAATTATGGTTTTTCCTGTCCAACTGATATTTGAGTTTCGTACATATATATTTGCGTAGTGCTATTTTATTATTATTTCAGAACAGGATCACCAGCTCGGGCATGCAATCTAGCAGAAAGGCCCTATTATATTGAGCTCGGGCATGCAATCTCGCAGTAAACCGCACATCAGCTCGGATTGAGGATCAGCTCGGGCATGCAACCTCGCAGTAAGCCCCTATTCAGGAGTTCAGCTCGGGCATGCAATCTCGCAGTAAGCCCCTATTATTACAGCTCGGGCATGCAATCTTGCAGCAAGCTCCTATTTATATCAGCTCAGGCATGCGATCTCGCAATACGGCCTTATTCATCAGCTCGGGATCTTTATTTGTTTTGGACTTTGGATGAACTTATTCGGATGGTGTGATGATTGGGAGTTCGGATGGGATATTCGAAGAAAGCCCAGGTGTATGAGGCCCTGGAACCAATTAAAAGTGCAGGTCATCCCTGTCACTAAAGCTCAGGTGTATGAGGCCCTGGCACCAATTAAAAGTGCAGGTCATCCCTGTCACTAAAGCCCAGGTGTATGAGTCCCTGGCACCAATTAAAAGTGTAGGTCATCCCTGTCACTAAAGCCCAGGTGTATGAGGCCCTGGCACCAATTAAAAGTGCAGGTCATCCCTGTCACTAAAGCCCAGGTGTATGAGGCCCTGGCATCAATTAAAAGTGCAGGTCATCCATGTCACTGAAGCCCAGGTGTATGAGGCCCTGGCACCAATTAAAAGTGCATGTCATCCCTGTCACTGAAGCCCAGGTGTATGAGGCCCTGGCACCAATTAAAAGTGCAGGTCATCCCTGTCACTAAAGCCCAGGTGTATGAGGCCCTGGCACCAATTAAAAGTGCAGGTCATCCCTATCACTGAAGCCCAGGTGTATGAGGCCCTGGCACCAATTAAAAGTGCAGGTCATCCCTGTCACTAAAGCCCAGGTGTATGAGGCCCTGGCACCAATTAAAAGTGCAGGTCATCCCTGTCACTAAAGCCCAGGTGTATGAGGCCCTGACACCAATTAAAAGCACAGGTCAGGAGAGCATTATCGGCTCATATTTATTATTTCCAGAGCTCAGGTCGGGAGAGCACTATCTGCTCATATTTATTATTTCTGGAGCTCAGGTCGGGAAAGCATTATCCGCTCACACTTATTATTTCTGGAGCTCAGGTCGGGAGAGCATTACCGGCTCATATTTATTATTTCCGAAACTCAGGCCGGGAGAGCACTATCTGCTCACACTTAATATTTCTGGAGCTCATGTAGGGAGAGCATTACCGGCTCATATTTATTATTTCCGGAACTCAGGTCGGGCGAGACTTATATGCTCGGTTTATTATCTTCGGAGTTCAGAATGGTCAGACCTGCACATATAACAGGTCAGACCTGCACAGATTTAATTCTGTACTTAGAATTATTCCTAGTTGTTATTGCAGGTCAGCCCTGCACAGATAACAAGTCATCCCTGTTAAGGTTTTAATTCTCTTAGAATTATTTCTAGTTGTTATTGCAGGTCAGCCCTGTTAAGATTTAATTCTGTACTTAGAATTATTTCTAGCTGTTATTGCAGGTCAGCCCTGCACATATAACAGGTCAGCCCTGTTAAGATTTAATTTGTACTTAGAATTATTCCTAGTTGTTATTGCAGGTCAGCCCTGCGCAGATAACAGGTCATCCTTATTAAGGTTTAATTCTCTTAGAATTATTTCTAGCTGTTATTGCAGGTCAACCCTGCACATATAACAGGTCAGCCCTGGTAAGATTTAATTCTGTACTTAGAATTATTCCTAGTTGTTATTGCAGGTCAGCCCTGCACAGATAACAGGTCATCCCTGTTAAGGTTTAATTCTCTTAGAATTATTTCTAGTTGTTATTGCAGGTCAGCCCTGTTAAGATTTAATTCTGTACTTAGAATTATTTCTAGCTGTTATTGCAGGTCAGCCCTGCACATATAACAGGTCAGCCCTGCTCAGCCCTGTTAAGATTTAATTCTGTACTTAGAATTATTTCTAGCTGTTATTGCAGGTCAGCCCTGCACATATAACAGGTCAGCCCTGCACATATAACAGGTCAGCCCTGTTAAGATTTAATTTTGTACTTAGAATTATTCCTAGTTGTTATTGCAGGTCAGCCCTGCACAGATAACAGGTCATCCTTGTTAAGGTTTAATTCTCTTAGAATTATTTCTAGCTGTTATTGCAGGTCAGCTCTGCACATATAACAGGTCAGCCCTGTTAAGATTTAATTCTGTACTTAGAATTATTCCTAGTTGTTATTGCAGGTCAGCCCTGCACAGATAACAGGTCATCCCTGTTAAGGTTTAATTCTCTTCGAATTATTTCAAGTTGTCATTACAGGTCAGTCCTGCTAAGATAACAGGTCAGCCCTATTCTGTATTGAACTCTCTATTTAGAATTATTTTAGAGTTAATATTGCAGGTCAGCCCTGCCAAGATAACAAGCCAGCCTTGTTTAAGATTTAATTTTATTCTTAGAATTCTCTAGTTGTCATTACAGGTCAGCCATGCCTAGAAAACATGTCATCCTTGTTGTTATTCAATCTATATTTAGAATTATTTCTAGTTGTTATTGCAGGTCATCCCTGCACAAATAACAGATCAGGTCTTGCCAAAATACCCGAACAATCGAGACAGCGTTACACTAGCTCGACTAGAGGGGGGATACTGGTGTTACCCTGGTAAAAGTATGGACTGTGCAAGACCTGACTTGGGCGAGACCTCTACCCTGGCTACCCCAGGTCGGCCACGAGGATGACCTCCAGCTCGGCCTCGGGAAGATCTCCACCCTGGCCACCTAAGGTCGGCCACGAGGATGACCTCCAGCTCGGCCTCGAGATGATTTCCACCCTGGCCACCCCAGGTCGGCCACTAGGATGACCTCCAGCTCGGCCTCGAGATGATTTATACCTTGGCCACCCCAGGTCGGTCACGAGGATGACCTCCAGCTCGGCCTCGGGAAGATCTCCATCTCGGCCACCCCAGGTCGGCCACGAGGATGACCTCCACCTCGGCCACCCCCAGGTTGGCCTCCAGGAAGATCTACACCTGAGGAGTGATCTCATAAATCAGAGTCACAGAACATATCTCCGTACACGAGTAATATCTTAAAAGCTGCAGAAATCGTACAAAGAGTGCAATAGTTGTCTGTGGTCCCCAGCACTAGGACTCTGACCCCTACCTTCAGCATCAGACAATGTCCCCTAGACCTTGGGTAGGTAGTTACAGGTTGTCTCCTCCATTCTCATATAAATACCAGATAACTCTCACCAAGGAAGAGATGGGATTTTCCATGAGAGAGCAGGCAGGAGGGTTGGGAGGGCATGGGGAAGGCCAACACCTCTTTCTTGGGGGGGAAAAGAGAGCATGTCTCCTTCCTCCTCAAGAACAAGCGGCAGCCGAGGTCTTCCACCTTCACCATTTTCATTTCTTAGCTCATTTATTGTAAAGAACACTGTAAATCACACACTTGTTTATAGTAAAATTTATACCGGACTAGGTCCCGTGGTTTTTCCCCATCTTTTGGGGTTTTCCACGTAAAAAATCTGGTCTCATTTACTTTTTGTATATTGTTTGGTGCTCGGATGAAATACACGTCTACCCTACCAAAATTCGAGGCAACAATATCTAAGAGATCTCATAAGGTTGCTCAGATTTTTACAGCAGGTGATGGTATCGGTAGAAGGTTTTGGTATGGAAATGGAGAGTACTGTCGAGATTAGATTGGGGGTACAAATGTTGGATTCAAGTTGTGCAGGATGGGCTAAAAATGCCTACACTATATGCCGCTAGTCTTGAAGATTTTGTTTGAAATTTCATGAGTTGATTTTCTGTTGGTATCTATTATTTGGTATGTTTTTGGCTTTTAGTTGCTATTGTTGTGGTTTTAGTCTTTTTGATAACTTGTATTTGTATTTGGTTGTAGTACCCCTTGTATTCCTTTTAATAATATTTTGTCTTACCAAAAAAAAAAAATCCATGTCAGAATAGAAATACTAATCAAGCGGTAAGCATAAGATCAGATAAACCGTGTGATAATTGGTCATCTTCGGTTATATTGACTTGATCTTTTGTCTTCCATCGGTTGTCTATTTTGTTGTGACAATCGTTGGCCATGTGATTGGGTTTTCCATATATGTAGCACTTCCCCTTGACCTTTTTCGCCTTTCCACTTTTGTTGGCCATAACGTCAAACTTTCGCTTTGTTCTGGTACGTTGTTCAACCAAGTTCGTACGTGCTTCCATTTGGTGTCAACCCGCCTTCCTCTCGGACGTCTTGTTGTCCTCCTCAATTCACAACCGAACCACATGGTCTTCAAAACTCATCTCTTTCGCTTATGTTTGAGATAATTCTTAAAGTTCTTCCACATAGGAGACAACTTTTCAATCATAGCGGCCACTTAAAATGAATCACTTAGACTCAATCCCTCCGCAGGGATATCATGCAATATTACTTGTAAATCTTGCACTTGCGCCATCACCGGCTTGATATCACCATTCTGAAATCTAGGAACTGTCCAACAATGAATTTCTTCATACCGGCAACATCGGATTTATATTTTCTTTCCAAAGATTCTCACAATTCCTTTGCGGTTTTCACTAGGCAATAAACATTATATAGTTTATTGTCTAGACCATTTAGAATGTAGTTCTTACAAAGAAAATCATTTTGATTTCAGGCATCACTTGTTGCCCTCTTTTGGGAGTCGTTTTTTCCTTCTGCAACCATAGGAACATCAGAACCTTGACAAACTCAATGTAGTCAAGTAAAGCATCTTTTGTTGCCATCTCATGAAGTCAGTTTCGTTGAACTTTTTGGGCCTCTCTCCATGATGAATGGTAGTCGTGTCACTCGATGAAGCCATTTGTTACAATATCATTTCAAGATTGTAGGAAACTCATAATTGGATGTGTATCTTTGGGGATAAATAAAGGTAAGATGGCTTAATGAACATTTGTCGATGTGAGATTTGTAATCTCCGTCCTTGAAACGATACTATCCCGCTGTGGTGATCACGGTTTAGCGGCAATTGTTTCCCAAGATACAATGACTATGACTTGTGATAGGAGCACTCCAAATCCCAAGTCCTCAAATCGCAAAGGTTTAAAGGCACTCCAACAAGAACATGGGATGAACGCGATGAATGTGCAGAATTTTTCTCTCAAAAACTTGAATTTGATCTTGAAAAAGTATGTTTAGTTCACTTAGGTGTTGCTCTAATTATACTTAACCAAAGGACATCATCAAAAGACATCATTTTGTAGCACTACTTCATTAAAAATCGCACCTGGACGCAAAAGGACACACCCTTTCAAGAAAAAACCGCCATGCAAATTTTCGATCGCCTGCCTGTGCCGCTCAAGCGCCGCTTCAGCTGCCCAAAATAGGGCAACGCTCCCGGGTTTTCCCGGACAGCTTTTTTCTCGTCCGTCTTTGCTTATTTTTCCTCCATTCGTATTTTTCGAATTTTTTCATTCAATTCATTAAACATATTTTTCCAACATAATCATTGTATGATAATATTCTTATTCTATAATTTCTATCCTTCGAAGCATTGCCCTTAGGATTGCAATCACTCCACCATTTTTTCCTAACTTTAATATGTTAAAATGCCTAAATTTTACTAAAAGTTGTGGACTTTTTCTGTAGTATATTAGGAAGACCCCTAGTTTGCCACTAAGTGTTCACGTGTCAAATTAGTTTCTTAATCCCTTCGTCTTCATTGAGTTTTTTTTTATAATCGTAATAGTCATCATCATGTTTAGACTAGGGAATATTGGGGTTTTTAACTCCATACTCGAGAACTAGAAAACTGGGTACTCGAGCTCAATTGGGAAGGGCCTTTTGTGCTCTAAGAGTTAAATTTATTTAAATGAAAACCCTTGATTTTTTTTAAAAAGAAACTGAATATTTAAAATAATTAAGGATAAAAGAGTAATTTAATCATACCTTTAAAAAATAAAAAATTAAATTTCTCGAGCTCGAACACTTAACAAGTACATAAGCGATTGACATAAATTCGAGCTCGACTCCAATTGTCAGAACTTAGCTTGAGTCGAGCTTTGGCCGAGGCATTTACAAGCTACTTGCGACATCCAGATTCTAGAATTTTTTATACTACCTGCAGGAATTCATCCATAATTGGGAATAATTCAAATGAAATATTACAAATCAAAGATTTGATGTAGTTCTAAGAACAATATTCTTAGGAACAACATCAAACACATCCAAGATTCGAATGCAACCCGAGTAGATAATAAATAGGAAATTAATACTCAATGCATACAATTATAAGTTGGTTCGGTATTAGATAAAAAAAGGGTTTTTTAATTATTTGACCCGAAAAAAATGTATTTAACAAAATAACATGGCGACTTCAATGTAATTTTTTTTAAGTCGCCATCTCTTTAATGTAATTTTTTTTTATTGAAGTCCTCATCTCAGATGTCGACTTCAATATTAATTTTTTTATAAGTGGCGACTTCCATATATATATATATATATATATATGAAAGTTGTAATCTCAGATGATGCCTTCCATATATGACAACTTCTATGTTTGTTAAGCAATTACATTAATTTTGGAAGGCTAAAAAATATATATTTCTACTATAAATGTATGTTTATATAATAGGAAATAAAACAAATTAATTTATGGAGTATTGGATAATTTATGGAATTATTGAATATGACTAATTATCTATTTTTTAAAATATATTTCAACTTTGTTGTTACTCACTCATCCGTTTGAGCTAATCAACTTAATGGTATAATTTTGTATATATGTTGTATAATTATAATATAAAAATAAGCTAATTTTTTTAGTATAAAAATTAAAATAGAGTGATAGTAATAGCTCGAAATATTGGGAAAGTTGGACTACATCCTTGACTAACTGAAATGCACAATATTGTTGCTATTTGAATCGTATACTTCAAGATTTCTCGAAAAATCTTTTAATACAAGTACGTTCTTAAAAAAATGTAACAAAAATTTAAAGGTCAGCCAAATAGGCGCTCAAATTTGGTAGAATCATTGTACGTTATAAAATAGCGAAACAAATAAATAATCATGGATTATTTAAATTCTAACAAATGTAAGGTAAAATTTGATTACCGTTTCCTTATTTGGAAGGATTTAAATTATAACATAGATATTATTATCACTGCATTCAAATTTGGTTTAATTATTACAAACTAATTACTAATTTTAAAAGATTAGGTAAGTGTGATGCCCAAAGTAATTATAATTGTGGAATAATATGAAATATTCGTGGAATTAAAAATTTGGAATATTTAACATGGGTTTGGAATTTAAGTAGAATGGAATGTGAGGAAATTGTTGAACAAATTAAATAATTAGAGGGGTGTTTGTGCCAATATTAGTAATTGATTTTGTTTAAAAATATCTTACTATCTTATAATGTGAGAGCATCTCTTTTGGTGAAGCCACTAATAAATTACTAAAATAACCTCATTTCCCTTTTAATATTTAAAATTCAAAAGGACAAAATATGATAATTTAACCTACTATCATTCCAATCATACAAATAACTGTACAAAAAATTTGAAGAAATCTGCATGTCTTCCACGTTTCCTACTACTTCTTAATACGTGTAACCACCAGCATTTTGCAACCTACATTTTTTCAAGTTGCCTCTGTATGCACAATTTTGCAATTACGTTTTCTGATTTGCCTCCCCTTAACCACCGACAATCTCCTTCATTCAAGTTTCTTACCCCCAAAAAATTTCCATTATGTGGCTCCTCCTCCTTCGATGCACCGACTTCCATTCCCCTACACTGACCGTTATGTGTACATACTTTCTCTCCAACGCAAGCAATTTCACAAACTGGAATCGTATGTAATTGCACTGCAATAAATCCCGATCTCCGTCTGCCGCACAAGCGATGCGTAAAAATTAATTTTCCCTCTTTCTGTATATATATATTGGGTACGACATTCTCGAAGAAGTTCAAAAAGGAAGATGGAAGGAAGAAGATCGACAAAAAATGGTTGAAGAAAAGCTTTGACATTTGGTAAAAAAATTTTCTCAATATTTTATTTTATTCTTGCCGAAGAGTTGAAGTTTCATGCATTTATTGCAAAATATCATGGTTTTACCTCAACATATTTTCAGCTATATGTTTCTTATTATACTTATTTATGATTTTCTATCTGAATATTGGGTTTTAATGGTTGTTTTCCTTGGTTTCGTGCAATTGATTTTTGAACAGGGGAATAATTTTCGTGATTAATAATTTTACTTAGATGATGTGTTTCAGCCTATTCATAGATCACCGATGTACCTCATATCACCACGCAAGAACCTGCACCTTGGAAAAAGACTATGGACGCATCCTCCGTGTAATTTCCAGACCAAGTTATATTTCCGTTTTTTTTAAACTTTGTTCATTGATTATTCTTTTTTCCGGTTGAGTTTTGATATGTGCTATTAAGTTGACTTTGATTATTTTATTAACCCTTCATTTCTATTGTTGCTCCATTGGAATGTATTGTAAATCAGTAATGTTGGTGATGGTTTATTTGATCACTAAGCTGAGTTTTTTGCTCTTCAAATTTTTTTTGGTTATTTAATTTTTGCTTTAATATCCCCGTAGATAAGGTAGCTATCTCAACAGATATTTTCTGCAACTTATCCCTCTAACTACTCCCGTTTTTTTCTACTGAAAACTGTCAATTATTAAGTTTATTTTAAAAAATTTAATGCAGTTCAGATTTTCCTATATTTTTGCCAATATTTCTTCCGATATTTCTTCTGATCTCATCAGAATTTTATAAATAAGCCAGCTTCTTCACGTCCTCTCACATTTTCCATCGGTTCTACCATCAAATGCCATATCTTTCTTCATCTCCCTCAAAAATAAATCAATCTGTGATTGCTTATTACCTACCATTTATTTTCTTCCTATAACGCTCACACTTTTTCTAAACTCCACAACTCTCATCCACAACTCTCAAGCATGCTACTGAAGCGGTTTCAATTCGTTATAGCATCCATTGGTAAACTTTTCTAGGTAACAATTTAATCATGTTATATAGCGTCGATAAACTACATGTTATTTTATTTGTGTTTCCTTTGTTCTCTATATGAATTATATTATATATGTTTTATCTTTTTTCTCTGACCGGGTAATGAACTTTGATGAATCCTTCACTTCTTTTGGTGGTAATTTTTTCGTAGAAAATTTTTTTTAAGTTAAATTGAATGCTACATATTTGGTGAAATTTTATTCACCTACATGAACAACCATGATTATTATATAGTTGCTAATGCTTCACCCTTCAAAATTGGACCATAAAAAATGGGATATAACTTATAAATAGGTGTAAATCAAAATTTATTTTGGATATCTTCTGTGTTGGGAATGGACAATATTAAAGCTTCTGTGTTGATCTTGCTTTTGATTTTTATCAATTGAAATATATTTTGAAATATTTTATATATACATTATTTAACTTTTCAATAAAGGAAACTATCACATTCTACCACAATAAATGGAACATATATCGGATCAGATGAATCCTAATACACGTACATATCTATATTTTTTCCGTCGCTCTTACCCCATGTTTTACCACCCCAATTAAGATTTGACAAATCTGTTCAATTAACAAGATGTTATGGTTAAAAAAACATGTTATGGTTAAAAAAACATGTTATGCTACATTCGCCTTGCGTCTACCACAATCACTAGAAATTAAAATTTAAACTAAAATATGTTTATCTTTTGCTTCAAATATAATTTACTTTATTACATCTTTTACTCTTTTTCTTTTTTATTTGGTCATTACATTTCAGCGATTCTTGCACGCGATGTGTGTATATCAATCCTGTATTTTATATAGTGTTAAAATAAATTTATGTTTTAATAGGTTTTGGGTTTGACATTTATTTTACTTATTAATTTTTTTTACTTATTAAAATAATAAAATAAATATATTGGAATGTTAATTGATTTTTATATTATTTGAATTTTTATATTTACATTAGTACTAAAGTTTGTGATGTGATTAAGTGGGAACAGTATTTGTGGAATACCAAAAATTTGGATGATATAACGTTGAGGGGTAATGATGGAATATACAATTTGCTTTAGCCATGTTTAAGGTGCTATTACTTTATTAATAGGTTTCAACACAAGATATATATGTTGAGGGGTACTTGGGTATTCAATAACAGTGTTTTCTACCATGTACTTGGGTGTTCGATAACAAGTGTATAATGAATAAATCAGATGCAAATTTTTTTTATACTGAGAGTCGGACGCAAAATGTTTCTATACTGAGAGGCAAGTTTTGTTTACATCCACAAAAATATATTAAGTCACATCTCTAATTTTTCGTAATTATAAACGTAATTAATAAATCATACACAAATGCTTCATACTAACAAAATACACATTTTAAAATTAAGCAATTTCAATTCATATTTGAAACGATTCTTATATGAAAGGACTGTTGTAGGTTCAATGGCTGCTACTCCACAATCTACTACTGATGTTAATCATAACGATAATGATAGACGTCGATTAAGAACATCGTCTCAACGAATAAGAAGACAATCAATGACAGAAGAACGACGACGTGAATATCTTTCTCTTCGTCGAGCAAACTATCAGAGACGAAGACTTGGGATTGCACATGTGACATCTCCCAATGAATCTACCATGAATACGTCTACTGTTACCGCCAACTCGCTTGGTATGATATATAACATTATAAATTATTGCACTCGATTTACTGTTTATCATTATTTCATTTATTTAGGGTTATGATATTATTCCAATACAGAATGTTAACTTTATGCCGTTCGTGTTAGGTGTTGATGTAATTACGCCGGATCAAGTATATCGCACAGAACGAATACCGTATCACACTTTAACATCAAATTTTGAACCTGGCAGCACGAGCGCATGTCGACAACATGCTCATCAAGGTAAACCAAATGTAAATAATAAATTTAAGTAACATATTTGTATGTATTGTCGTTAATTTAATTACTTCTTCCACGTGTTTTTATATACTAAAATTTTTAAAAAAATGTTTCATCATAAATTTTATTATTTTGTAACTTTACTTATGAATAATTTCAATATTTTATTTGCTCAATAAATTAATATGATATTTATATGATATTATTTTTTCATTTAGATAAATATGTTCAATTATAAATAGATTATAAATATTATAAAAATTTAAATAAATTAATGTAATCAGTTTATTTTTCAAATTTAAGTATTATGTTAATAACTAGATTTTCCATTCTTCGTAAGCATTGCCTATTTCGATATTCACGTTAATTTGTTCACGTATGGTTAACTTTACATGTTTATAGGGAATTCTCTTATTCCAAATATTCGACGAATACGTCCACGACGGTATCATAATTTAGCTAGAAATTTTGAAGAGATTCAAACACATGATAGATTCATGTTGCGTGATCCAACTAGGTGTCCACATTGTGAAGCTTTATTGTTTCACGGTGAAACATCTCAATTTTGTTGTAGAAATGGACGTACGAAACTGGATCCGATACCATCTCCAATTGAATTACAACAATTGTTTGCTTTGGAAAATGAAGAAGGTAGACATTTTAGGCAATACATAAGGTCGTACAATCATGTTTTCTCATTCACATCAATGGGAGTCAATATAGATGAAACTTTGGCAACGGGTGCAAATGGGATTTACGTGTTTCGTGCCCAGGGTACAATATACCACTCAATTGGAAGTCTTTTGCCAAATGATAATAGTAGGCCGAGATATATGCAAATGTGGATTGTCGATACAGATCATGAGATAGACAATAGACTTTTAGAAAACCAAGAACTTAGACGAGAATTGTTGAAGAAAATTCAAAATATTCTTGATCAATGCAATCCATTTGTTCACGTGTTCCGACAAATTGGATTGCGTCATGACATACCTACATGTAGACTAATAATCAAGCAACAAAACCTAATCAACATCAATATAGTCTTCCAACAGCATCTGAAGTTGCAGCAGTTATTGTGGACAATGATGGCATGGAAAACTTGAATGGTCGGGATATTGTTGTTGAAGGTGTCAATGGGCGTCTTACAAATATTCAAGATGTAACTGGCTATTACGATCCTTTACAATATCCTATTCTTCTACCATATGGTACATATGGCTGGGATATTAATACTCGGAATCTTGATGGAACTCGACTGACATGCTTAGACTACTACGCCTTCGTCTTACAGGTTAGCAAAAATGTCATTATATTATTGTACTTAACTAATTTGAATATTTATAGATTGGATTACCTTTAAAGTGTATTACTACTTTTCCTTGACCAAATAAAAATCCATATCAGATAAGAACAAATTATTCATCTTTACTGCTTCGTGGAGGTCGCTTGCTACAACAATATGTTGTTGACAACTATGTGAAGATCGAAACACATAGACTGCGATGGATACGCACTAATCAACACAATATTCGATCATAACTTTATCAAGGGCTACAAGACTGTTTAAATGGAGGTGAAAATAATGCAGGTATATTCGACTAAGTATCAATACATCACATTTGTTAATATAATTCATATTAACTTATTCAACGCTTTTAACAATCACATAATGCAGGAAATATTGGTCATAGATTTATACTTCCATCATCCTTCATCGGTAGTCCACGTGATATGTACCAAAGATATCAAGATGCCATGACTCTGGTCCAAACATATGGAAAGCCAGACCTAATGTTGACAATGACATGCAATCCACATTGGAATGAGATAAAAAATCAACTATTGCCTGGCCAACTACCTCAAGACCGTCCAGATCTAATAACAAGGGTTTTCAGAGCAAAATTTGAAGAATTTAAAAAAGATATTGTGGAGAGAGGTGTTTTAGGAAAGGTTATCTCATATTCGTATGTCATCGAGTTCCAAAAGAGAGGGTTACCTCATGCTCACATGTTGGTAATATTTGAAAACATTGATAAACTGCGTACTCCGGATGATTTCGATTTAGTTGTGTGTGCTGAAATACCGTCAATAACAGAGAAACCCAAACTTTTTGAATTGGTTACCCATCACATGATACATGGGCCATGTGGATTATTCAATCCCAATTGTCCATGTATGTCAGATGGTGTTTGTAAAAAGAATTTTCCGAAACCATTTGCACCATACACTACTCAAGGAAATGACTCATATCCCATATATCGAAGACGTGAAGGTGCTCCTGTGCTGACAAACCACTAACAATCAACCAATTATTGATAACGGTTGGGTTGTGCCATACAATCCATGGCTCTTGGTGAAGTATGATTGTCATATAAATGTTGAAGTATGCGGTGGGATAAAATGTGTCAAATATATATACAAATATATTCATAAAGGACCTGATAGAGTGGCAATGGAATTACGTAATGGAC
Organism: Haberlea rhodopensis; assembly: GCA_907163345.1. Taxonomy (NCBI): domain Eukaryota; kingdom Viridiplantae; phylum Streptophyta; class Magnoliopsida; order Lamiales; family Gesneriaceae; genus Haberlea; species Haberlea rhodopensis. The sequence goes on from CAJQUN010000102.1 coordinate 459,597, forward strand.
GTAACTCTGATGAAATACAACAATACGTAGATGGAAGGTGGATTTGCGCACCCGAGGCACTATGGAGAATTTGTTCATATGAATTGAGCCGGATGTATCCTTCAGTAATAAGATTACAATTACATTTACAGAATCAACAATTCAGTTGGTTGTTGGCCATCACCTATACGTAGAAGTAATTGCAAAATTCGACAATCATGTGCATGCTCTCATTTTTTTGTTGAAGGTGAATGATGTGGACACAATTCCAAAATGAAGATCTCGAAATGCTTGCAGCAATTTGCTCCCGTATCGATCCTCGTTTAACAACCGGTAGAACTTGGCGAAAATCTCCACCAAAAATCATAATTTTTCCTCCAAATGGTAACGTGTTTTCCATTACATCTTGAAAAGTTTTGTTGACAGATTCGAAAGCATAACGATTAGCCATAGGAGCCTCATCCCACATTATAGCTGATGTACGTCTTATTAGTTCGGCAAGATCTTTCTGTTTTTCTATTTTGCAAAGCGTTTCTGCTGTTGGCCTAAGAGGAATATTGAGACGTGAATGTGCCGTTCTTCCACCTGGTAACAAAGTTGCGGCTATTCCAGAAGTTGCTACCGCAATTACAATTTTACCATTCTTTCGTAGATGAGCTAATATTGAGCGGTATAAAAATGTTTTTCCAGTACCCTCCTGGTCCATCGATAAAAAAGAGTTTTGGACTATTGCACATAATATTGTGAATGATGGACTCAAATGCTAGCCTTTGTTGAGTATTCAAAAATTGAATAGATCTCAAATCATCATCTGGAATTGGAATAGAAAGCTCATCCTCAATTATCCTTGGTAGTGGCAAGTCATCCAAAAACTCTACGCTTATTGAGGGCAAGTCAAACTCTTCGAATTTCTTTTTATATTGATGTAACAATCTTCGTATTTCAAGCAACAATTTATTTGTGATGAAATAATTGTTCAATGAATTTGACCGACCATAATCCTCGGACATGTATGGATGGAATTCATTCCAAAGTTCTCGAACTCGTGTTGGTTGACAAAATACCAATATAGAGACAAATAATCTTCGCAATGAGGATGGCATTTTTACGGAACATGCTTCTTGAAGACATTGACGAACATAATCATCATGTTGAAGTAATCCTCGACTTTCAGCAGCCTCTTTAAATGTTAGACACATTGTGTCATTCACGGTCTTCAATTCTTCAAAAGACCTAGGTCCTTTGATATGATTTAGAAGGATACGCAAATAGAATCTTTCACCTTCTGATGGTGACACGACATATACCCTGCCGACAACTTTATTCATTCCTGTTCGTAGAGCCCATTTATTTTGATTTTTTATCCATCGGTAGTGTTGTGGGAATTCACGATACAAATATTTTCCTGTCAAGGCAGGATCACAATTCATATAAAAAAATTCCGTGAGCATGGTCTTTGAGTTGTCATTGTTTGCAAGAATATCACTTACACGTTGAACTGGGCTGAAAGTAATTGATTGTTGATTCTGTAAATGTAATTGTAATCTTATTACTGAAGGATACATCCGGCTCAATTCATATGAACAAATTCTCCATAGTGCCTCGGGTGCGCAAATCCACCTTCCATCTACGTATTGTTGTATTTCATCAGAGTTACGTCCATTACGTAATTCCATTGCCACTCTATCAGGTCCTTTATGAATATATTTGTATATATATTTGACACATTTTATCCCACCGCATACTTCAACATTTATATGACAATCATACTTCACCAAGAGCCATGGATTGTATGGCACAACCCAACCGTTATCAATAATTGCTTGATTGTTAGTGGTTGTCAGCACAGGAGCACCTTCACGTCTTCGATATATGGGATATGAGTCATTTCCTTGAGTAGTGTATGGTGCAAATGGTTTCGGAAAATTCTTTTTACAAACACCATCTGACATACATGGACAATTGGGATTGAATAATCCACATGGCCCATGTATCATGTGATGGGTAACCAATTCAAAAAGTTTGGGTTTCTCTGTTATTGACGGTATTTCAGCACACACAACTAAATCGAAATCATCCGGAGTACGCAGTTTATCAATGTTTTCAAATATTACCAACATGTGAGCATGAGGTAACCCTCTCTTTTGGAACTCGATGACATACGAATATGAGATAACCTTTCCTAAAACACCTCTCTCCACAATATCTTTTTTAAATTCTTCAAATTTTGCTCTGAAAACCCTTGTTATTAGATCTGGACGGTCTTGAGGTAGTTGGCCAGGCAATAGTTGATTTTTTTATCTCATTCCAATGTGGATTGCATGTCATTGTCAACATTAGGTCTGGCTTTCCATATGTTTGGACCAGAGTCATGGCATCTTGATATCTTTGGTACATATCACGTGGACTACCGATGAAGGATGATGGAAGTATAAATCTATGACCAATATTTCCTGCATTATGTGATTGTTAAAAGCGTTGAATAAGTTAATATGAATTATATTAACAAATGTGATGTATTGATACTTAGTCGAATATACCTGCATTATTTTCACCTCCATTTAAACAGTCTTGTAGCCCTTGATAAAGTTCTGATCGAATATTGTGTTGATTAGTGCGTATCCATCGCAGTCTATGTGTTTCGATCTTCACATAGTTGTCAACAACATATTGTTGTAGCAAGCGACCCTCCACGAAGCAGTAAAGATGAATAATTTGTTCTTATCTGATATGGATTTTTATTTGGTCAAGGAAAAGTAGTAATACACTTTAAAGGTAATCCAATCTATAAATATTCAAATTAGTTAAGTACAATAATATAATGACATTTTTGCTAACCTGTAAGACGAAGGCGTAGTAGTCTAAGCATGTCAGTCGAGTTCCATCAAGATTCCGAGTATTAATATCCCAGCCATATGTACCATATGGTAGAAGAATAGGATATTGTAAAGGATCGTAATAGCCAGTTACATCTTGAATATTTGTAAGACGCCCATTGACACCTTCAACAACAATATCCCGACCATTCAAGTTTTCCATGCCATCATTGTCCACAATAACTGCTGCAACTTCAGATGCTGTTGGAAGACTATATTGATGTTGATTAGGTTTTTGTTGCTTGATTATTAGTCTACATGTAGGTATGTCATGACGCAATCCAATTTGTCGGAACACGTGAACAAATGGATTGCATTGATCAAGAATATTTTGAATTTTCTTCAACAATTCTCGTCTAAGTTCTTGGTTTTCTAAAAGTCTATTGTCTATCTCATGATCTGTATCGACAATCCACATTTGCATATATCTCGGCCTACTATTATCATTTGGCAAAAGACTTCCAATTGAGTGGTATATTGTACCCTGGGCACGAAACACGTAAATCCCATTTGCACCCGTTGCCAAAGTTTCATCTATATTGACTCCCATTGATGTGAATGAGAAAACATGATTGTACGACCTTATGTATTGCCTAAAATGTCTACCTTCTTCATTTTCCAAAGCAAACAATTGTTGTAATTCAATTGGAGATGGTATCGGATCCAGTTTCGTACGTCCATTTCTACAACAAAATTGAGATGTTTCACCGTGAAACAATAAAGCTTCACAATGTGGACACCTAGTTGGATCACGCAACATGAATCTATCATGTGTTTGAATCTCTTCAAAATTTCTAGCTAAATTATGATACCGTCGTGGACGTATTCGTCGAATATTTGGAATAAGAGAATTCCCTATAAACATGTAAAGTTAACCATACGTGAACAAATTAACGTGAATATCGAAATAGGCAATGCTTACGAAGAATGGAAAATCTAGTTATTAACATAATACTTAAATTTGAAAAATAAACTGATTACATTAATTTATTTAAATTTTTATAATATTTATAATCTATTTATAATTGAACATATTTATCTAAATGAAAAAATAATATCATATAAATATCATATTAATTTATTGAGCAAATAAAATATTGAAATTATTCATAAGTAAAGTTACAAAATAATAAAATTTATGATGAAACATTTTTTTAAAAATTTTAGTATATAAAAACACGTGGAAGAAGTAATTAAATTAACGACAATACATACAAATATGTTACTTAAATTTATTATTTACATTTGGTTTACCTTGATGAGCATGTTGTCGACATGCGCTCGTGCTGCCAGGTTCAAAATTTGATGTTAAAGTGTGATACGGTATTCGTTCTGTGCGATATACTTGATCCGGCGTAATTACATCAACACCTAACACGAACGGCATAAAGTTAACATTCTGTATTGGAATAATATCATAACCCTAAATAAATGAAATAATGATAAACAGTAAATCGAGTGCAATAATTTATAATGTTATATATCATACCAAGCGAGTTGGCGGTAACAGTAGACGTATTCATGGTAGATTCATTGGGAGATGTCACATGTGCAATCCCAAGTCTTCGTCTCTGATAGTTTGCTCGACGAAGAGAAAGATATTCACGTCGTCGTTCTTCTGTCATTGATTGTCTTCTTATTCGTTGAGACGATGTTCTTAATCGACGTCTATCATTATCGTTATGATTAACATCAGTAGTAGATTGTGGAGTAGCAGCCATTGAACCTACAACAGTCCTTTCATATAAGAATCGTTTCAAATATGAATTGAAATTGCTTAATTTTAAAATGTGTATTTTGTTAGTATGAAGCATTTGTGTATGATTTATTAATTACGTTTATAATTACGAAAAATTAGAGATGTGACTTAATATATTTTTGTGGATGTAAACAAAACTTGCCTCTCAGTATAGAAACATTTTGCGTCCGACTCTCAGTATAAAAAAAATTTGCATCTGATTTATTCATTATACACTTGTTATCGAACACCCAAGTACATGGTAGAAAACACTGTTATTGAATACCCAAGTACCCCTCAACATATATATCTTGTGTTGAAACCTATTAATAAAGTAATAGCACCTTAAACATGGCTAAAGCAAATTGTATATTCCATCATTACCCCTCAACGTTATATCATCCAAATTTTTGGTATTCCACAAATACTGTTCCCACTTAATCACATCACAAACTTTAGTACTAATGTAAATATAAAAATTCAAATAATATAAAAATCAATTAACATTCCAATATATTTATTTATTATTTTAATAAGTAAAAAAAATTAATAAGTAAAATAAATGTCAAACCCAAAACCTATTAAAACATAAATTTATTTTAACACTATATAAAATACAGGATTGATATACACACATCGCGTGCAAGAATCGCTGAAATGTAATGACCAAATAAAAAAGAAAAAGAGTAAAAGATGTAATAAAGTAAATTATATTTGAAGCAAAAGATAAACATATTTTAGTTTAAATTTTAATTTCTAGTGATTGTGGTAGACGCAAGGCGAATGTAGCATAACATGTTTTTTTAACCATAACATGTTTTTTTAACCATAACATCTTGTTAATTGAACAGATTTGTCAAATCTTAATTGGGGTGGTAAAACATGGGGTAAGAGCGACGGAAAAAATATAGATATGTACGTGTATTAGGATTCATCTGATCCGATATATGTTCCATTTATTGTGGTAGAATGTGATAGTTTCCTTTATTGAAAAGTTAAATAATGTATATATAAAATATTTCAAAATATATTTCAATTGATAAAAATCAAAAGCAAGATCAACACAGAAGCTTTAATATTGTCCATTCCCAACACAGAAGATATCCAAAATAAATTTTGATTTACACCTATTTATAAGTTATATCCCATTTTTTATGGTCCAATTTTGAAGGGTGAAGCATTAGCAACTATATAATAATCATGGTTGTTCATGTAGGTGAATAAAATTTCACCAAATATGTAGCATTCAATTTAACTTAAAAAAAATTTTCTACGAAAAAATTACCACCAAAAGAAGTGAAGGATTCATCAAAGTTCATTACCCGGTCAGAGAAAAAAGATAAAACATATATAATATAATTCATATAGAGAACAAAGGAAACACAAATAAAATAACATGTAGTTTATCGACGCTATATAACATGATTAAATTGTTACCTAGAAAAGTTTACCAATGGATGCTATAACGAATTGAAACCGCTTCAGTAGCATGCTTGAGAGTTGTGGATGAGAGTTGTGGAGTTTAGAAAAAGTGTGAGCGTTATAGGAAGAAAATAAATGGTAGGTAATAAGCAATCACAGATTGATTTATTTTTGAGGGAGATGAAGAAAGATATGGCATTTGATGGTAGAACCGATGGAAAATGTGAGAGGACGTGAAGAAGCTGGCTTATTTATAAAATTCTGATGAGATCAGAAGAAATATCGGAAGAAATATTGGCAAAAATATAGGAAAATCTGAACTGCATTAAATTTTTTAAAATAAACTTAATAATTGACAGTTTTCAGTAGAAAAAAACGGGAGTAGTTAGAGGGATAAGTTGCAGAAAATATCTGTTGAGATAGCTACCTTATCTACGGGGATATTAAAGCAAAAATTAAATAACCAAAAAAAATTTGAAGAGCAAAAAACTCAGCTTAGTGATCAAATAAACCATCACCAACATTACTGATTTACAATACATTCCAATGGAGCAACAATAGAAATGAAGGGTTAATAAAATAATCAAAGTCAACTTAATAGCACATATCAAAACTCAACCGGAAAAAAGAATAATCAATGAACAAAGTTTAAAAAAAACGGAAATATAACTTGGTCTGGAAATTACACGGAGGATGCGTCCATAGTCTTTTTCCAAGGTGCAGGTTCTTGCGTGGTGATATGAGGTACATCGGTGATCTATGAATAGGCTGAAACACATCATCTAAGTAAAATTATTAATCACGAAAATTATTCCCCTGTTCAAAAATCAATTGCACGAAACCAAGGAAAACAACCATTAAAACCCAATATTCAGATAGAAAATCATAAATAAGTATAATAAGAAACATATAGCTGAAAATATGTTGAGGTAAAACCATGATATTTTGCAATAAATGCATGAAACTTCAACTCTTCGGCAAGAATAAAATAAAATATTGAGAAAATTTTTTTACCAAATGTCAAAGCTTTTCTTCAACCATTTTTTGTCGATCTTCTTCCTTCCATCTTCCTTTTTGAACTTCTTCGAGAATGTCGTACCCAATATATATATACAGAAAGAGGGAAAATTAATTTTTACGCATCGCTTGTGCGGCAGACGGAGATCGGGATTTATTGCAGTGCAATTACATACGATTCCAGTTTGTGAAATTGCTTGCGTTGGAGAGAAAGTATGTACACATAACGGTCAGTGTAGGGGAATGGAAGTCGGTGCATCGAAGGAGGAGGAGCCACATAATGGAAATTTTTTGGGGGTAAGAAACTTGAATGAAGGAGATTGTCGGTGGTTAAGGGGAGGCAAATCAGAAAACGTAATTGCAAAATTGTGCATACAGAGGCAACTTGAAAAAATGTAGGTTGCAAAATGCTGGTGGTTACACGTATTAAGAAGTAGTAGGAAACGTGGAAGACATGCAGATTTCTTCAAATTTTTTGTACAGTTATTTGTATGATTGGAATGATAGTAGGTTAAATTATCATATTTTGTCCTTTTGAATTTTAAATATTAAAAGGGAAATGAGGTTATTTTAGTAATTTATTAGTGGCTTCATGCCATATCTTTGGAAAGGCACATGTTAACGTCAGTTCATAAAGCTTGATGCGTGGAAGAATGCATCTTCAGGGATAGAATGGTCTATCTCACTTGAAATAAGAATGTATGAAAGAATCATACTGATCCTTTGTTGGGAGGACAACAACCAAGTACATATTCGCAAATTGTCCCTTCAACTTCTGAACTCTAAACCAAGCAATGAGATTTTCACGTAAAAATGCAGATGAAAAAATATATCAGCACTAGAATTTTGAAGGGTAGATATGCAGATAGATGCATTGTCATTTGAATCCCAATTGGTCACAAATATGAAAGCTGTAGATACACATCTACAGTTAAAAATGAAGTCCTGTGAACCAGAATTATTAAAAAATTAAAAAATAAGCCATTCTGAAGTTTTTATTAGATAGGAAGGATGTCTACTGGATCGATTGGAACAAATTTTAATCATTGAGGAAGTAAGATATAAAGTTGATGAAGGAAGGGTGTTGCTCATCATTGAGGAAGTAAGATATAAACTTGAATCAAGATTTAATTTGTACTTAGAATTATTCCTAGTTGTTATTGCAGGTCAGCCCTGCGCAGATAACACGTCATCCTTATTAAGGTTTAATTCTCTTAGAATTATTTCTAGCTGTTATTATATAAATACCAGATAACTCTCACCAAGGAAGAGATGGGATTTTCCATGAGAGAGCAGGCAGGAGGGTTGGGAGGGCATGGGGAAGGCCAACACCTCTTTCTTGGGGGGGAAAAGAGAGCATGTCTCATTCCTCCTCAAGAACAAGCAGCAGCCGAGGTCTTCCCCCTTCACCATTTTCATTTCTTAGCTCATTTCTTAGCTCATTTCTTGTAAAGAACACTGTAAATCACACACTTGTTTATAGTGAAATTTATACCGGACTAGGTCCCGTGGTTTTTCCCCATCTTTTGGGGTTTTCCACGTAAAAAATCTGGTCTCATTTACTTTTTGTATATTGTTTGGTGCTCGGATGAAATACACGTCTACCCTACCAAAATCCGAGGCAACAAATTGGCGCCGTCTGTGGGAACGTGAGCTCAAGACGTTGAGATATGGGAAGGAGAATGATGGTTTGAGGGTTGCATCTCTGTTGGGAGATGGGTTTTCTAAGTTCTGGAGAAAAAAAAAACTTTTGGTAAGCGGCGGCGATGGGTTTGATAAAAGGGGGAAAGATTTTGGTTATTGGGGTGCAGCCTTGTATGAAAGTTGCTATGTTTTTGGGTTGCACTCGAAGAAACGCCAGTGTAATGATTCTCGAGATGATACATCTGGCCTCAGATCTCTGGTGATACATCTTCCCCCCCTAGCCGACCACAATTTTTGTAGAATGGAGCTACTTTAGCATTTGGTTTTTGGGGCGTTAAGAGCTGTTGTTGCAGGATTGGAGCTGATTAAGAGTGACAGATCAAATCAATACCTCACGTCGAGCCATCTCAGCTCGGCCACCTCGGCCCCAGCTTGGCCTTAACAGTGAGTTCTGCCTCATCCATGCCAGCTCGGCCTCATCCACATCAGCTCTGCCTCTACAGTGAGCTCGCCTCATCGGCCCAAGCTCGGCCAACTCGGGCCCAGCTCGGCCTCAACTCGGAAACCTCGCCCAGTTCGGCCTCTTCCATGCCAGCTCGGCCTCATCAATGCAAGCTCGGCCTCATCCACATCAGCTCGGCCTCATCCACATCAGCTCGGCCACCTCAGCCATCAGCTAGACCTCATCAATCAAACTCAACTTGGGCGCTTAATGTCTATGCCTTAATTATGGTTTTTCCTGTCCAACTGATATTTGAGTTTCGTACATATATATTTGCGTAGTGCTATTTTATTATTATTTCAGAACAGGATCACCAGCTCGGGCATGCAATCTAGCAGAAAGGCCCTATTATATTGAGCTCGGGCATGCAATCTCGCAGTAAACCGCACATCAGCTCGGATTGAGGATCAGCTCGGGCATGCAACCTCGCAGTAAGCCCCTATTCAGGAGTTCAGCTCGGGCATGCAATCTCGCAGTAAGCCCCTATTATTACAGCTCGGGCATGCAATCTTGCAGCAAGCTCCTATTTATATCAGCTCAGGCATGCGATCTCGCAATACGGCCTTATTCATCAGCTCGGGATCTTTATTTGTTTTGGACTTTGGATGAACTTATTCGGATGGTGTGATGATTGGGAGTTCGGATGGGATATTCGAAGAAAGCCCAGGTGTATGAGGCCCTGGAACCAATTAAAAGTGCAGGTCATCCCTGTCACTAAAGCTCAGGTGTATGAGGCCCTGGCACCAATTAAAAGTGCAGGTCATCCCTGTCACTAAAGCCCAGGTGTATGAGTCCCTGGCACCAATTAAAAGTGTAGGTCATCCCTGTCACTAAAGCCCAGGTGTATGAGGCCCTGGCACCAATTAAAAGTGCAGGTCATCCCTGTCACTAAAGCCCAGGTGTATGAGGCCCTGGCATCAATTAAAAGTGCAGGTCATCCATGTCACTGAAGCCCAGGTGTATGAGGCCCTGGCACCAATTAAAAGTGCATGTCATCCCTGTCACTGAAGCCCAGGTGTATGAGGCCCTGGCACCAATTAAAAGTGCAGGTCATCCCTGTCACTAAAGCCCAGGTGTATGAGGCCCTGGCACCAATTAAAAGTGCAGGTCATCCCTATCACTGAAGCCCAGGTGTATGAGGCCCTGGCACCAATTAAAAGTGCAGGTCATCCCTGTCACTAAAGCCCAGGTGTATGAGGCCCTGGCACCAATTAAAAGTGCAGGTCATCCCTGTCACTAAAGCCCAGGTGTATGAGGCCCTGACACCAATTAAAAGCACAGGTCAGGAGAGCATTATCGGCTCATATTTATTATTTCCAGAGCTCAGGTCGGGAGAGCACTATCTGCTCATATTTATTATTTCTGGAGCTCAGGTCGGGAAAGCATTATCCGCTCACACTTATTATTTCTGGAGCTCAGGTCGGGAGAGCATTACCGGCTCATATTTATTATTTCCGAAACTCAGGCCGGGAGAGCACTATCTGCTCACACTTAATATTTCTGGAGCTCATGTAGGGAGAGCATTACCGGCTCATATTTATTATTTCCGGAACTCAGGTCGGGCGAGACTTATATGCTCGGTTTATTATCTTCGGAGTTCAGAATGGTCAGACCTGCACATATAACAGGTCAGACCTGCACAGATTTAATTCTGTACTTAGAATTATTCCTAGTTGTTATTGCAGGTCAGCCCTGCACAGATAACAAGTCATCCCTGTTAAGGTTTTAATTCTCTTAGAATTATTTCTAGTTGTTATTGCAGGTCAGCCCTGTTAAGATTTAATTCTGTACTTAGAATTATTTCTAGCTGTTATTGCAGGTCAGCCCTGCACATATAACAGGTCAGCCCTGTTAAGATTTAATTTGTACTTAGAATTATTCCTAGTTGTTATTGCAGGTCAGCCCTGCGCAGATAACAGGTCATCCTTATTAAGGTTTAATTCTCTTAGAATTATTTCTAGCTGTTATTGCAGGTCAACCCTGCACATATAACAGGTCAGCCCTGGTAAGATTTAATTCTGTACTTAGAATTATTCCTAGTTGTTATTGCAGGTCAGCCCTGCACAGATAACAGGTCATCCCTGTTAAGGTTTAATTCTCTTAGAATTATTTCTAGTTGTTATTGCAGGTCAGCCCTGTTAAGATTTAATTCTGTACTTAGAATTATTTCTAGCTGTTATTGCAGGTCAGCCCTGCACATATAACAGGTCAGCCCTGCTCAGCCCTGTTAAGATTTAATTCTGTACTTAGAATTATTTCTAGCTGTTATTGCAGGTCAGCCCTGCACATATAACAGGTCAGCCCTGCACATATAACAGGTCAGCCCTGTTAAGATTTAATTTTGTACTTAGAATTATTCCTAGTTGTTATTGCAGGTCAGCCCTGCACAGATAACAGGTCATCCTTGTTAAGGTTTAATTCTCTTAGAATTATTTCTAGCTGTTATTGCAGGTCAGCTCTGCACATATAACAGGTCAGCCCTGTTAAGATTTAATTCTGTACTTAGAATTATTCCTAGTTGTTATTGCAGGTCAGCCCTGCACAGATAACAGGTCATCCCTGTTAAGGTTTAATTCTCTTCGAATTATTTCAAGTTGTCATTACAGGTCAGTCCTGCTAAGATAACAGGTCAGCCCTATTCTGTATTGAACTCTCTATTTAGAATTATTTTAGAGTTAATATTGCAGGTCAGCCCTGCCAAGATAACAAGCCAGCCTTGTTTAAGATTTAATTTTATTCTTAGAATTCTCTAGTTGTCATTACAGGTCAGCCATGCCTAGAAAACATGTCATCCTTGTTGTTATTCAATCTATATTTAGAATTATTTCTAGTTGTTATTGCAGGTCATCCCTGCACAAATAACAGATCAGGTCTTGCCAAAATACCCGAACAATCGAGACAGCGTTACACTAGCTCGACTAGAGGGGGGATACTGGTGTTACCCTGGTAAAAGTATGGACTGTGCAAGACCTGACTTGGGCGAGACCTCTACCCTGGCTACCCCAGGTCGGCCACGAGGATGACCTCCAGCTCGGCCTCGGGAAGATCTCCACCCTGGCCACCTAAGGTCGGCCACGAGGATGACCTCCAGCTCGGCCTCGAGATGATTTCCACCCTGGCCACCCCAGGTCGGCCACTAGGATGACCTCCAGCTCGGCCTCGAGATGATTTATACCTTGGCCACCCCAGGTCGGTCACGAGGATGACCTCCAGCTCGGCCTCGGGAAGATCTCCATCTCGGCCACCCCAGGTCGGCCACGAGGATGACCTCCACCTCGGCCACCCCCAGGTTGGCCTCCAGGAAGATCTACACCTGAGGAGTGATCTCATAAATCAGAGTCACAGAACATATCTCCGTACACGAGTAATATCTTAAAAGCTGCAGAAATCGTACAAAGAGTGCAATAGTTGTCTGTGGTCCCCAGCACTAGGACTCTGACCCCTACCTTCAGCATCAGACAATGTCCCCTAGACCTTGGGTAGGTAGTTACAGGTTGTCTCCTCCATTCTCATATAAATACCAGATAACTCTCACCAAGGAAGAGATGGGATTTTCCATGAGAGAGCAGGCAGGAGGGTTGGGAGGGCATGGGGAAGGCCAACACCTCTTTCTTGGGGGGGAAAAGAGAGCATGTCTCCTTCCTCCTCAAGAACAAGCGGCAGCCGAGGTCTTCCACCTTCACCATTTTCATTTCTTAGCTCATTTATTGTAAAGAACACTGTAAATCACACACTTGTTTATAGTAAAATTTATACCGGACTAGGTCCCGTGGTTTTTCCCCATCTTTTGGGGTTTTCCACGTAAAAAATCTGGTCTCATTTACTTTTTGTATATTGTTTGGTGCTCGGATGAAATACACGTCTACCCTACCAAAATTCGAGGCAACAATATCTAAGAGATCTCATAAGGTTGCTCAGATTTTTACAGCAGGTGATGGTATCGGTAGAAGGTTTTGGTATGGAAATGGAGAGTACTGTCGAGATTAGATTGGGGGTACAAATGTTGGATTCAAGTTGTGCAGGATGGGCTAAAAATGCCTACACTATATGCCGCTAGTCTTGAAGATTTTGTTTGAAATTTCATGAGTTGATTTTCTGTTGGTATCTATTATTTGGTATGTTTTTGGCTTTTAGTTGCTATTGTTGTGGTTTTTAGTCTTTTTGATAACTTGTATTTGTATTTGGTTGTAGTACCCCTTGTATTCCTTTTAATAATATTTTGTCTTACCAAAAAAAAAAAATCCATGTCAGAATAGAAATACTAATCAAGCGGTAAGCATAAGATCAGATAAACCGTGTGATAATTGGTCATCTTCGGTTATATTGACTTGATCTTTTGTCTTCCATCGGTTGTCTATTTTGTTGTGACAATCGTTGGCCATGTGATTGGGTTTTCCATATATGTAGCACTTCCCCTTGACCTTTTTCGCCTTTCCACTTTTGTTGGCCATAACGTCAAACTTTCGCTTTGTTCTGGTACGTTGTTCAACCAAGTTCGTACGTGCTTCCATTTGGTGTCAACCCGCCTTCCTCTCGGACGTCTTGTTGTCCTCCTCAATTCACAACCGAACCACATGGTCTTCAAAACTCATCTCTTTCGCTTATGTTTGAGATAATTCTTAAAGTTCTTCCACATAGGAGACAACTTTTCAATCATAGCGGCCACTTAAAATGAATCACTTAGACTCAATCCCTCCGCAGGGATATCATGCAATATTACTTGTAAATCTTGCACTTGCGCCATCACCGGCTTGATATCACCATTCTGAAATCTAGGAACTGTCCAACAATGAATTTCTTCATACCGGCAACATCGGATTTATATTTTCTTTCCAAAGATTCTCACAATTCCTTTGCGGTTTTCACTAGGCAATAAACATTATATAGTTTATTGTCTAGACCATTTAGAATGTAGTTCTTACAAAGAAAATCATTTTGATTTCAGGCATCACTTGTTGCCCTCTTTTGGGAGTCGTTTTTTCCTTCTGCAACCATAGGAACATCAGAACCTTGACAAACTCAATGTAGTCAAGTAAAGCATCTTTTGTTGCCATCTCATGAAGTCAGTTTCGTTGAACTTTTTGGGCCTCTCTCCATGATGAATGGTAGTCGTGTCACTCGATGAAGCCATTTGTTACAATATCATTTCAAGATTGTAGGAAACTCATAATTGGATGTGTATCTTTGGGGATAAATAAAGGTAAGATGGCTTAATGAACATTTGTCGATGTGAGATTTGTAATCTCCGTCCTTGAAACGATACTATCCCGCTGTGGTGATCACGGTTTAGCGGCAATTGTTTCCCAAGATACAATGACTATGACTTGTGATAGGAGCACTCCAAATCCCAAGTCCTCAAATCGCAAAGGTTTAAAGGCACTCCAACAAGAACATGGGATGAACGCGATGAATGTGCAGAATTTTTCTCTCAAAAACTTGAATTTGATCTTGAAAAAGTATGTTTAGTTCACTTAGGTGTTGCTCTAATTATACTTAACCAAAGGACATCATCAAAAGACATCATTTTGTAGCACTACTTCATTAAAAATCGCACCTGGACGCAAAAGGACACACCCTTTCAAGAAAAAACCGCCATGCAAATTTTCGATCGCCTGCCTGTGCCGCTCAAGCGCCGCTTCAGCTGCCCAAAAATAGGGCAACGCTCCCGGGTTTTCCCGGACAGCTTTTTTCTCGTCCGTCTTTGCTTATTTTTCCTCCATTCGTATTTTTCGAATTTTTTCATTCAATTCATTAAACATATTTTTCCAACATAATCATTGTATGATAATATTCTTATTCTATAATTTCTATCCTTCGAAGCATTGCCCTTAGGATTGCAATCACTCCACCATTTTTTCCTAACTTTAATATGTTAAAATGCCTAAATTTTACTAAAAGTTGTGGACTTTTTCTGTAGTATATTAGGAAGACCCCTAGTTTGCCACTAAGTGTTCACGTGTCAAATTAGTTTCTTAATCCCTTCGTCTTCATTGAGTTTTTTTTTATAATCGTAATAGTCATCATCATGTTTAGACTAGGGAATATTGGGGTTTTTAACTCCATACTCGAGAACTAGAAAACTGGGTACTCGAGCTCAATTGGGAAGGGCCTTTTGTGCTCTAAGAGTTAAATTTATTTAAATGAAAACCCTTGATTTTTTTTAAAAAGAAACTGAATATTTAAAATAATTAAGGATAAAAGAGTAATTTAATCATACCTTTAAAAAATAAAAAATTAAATTTCTCGAGCTCGAACACTTAACAAGTACATAAGCGATTGACATAAATTCGAGCTCGACTCCAATTGTCAGAACTTAGCTTGAGTCGAGCTTTGGCCGAGGCATTTACAAGCTACTTGCGACATCCAGATTCTAGAATTTTTTATACTACCTGCAGGAATTCATCCATAATTGGGAATAATTCAAATGAAATATTACAAATCAAAGATTTGATGTAGTTCTAAGAACAATATTCTTAGGAACAACATCAAACACATCCAAGATTCGAATGCAACCCGAGTAGATAATAAATAGGAAATTAATACTCAATGCATACAATTATAAGTTGGTTCGGTATTAGATAAAAAAAGGGTTTTTTAATTATTTGACCCGAAAAAAATGTATTTAACAAAATAACATGGCGACTTCAATGTAATTTTTTTTAAGTCGCCATCTCTTTAATGTAATTTTTTTTTATTGAAGTCCTCATCTCAGATGTCGACTTCAATATTAATTTTTTTATAAGTGGCGACTTCCATATATATATATATATATATATATGAAAGTTGTAATCTCAGATGATGCCTTCCATATATGACAACTTCTATGTTTGTTAAGCAATTACATTAATTTTGGAAGGCTAAAAAATATATATTTCTACTATAAATGTATGTTTATATAATAGGAAATAAAACAAATTAATTTATGGAGTATTGGATAATTTATGGAATTATTGAATATGACTAATTATCTATTTTTTAAAATATATTTCAACTTTGTTGTTACTCACTCATCCGTTTGAGCTAATCAACTTAATGGTATAATTTTGTATATATGTTGTATAATTATAATATAAAAATAAGCTAATTTTTTTAGTATAAAAATTAAAATAGAGTGATAGTAATAGCTCGAAATATTGGGAAAGTTGGACTACATCCTTGACTAACTGAAATGCACAATATTGTTGCTATTTGAATCGTATACTTCAAGATTTCTCGAAAAATCTTTTAATACAAGTACGTTCTTAAAAAAATGTAACAAAAATTTAAAGGTCAGCCAAATAGGCGCTCAAATTTGGTAGAATCATTGTACGTTATAAAATAGCGAAACAAATAAATAATCATGGATTATTTAAATTCTAACAAATGTAAGGTAAAATTTGATTACCGTTTCCTTATTTGGAAGGATTTAAATTATAACATAGATATTATTATCACTGCATTCAAATTTGGTTTAATTATTACAAACTAATTACTAATTTTAAAAGATTAGGTAAGTGTGATGCCCAAAGTAATTATAATTGTGGAATAATATGAAATATTCGTGGAATTAAAAATTTGGAATATTTAACATGGGTTTGGAATTTAAGTAGAATGGAATGTGAGGAAATTGTTGAACAAATTAAATAATTAGAGGGGTGTTTGTGCCAATATTAGTAATTGATTTTGTTTAAAAATATATATATAAATTGTGAGGATGAGATATTATTAAGTGTATGGATGACATTTAATTGAGGCACACTCTCTTTCCCTTCCCTTACCCGTCGATTTTCCCTCATTCCCTACCCATTCTTCTCCTTTTCTTCACGGACGAACAAACGAGAAGGGCAAGGTGATTTCAGAATTTATTTTGTGATTCTGCTTAAGGTTTGTGAATGTTTCTCTCCCTTTCTCCCTTTATCGTTCATTCCCGTTGAATATGATGGGTTTTTGGTTGTGGTATGTCACGGTTTAAGGGAGATGGGTTGCAGTTGGTTTGGGCAATGCTATCATGGGATATTGCTTCTTGTTTAGGGGATTATTATGTCATTCATTGTGTGTGTCTAACATTGATGTTTGTGCGTGCGTTTTAACGCAACGTGTGTGTGAATTTCGGTGTGACTGTGTGTTAGAGCGAGAGGTGTGTGCGTGCCTGAGCTGGTGCACCATTATTGATATCCTCTTCCACCTTGCATTTTATGGTTTGAGTTGATTCCTCATTGTTGTGGTTGTTAAAAGTCCAAAAATCTGATGCCATGTTTGGGGGATGTAATTGTTGGTTGAATTGGTATCTTTTGGTACAAAAATCTTGATGTTTTAGTGTTAAAAAATATGTTGTTCTAAGTTTCGAATTCTACTGCTTTTGGTTCAAAATATGGCTGCTGAAATGGACCAATTTTAATGCTGAACTGATTTGTTTAACTGCTGAAATGAATTGGTTTTTAGACTTCGATTCTTGACCGAAAATTAGGAATTTATTGGGGCTTAAAATCATGCTTATAAAGTGTTTGATAATATACTTAAGTGGTGTTCAAATGTTGGCCAAAAAACTCTACTAAAGGTGTAGTAAGGAAGTCCACTATTATGGCTTATACATGGAAGTGTCTTGGTGAGTGTTGGCTAAGGTTTGACATGCTAATAACTTGGAGCATATGCGATTGTGTGAATATGTGAGTTAGATAGATATCAATGTGTGTTATAAACGTGTATTAAAGTGTATATTAATGAATATACTTGCATGTATGCAATAGCATGAATTGGAGACTTTGTTGAGTATTTGAATGACAAATCTATGAACTAACTATTTAGTTAAGATGGTGGATAACTTGATTAAATGAAGGATTATTGGTTTGTTTATATAAACTATGAAGCATGAAAATGAAAAGTGTTTAATGAGAATAATTGCTTTGAATATGAGCTAATATTATATTGATATTCGATATAGATACTACATGAGACTTCGGACGTTGATGATAGCTTGTTCATGTTGCCGACTATATGGTACGTAGTGACGTACGAGCAGGTATATATATATATATATATATATATATATATATATATATATATACTATGAAATAATGACATATTCGTATATCATGTATCGTTGAATGTAATGATTGTGTGTTGAGTATGACATATGCAGTGTGGTGGTTACGTAATTGTATTTAATCCGAATATATGAGTAAAGAAATGAATATGTACATATATGTGGTATGGGGATATGTAGTTGTACGTGATCTGAGGGGGGGATACGTAGTTGTACGTGATCCGAGTATATGAAGTTAGGTAACGATGCCTTGGGCATGATCAATATGAATATTGACAATGAGATAGGCTGATAGGAAGGATTATCTGAATCATGGAATTATTCATGATTAAGCATATATACTAGATTCTAGTGGTATTGAATTTATCGTGTTGATGAGTATCATAATGTGAATAAGGATACTGAACTTGTTGTTATGAAAGTGTGTGAGATTGAAACAGTGATAATTCGTGGAAAGCTATGGATTCAAAATTTTACAGGGAGTACATCTTCATATAGATTTCAATAATCTTAATTGTGATATTATGATCTCATTATAACCATTAAGCATTGTTATGAGTATGAGTATTGTGATGGTGTATGCTCACCAGTGTGGGGGTTGTTTCTGTTGAAACAGGTACAACAGGTACTAAGCTACTTTGGGATATTGGTTCGAGCTTTGTTGGATCATGCCGCTTCCAGAAGCATATATGAGTGTGGGCAAATAGTATACGCTATTTATTCAGTTAGATTGGTATTCATTTATTTGTTGCCCGTATGTGAGCAACTGGAAGCATGTATATGGATTGTATAAGGGTGTTGAAGCCCACTTTTAATGTCTTCTTAGTATGGTGTTTTCCCTGGCTGGGAACTTATTTAGGGTTTTGGTTTCTAAGTATTGTGTTTTTCTCTGGCTGGGAGTTATTTTGGTGATGCGTTTTATTTTGGGATAGCTCAATTTATGGGGAGACTCTGCCCAAATTTTTATAAAAACCCACAATGTAAAAGTGGTGCAATGGTGATGATAATGGGTGAACCTTGAGTCTTATTGCTGAGTATTATTTATGTCATGGATAATATGTGAAGTATGTAATGATTCTTTTAAAGAATAAAATTTTTTTATACTCATACGAAGTCATAAATGCACTAATGACGAGTTAAGGGGTTGGGGCCTTACATTAGTGGTATCAGAGCAGTGGTTAGCTCTTTGGGATGTTTAATGACCTAGGGATGTGTTGATAGACATGTATATCACATACTTTTATACATGATTGTAGTTTTCTGTCATTGTGACATGACGCCTGCTATGTGTATTTTATGATATGAAGCAATGTAAATTGGTGTTATTACTAACCATCGTGATTGCAGGATCGTATGAGATACGATGAACATACACAATGAGGGTGGTATGGTTGAAAAGCCTCGAGTATTGTAACTCGTTTTATTTATAGCATTAGCTTGACTATGGTGAAAATGATAATGCATTTTAAGGTGCTTGATGAATGACATCGCTGAAGGTAATTAATGTTGATGATGAGTGGACGTTGTTACTAGTAGAGTGATAAATGTGTTTTATTGAGTTGAGTTTTGTGTACATGTTATGTATATGTATGTGCAGCACTGAGAAATCTGATTTTGCAGGAGAAATCAGAAAATGAGATATGATATTTGACGACAGGAAATGGTAGGCAATACTGTGCTGTTGGAGTATGACAACAGATGATGTGACAATCGGGTATGTGTATGTCATTTACATGATGACACAGGTACGTAATGATGTACAAGCATGGATGAATATATTTTCCACTGTATTATTGAAAAGCGAAGTGTCACTTAGGTTTAGGGTCGCTTTTATGGTTGACCGATGTGTTATTATTATGTGTGGGTTGCCTTCGTGTTGAGCGACGTGTTATTATTATTTATGGGTCGCCACTAGAGTGTGCGATGTGATTATGTGTGTGTGAATGTAGAGTGGGGTCACCGTTGAGGAGAGTGATGTGTTTATTTAGAGTTCGCAACTAGAGTGTGCGATGTGATCATGTTGTGTGAATGTAGAGTGGGGTCACCGCTGAGGCGAGTGATGTGTATATATGATTTGTGGGTCGCCGTTGGTGCGTGCGATGTGTTAATATGATATATGGGTCACCACTGACGAGTGAGTGATGTGGTCGCCGCTGACGAGCGAGCGGTGTGATATGGGTCGCCACTGATGAGTGAGCGATGTGATATTGGGTCACCACTGACGAGTGAGTGATGTGGTCGCCGCTGACGAGCGAGCGATGTGATATTGGGTCGCCACTGAGGAGTGAGCGATGTGATTCTGGTCACCACTGACAAGTGAGTTATGTGGTCGCCACTGGCAAGCGAGCGACGTGTATATTTCAGGGTCAAAGCTAGAGAGAGCATGTGACGTTTATATTGATATTGAGCCGGTGCTAGAGAGAGCATGCGATGTGATTATTGTCGGGATCAATACTATTGAGAGTGTGCAATGTATTTTGTGTGCCTCCACTATAGAGGGAGGGTGATGAATATACATTGATTTAAATTGACCTTGTTGTTTTGACGTATTGTGATAATCAAATGTACAGGTGAAAGCGATCATGGAGATAGTGGATTAAGAGACATTATTGTTTTCTTTCATTTTTATTGCAGTGGATGCAATAATAGGGTGTGATTGATACCGATATATTGATGACATTTATTGGCGAGATGATGGTATGATTATATTGTGATATTTGAGATTTATATTATTTACCGCTATCATATCGAAGCGATGAAAATATTGTGAATGCCGCTGATATGTCGAGGCAATGAATATTTTTGGACAGTCATGTTATTGATGATGAGTATATCAATTGTGTATTGATATGAAATTATATTTTGTGGAATATAACAGGGGCAGTTTAAAGGATCAAGTGTGGATCCATTGTGTACAGCAAGTGTTATTACATCTTATTGTTTTAAGAATGTAATTTCATTCATTGTGATTATGGATATTATATGGATGCCAGTAGTGACGATGATATTGTGCATGCCCGTAGTGGCGATGAGATTATGCATGCCAGTGTTGGCGATGAGTATTGATATATTGCTATTGTGTTAGCAATGAATATTAGGGTGCCGTCATTGGGCGATGAATATTGATGTGCTGCTATTATGTTAGCATGATATTAGTGTATTGTTATTGTGCTAGCGATGTATATTGATGATGTGTTCATTTCAGATAGCTGTGGACATTGTGTTGTTGTTGTTCCTTGGGAACATGAGATGTAGGCCCAAGAGGATATTGAAATGTTCCAGAGGAACAAGGAGTTGAGGTAAACTATTACGTTTGGTTTGGCATGTGAATATATGTTAATATATGTTGATAGATGCTGATTGCATTATCTCAGTGAGTTATATTAATTTTGAGAATCGATTGTACAGATGGAATAACAGAAAATGATAACCGCTTGAGA
Organism: Haberlea rhodopensis; assembly: GCA_907163345.1. Taxonomy (NCBI): domain Eukaryota; kingdom Viridiplantae; phylum Streptophyta; class Magnoliopsida; order Lamiales; family Gesneriaceae; genus Haberlea; species Haberlea rhodopensis. Next base: position 481,237 of record CAJQUN010000102.1, read on the forward strand.
TGGTATTTATTACTGTGAAAAGCATGCTAGATTGATATATTGTAGGAGTAATAGGTGAACTTGATCATGTTGACATGAGATTAATGGGTACGTCACGGGATGACGTGGGATCACTATGAATGTCGTGTGTGGGTATATGATCTTTGTGAACATTCATGATTAATGAATTATTATGTTTCAAGGATGAGTTAAAGATTGAAATGAATTGTGTCATTGAGGCATGCAATTGATTCTTATGTTGAATTTCAATCATCTAGATATGTGATAGTGTGTTGTAGCATGTTGTGTATAGGATTGCGTGAAACTTTTGGCGCAGGGAATTAATGTTCGATGATGGAAACATTATGAATATCAAAATGCGTAAATGTCAAGGTACGTGGTTATGTTATGAGTATTTGAGAAATCCTAATGAGTTTATTTTGTACTTGTCCCATGACAGACGATAGTTGGGTGATGAAATGCGGAAGTTGATGCTTAAGAGCATGTGAGTACTGTGATGAGCAAGATACTATGATGCTATTGTGTATTGTAGATGATTCCATCTACAAAGGTAGGTTACAAATTATTCGATATTGATGTTGACGTCTTGTTTTAGATGGAGTATAACCGTGACATAGGAATATTGATGTTAGGCCATTCAACATGATTTGATATTGATGATCTGTGGCTGTTGGTGCGTGTAATGTGGATATATTTATGTGAGAATTACTAATGAGTTTTCTAGTACTTACTTTGCAAGATAATAGCCAGGAGATGATATATGAGAGGTGATGTGTAAGGACTCTAGAGTACCATTATGTCATACGGACAAGAGTGACGTGCGGTATGACGAAGTTGGTATAAATTGCATAATTTTGCAACCACACAGGTATGAGGTTAATTATACGATACAAGGTTGGTGTATCGTCATACATTCTGATATACACGTGATGTGTATGGATTGCATGATTTAGCGATTATATGATGATGATTAATCGTATAATGATTTACATGACATGGTATTAATATATGTTAGCTTGTTAGATGAAAATGTTGGGATATGGTAAAGATGTGATTTGCAGTCTTGCAATCGTGGGTGTGATGTGACACATATGTGAGCCGTGATGACTCGAATAACTTTCACCCTACAGATGGTCAAGTCATTCTCTTGAACTGTATAACGTTACGTAAATTTTATTGTTGGCTTATGGTAAACATACATATAAATTTCGAGGACGAAATTTTATTAGGTAGGGAGAATTGTGATACACAGAGTAATTATAATATGAAATATTCGTGGAATTAAATATTTGGAATATTTAACATGGGTTTGGAATTTAAGTAGAATGGATTGTGAGGAAATTGTTGAACAAATTAAATAATTAGAGGGGTGTTTGTGCCAATATTAATAATTGATTTTGTTTAAAAAAAATATAAATTGTGAGGATGGGATATTATTAAGTGTATGGATGACATTTAATTGAGGCACACTCTCTCTTCCCTTCCCTTACCCGTCGATTTTCCCTCATTCCCCACCCATTCTTCTCCTTTTCTTCACGGACGAACAAACGAGAAGGGCAAGGTGATTTCAGAAATTTATTTTGTGATTTTGCTTAAGGTTTGTGAATGTTTCTCTCCCTTTCTCCCTTTATCGTTTATTCCCGTTGAATATGATGGGTTTTCGGTTGGGGTATGTCACGGTTTAAGGGAGATGGGTTGCAGTTGGTTTGGGCAATGCTATCATGGGATATTGCTTCTTGTTTAGGGGATTATTATGTCATTCTTTGTCTGTGTCTAACATTTCTGTGTGTGCGTGCGTTTTCACGCAATGTGTGTGAGTTTCGGTGTGAATGTGTGTTAGAGCGAGAGGTGTGTGCGTGCCTGAGCTGGTGCACCATTATTGATATCCTCTTCCACCTTGCATTTTATGGTTTGAGTTGATTCCTCATTGTTGTGGTTGTTAAAAGTCCAAAAATATGCTGCCATGTTTGGGGGATGTAATTGTTGGTTGAATTGGTATCTTTTGGTGCAAAAATCTTGATGTTTTAGTGTTCAAAAATATGTTGTTCTAAGTTTCGAATTCTACTGCTTTTGGTTCAAAATATGGCTGCTGAAATAGACCAAATTTAATGCTGAACTGATTTGTTTAACTGCTGAAATGAATTGGTTTTTAGACTTCAATTCTTGACCAAAAATTAGGACTTTATTGGGGCTTAAAATCATGCTTATAAGGTGTTTGGTAATATACTTAAGTGGTGTTCAAATGTTGGCCAAAAAACTCTACTAAAGGTGTAGTAAGGAAGTCCACTCTTATGGCTTATATCATGGAAGTGTCTTGGTGAGTGTTGGGCTAAGGTTTGAGATGCTAATAACTTGGAGCATATGCGATTGTGTGAATAGGTGAGTTAGATAGATATGAATGTGTGTTATAAACATGTATTAAAGTGTATATTAATTGATACCCCGATAATTGTCCCGGTGCGGTTTGGACCCGGATTTTATTGGCTCGACCCAATCATACAAGATACAAGGGCTCATTTATCTTGGCCATCAACCTAGGCCCATTCCAATATTTTATCAACTCATTAGCAATTAATTGTAATGGCCCATTAACCTTAATTTTAATTAGCCCATTTAACTCTAAACTAAGGGCCCATTACCAAGAATAAATCAATGTAATAGTAGGTTAGCATAGAGGAGCCATCGCCTCTGCCTGGGAGCAGCTACTTCATGGCCTCTTTCCTTCTCCATGGGGATTCCTTCCTCCATTTTTGTAGAAAAAAGACACTGTAAATCACTCTTTTGTTATAGTGAAGATTCAAACTGGACTAGGTCCCGTGGTTTTTCCTTTCGGGGTTTCCACGTAAAAAAAATATTGATGTTCTTTGTATTTTTCATTCATTTGTTACAAAAATTGAACCAAAAAATGAGGTAACAAATTGGCGCCGTCTGTGGGAAACATCGAGCTAAGGCGTTGATATTTGTAGTTTTCATCGTCTGTTAAAGGGGGGTTTCATCGTCTGAAGAAAAAAAAAAAAAGGGAGAGATGGCGGACAGTCTGGGCGAGGAGAAGGAGAGTCTAAGACGTTGATATATGGGGCTGGTTTGAACTGAAATGGGAGAGAGCTCTGGAAGCTTGGTTTCTGAGAGTATGTGGCTGTTGCGGCGGCGGGTTTGTGACCTTCCGCTGGTTTGGGCGTGTACTTCAGCTCGGGGCAGCAGTCGTGGCCTTGCCATTTTTGGGCGGTGCATGAACTGTGGGTCTGCACCTCATTCGATAAGAATGAGGAAGAAGACGCATCGCCTCGCCTCCTTCACCATTTTTCAGATCTTCTCAGCTGGTGGTTATTTGAGAAGCTCAAGCTATTGCTCAAGAGAAGAAAAAGCAAGAAAACTGACGGAGGAGCGGGTCTGCAAAGGAGCGAAAAAAAAAAGGGGGGGGGGGGGGGGGGGTCTGCTGACTATCCCCCACTATGGGACAAAAGAAGGAAACAGAAGAAACAAAGCTCAAGGTTTTAGAAATCCTTCGATATATACCTCACCACAACAGATTTCGGTGGCTCTGTTGCATATTCAGACTTCGAGGATGGTGGAGGGCTCAGTTCCTAATATATCAAGCGATTGCTGAGGAAAATCCCGTCATTAGAGCTGCCAAAATCCTCAAAGTATTATTTGCTTGGCATGGGGAGTGCCCTTGAAACTCTATGTGGGCAGGCATATGGGGCAGGTCAAGTTTATATGCTAGGAATCTACATGCAACGGTCGATTCTGATACTATTCTGCACCTGCATCGTACTTTCGCCGCTCTATATATTTGCTGCACCAATCCTCAAGCTACTTGGTCAGCAGGATGATATTGCAGATCTGGCTGGAGTTTACACCTTGCTGGTTGTCCCTCAACTGTTTTCACTTGCTATCACCTTCCCCACCCAAAAGTTCCTTCAAGCCCAGAGCAAAGTCTCCGTGCTCGCGTGGATTGGGCTACTTATACTAGTGTTACAGGTCATTCTCTGTTGGTTATTTGTCAATGTGTTTGATTGGGGTGCATGTGGTGCCGCAGTGGCATTTGATCTCACTAGTTGGGCTGGTGCGTCTGCACAATTTGTTTATGTTGTGGGGTGGTGTAAGGATGGTTGGAAGGGATTTTCGTGGGCTTCGTTTACGGAGATATGGGCCTTTGTCAGATTGTCACTTGCTTCTGCTGTCATGCTGTGCCTGGAGATTTGGTACTTCATGAGCATTATTATACTTACTGGGCATCTAAGCAATGCAGTAACAGCTGTCGGTTCCCTTTCTATTTGCATGAATGTCAATGGGTGGGAAGCCATGCTGTTCATTGGGATCAATGCTGCTATAAGTGTTCGGGTCTCGAATGAGCTTGGATTAGGACATCCAAGAGCTACCAAATACTCTGTCCGATGTTCTAGGTTTTGATTTTATGATTTGGGTTTCCGTATTTGAACTGATGAAGTGTGATGCAGCAGCCAGCAAGTGTGATGCGATTTTTGACCTGCAATGGGGCTAGACAGTAGTTGTGAATCACAATTTTTGGTGGTGCAGGGCTTCTCTTCAGGTTATTAGCAAGTCTTGCAAAAGACACAAGGCTACGGTGCTCATGATCATTGGAGCTGTGTGATTTCAAGATGAGATACAACTCCCTTGGCATCTGCTTCATTTATGGAGTTCATGTTGTTCGATGAAATTGCGAGAGAGAAACAGAACACCAATTCATTTCCGAGGCGTATGTGCAAAGCACCGAACAGTTGCCTATTTGGAAAGATAAGTCGCCTTTTTATTTTGAAATAATTGGAGACTTAATATCTTGTTTTGTTCCCCCATTAACACTAATCTATAATATATTAGTTGGGTGCATAACATGAGAGTCTGAATTGTATGATCTCATAATTAGGAGATGAAAGTTTAAAGAAGTATATATGAGTGATGTTCTAATTTCTCGAAGGAGTTGCTGGAGCTATCTTTGATTAAATGGGATGGAGTTATATGTGCCTAACTACAAAAATAAAGAAGCTGAAATTCAAGGAGATGCATCAAATTTCGTATGTTAAAGACTTTAAGGCCGAGCTACTTGGAGTTTAGCACATCTCGACTGAATTTGATTAATTTCGGATATGTTGAGCTTGTTATAATCTCATATTATCACCAGCCTCATTTGTTCAGGGCTTATCAAGAATTTGGATGTGGTCAATTCATGTGCTACATCCAATGCAAGATATTATTAGTTTGGATCCTTCTGCCTGTTCTTTTCTGTATTATTGTAGTACTTTACATCGAGCCCAGGATATGTTGGCTATGTGCACCTTGATTATGTTCCACGTGTCGATTAAGCACGCATTACTCAAAACATCGGGTCCTCAGCCTCTAGCTTATGCTTGCCGAGCTCAGGACATATTCAACCTAACAGTTAACCTCGACTTCGGAACTCGGTCTACACGCCATTACTTACGGTTATTTCTTTTTAAGCTACTACTTCAAAGTTCATATATATGTTGTGTTGCACTATTTCACTATTTCAGGTTGACTCAGTGCACTTCAGCTCGGGCATGCAATCTTGCAGTAAGCCCCTATTACATCAGCTCGGGCATGCAATCTAGCTGTAAGCCCCGGTTATATCAGCTCGGGCATGCAATCTTGCAGTAAGCCCCATATTCAGGAGTACCAGTTCGGGCATGCAATCTCGCAGTAAGCCCCATATTCAGGAGTACCAGTTCGGGCATGCAATCTCGCAGTAAGCCCCACATCAGCTCGGATTGAGGATCAGCTCGGGCATGCAATCTAGCTGTAAGCCCCGATTATATCAGCTCAGGCATGCAATCTCGCAGTAAGGCCTTAGTCATCAGCTCGGGATCTTTATTTGTTCCGGATTTTGGATAAACTTATTCGGATGATGTGATGATGGGGAGTTCGGATGGGATGTTCGGAGTAAGCCCACGTGTATGAGGCCGTGGCCAATATTAGCACAGGTCCGCCCTGATTGCTTAAGCCCACGTGTATGAGGCCGTGGCCAATATTAGCACAGGTCCGCCCTGATTGCTTAAGCCCACGTGTATGAGGCCGTGGCCAATATTAGCACAGGTCCGCCCTGATTGCTTAAGCCCAGGTGTATGAGGCCCTGGCAAACATTAGCACAGGTCCGCCCTGTTTGCTTAAGCCCAGGTGTATGAGGCCCTGGCAAACATTAGCACAGGTCCGCCCTGTTTGCTTAAGCCCAGGTGTATGAGGCCCTGGCAAACATTAGCACAGGTCCGCCTGATTGCTTAAGCCCAGGTGTATGAGGCCTTGGCAAACATTAGCACAGGTCCGCCCTGTTTGCTTAAGCCCAGGTGTATGAGGCCCTGGCAAACATTAGCACAGGTCCGCCCTGTTTGCTTAAGCCCAGGTGTATGAGGCCCTGGCAAACATTAGCACAGGTCCGCCTGATTGCTTAAGCCCAGGTGTATGAGGCCCTGGCAAACATTAGCACAGGTCCGCCCTGTTTGCTTAAGCCCAGGTGTATGAGGCCCTGGCAAACATTAGCACAGGTCCGCCCTGTTTGCTTAAGCCCAGGTGTATGAGGCCCTGGCAAACATTAGCACAGGTCCGCCTGATTGCTTAAGCCCAGGTGTATGAGGCCCTGGCAAACATTAGCACAGGTCCGCCCTGTTTGCTTAAGCCCAGGTGTATGAGGCCCTGGCAAACATTAGCACAGGTCCGCCCTGTTTGCTTAAGCCCAGGTGTATGAGGCCCTGGCAAACATTAGCACAGGTCCGCCTGATTGCTTAAGCCCAGGTGTATGAGGCCCTGGCAAACATTAGCACAGGTCCGCCCTGTTTGCTTAAGCCCAAGTGTATGAGGCCTTGGCAAATATTTAGCACAGGTCCGCCCTGATTGCTTAAGCCCAGGTGTATGAGGCCCTGGCAAATATTATTGCAGATCTTATCTGCTCATGTTTATTATCTGGAGTCCAGACCGGACATGTCTTATCTGCTCATATTTATTCTCTGGGATCAATATGTACGAGCTGTATGTGCTCAGTTTATTATTTCTGAAGCTCAGATGGCCAGGGCATTATCTGCCCGTATTGATTATTTCATGAGCTCAGGTCGGGCGAGACTTATATGCTCGGTTTATCTTCAGAGTTAATGCAGGTCAGCTCTGCACAGACAACAGGTCAGCCCTGTTTAAGATTTAATTCTGTACTCAGAATTATTTCGAGTTATTATTGCAGGTCAGCCCTGCACAACAGGTCAGCCCTGTTTAAGATTTAATTCTGTACTTAGAATTATTTCGAGTTATTATTGCAGGTCAGCCCTGCACAGATTAACAGGTCAGCCCTGTTTAAGATTTAATTCTGTACTTAGAATTATTTCGAGTTATTATTGCAGGTCAGCCCTGCACAGATTAACAGGTCAGCCCTGTTTAAGATTCAATTCTGTACTTAGAATTATTTCTAGTTGTTATTGCAGGTCAGCCCTGCACAAATAACAGGTCAGCCCTGTTAAGATTTAATTCTTAGAATTATCTCTAGTTGTTATTGCAGGTCAGCCCTGCACAGATAACAGGTCAGCCCTGTTAAGATTTAATTCTGTACTTAGAATTATTTCTAGTTGTTATTGCAGGTCAGCCTTGCGCATATAACAGGTCAGCCCTGCTTAAGATTTAATCATATACTTAGAGTTATTTTGAGTTATAACGGGTCATCCCGGTCGAGAAACATGTCATCCTTACGATATGCCAGCTCCGTTTTCAACACTGAGTCTGATTGGCTCAATGATTATTGTTTGGAGCTCGACTGTATCTATTTACTCAGAGCATGACTTTATTCTTTCGTGAGTTCAACTCGATATATCTCGTCTCTAGAGCTCGCGTCAACTTATTTACTCCTCGGCTCGGCATTATTATGGAGCTCATATCAGCCCGGATTTATTCGCTGTATGGATTATTTTTGGAGCTCAGCTGTATTTTATTTGCCCGGCACGAGATATTCATTAAGCTCTGGGCGTCCAGATGTTTATTAGCTCCGAAGTTTGACGGGTTTTTATTTGCTATGGAACTGAGCTATGCTTTATTGATTATTGGCTCTTGCTTATTTCGGAGCTCAGATCAGGTCGGCCGAGGATCATTCGCTTATATTTTATCATGTGGAATTCAGCTCAGCTCGGGCCAGTATTATTAGCTCATGTATTTCATCTTCGGAGCTTAGATCGGGTCGGAGGAGCGTACTTTGCTCGTACATATTCTCAGATCAGGTCGGACGGGTATTATCTTCTCATACATCATATCAGGAGATCAGGTCGGGCGAGCTTTATTTGCTCAGTCCGGCCCAACAAAAATAAGCATTTTATCACCTCGGATCTCTCGATCACCTTTGACAGCTCGGAACTCTTGATTATTGTAGCTTCAGTTCGGATTCCTACTGCCCAGTCCGACCTACTATTATTGACAGAAGCTCAGTACCGTGATTATACCGATTCCTTGTATGAGTTCTACGAGCCACCTACTTTTACCAAGGATCGGCATTCGAATTGTCATGGCTCTACCGACAGCATGACTTGGGAACGCGGCACGGCGCAAGGTCGCATCATGGTTTGGCATTTGAAGGACTACCGATCCGGGTCCTCACCTAACCAGTTGGAGTCGATACAGCGCTACTCTAGCTCGACTAGAGGGGGATACTGATGATACCCCGATAATTGTCCCGGTGCGGTTTGGACCCGGATTTTATTGGCTCGACCCAATCATACAAGATACAAGGGCTCATTTATCTTGGCCATCAACCTAGGCCCATTCCAATATTTTATCAACTCATTAGCAATTAATTGTAATGGCCCATTAACCTTAATTTTAATTAGCCCATTTAACTCTAAACTAAGGGCCCATTACCAAGAATAAATCAATGTAATAGTAGGTTAGCATAGAGGAGCCATCGCCTCTGCCTGGGAGCAGCTACTTCATGGCCTCTTTCCTTCTCCATGGGGATTCCTTCCTCCATTTTGTAGAAAAAAGACACTGTAAATCACTCTTTTGTTATAGTGAAGATTCAAACTGGACTAGGTCCCGTGGTTTTTCCTTTCGGGGTTTCCACGTAAAAAAAATATTGATGTTCTTTGTATTTTTCATTCATTTGTTACAAAAATTGAACCAAAAAATGAGGTAACATTAATGAATATACTTGCATGTATGCAATAGCATGAATTGGAGACTTTGTTGAGTATTTGAATGACAAATCTATGAACTAACTATTTAGTTAAGATGGTGGATAACTTGATTAAATGAAGGATTATTGGTTTGTTTATGTAAACTATGAAGCATGAAAATGAAAAGTGTTAATGTAATTGCTTTGAATATGAGCTATATTATATTGATATTCGATATAGATACTACATGAGACTTCAAACGTTGATGATAGCTTGTTCATGTTGCAGACTATAAGGTACGTAATGACGTACGAGCAGGTATATATATATACTATGAAATAATGACATATTCGTATATCATGTATCGTTGAATGTAATGATTGTGTGTTGAGTATGACATATGCAGTATGGTGGTTACGTAATTGTATTTAATCCGAATATATGAGTAAAGAAATGCATATGTACATATATGTGGTATGGGGGATACGTAGTTGTACGTGATCTGAGGGGGGGGATACGTAGTTGTACGTGATTCGAGTATACGAAGTAGGGTAACGATGCCTTGGGCATGATCAATATGAATATTGACAATGAGATAAACTGATAGGAAGGATTATCTGAATCATGGAATTATTCATGATTAAGCATATATACTAGATTCTAGTGGTATTGAATTTATCGTGTTGATGAGTATCATAATGTGAATAAGGGCACTGAACTTGTTGTTATGAAAGTGTGTGAGATTTAAACAGGGACAGTTCGTGGAAAGCTATGGATTCAAAGTTTTACAGGGAGTACATCTTCATATAGATTTCAATAATCTTAATTGTGATATTATGATCTCATTATAACCATTAAGCATTGTTATGAGTATGAGTGTTGTGATGGGGTATGATCACCCGTGTGGGGGCTGTTTCTATTGAAACAGGTACAACAGGTACTAAGCTACTTTGGGATATTGGTTCGAGCTTTGTTGGATCATGCCGCTTCTAGAAGCGTATATGAGTGTGGGTAAATAGTATACGCTATTTATTCAGTTAGATTGGTATTCATTTATTTGTTGCTCGTATGTGAGCAACTGGAAGCATGTATATGAATTGTATAAGGGTGTTGAAGCCCACTATTAATGTCTTCTTAGTATGGTGTTTTCCCTGGCTGGAAACTTATTTAGGGTTTTGGTTTCTTTTAAGTATTGTGTTTTTCACTGGCTGTGAGTTATTTTGGTGATGTGTTTTATTTTGGGATAGCTCAATTTATGGGGAGACTCTGCCCAAATTTTTATAAAAACCCACAATGTAAAAGTGGTGCAATGGTGATGATAATGGGTGAACCTTGAGTCTTATTGCTGAGTATTTTTTATGTCATGGATAATATGTGAAGTATGCAATGATTCTTTTAAAGAATGAAAAAATTTTATACTCATACGACGTCATAAATGCACTAATGACGAGTTAAGGGGTTGGGGCCTTACAATAAGAATCTTTGTCTTAAATAATCCATGATTATTTATTTATTCCGCTATTTTATAAAATATCCAATGCTTCCCCCTAGAGCATAACATTCATCAATATGAGTAAAAAAAAATTGTATTGATATTTTATGGTCGGCCTTTAAATTATTACAATATTTTTAAGAATGTACTTGTATTAAAAGATTTTTCGAGAAATTTTGAAGTATACGTTCAAATAGCAACAATATTGTGCATTTCAGTTAGTCAAGGATGTAGTCCAACTTTCCCAATATTTCTTGTTATTACTATCACTTTATTTTAATTTTTATAGTAAAAAAGTTATCTTATTTTTATATTATACTTATACAATAGATATACAAAATTATATATATATGGAAGTCGTAACTTATAAAAAAAAATTATATTGAAATCGTCATTTATAAAAAAAAATTTATATTGAAGTCGCCATATGAGATGACGACTTCAATAAAATAAAAAAAAATTACACTGAATTCGTCATCTCAGATGACGATTTCAATCAAAAAATTACATTTTCATTAAAAAAAATAATTTTTTTTACTGAAGTCGTCATCTGAGATAGCAACTTCGGTCATTTTGATAAAAAAAAATAGTTATTTGTTAAATCCAATTTTTTAAAAAACTAGCTAACTCATTGATGTATATATACATATATATACTAGGTAAGGCACATCGTGCACTGGGCGATGGGTAGCTCTCGGCCAAAATAAGTACCTATATTATACGAATGTAATCATATAAGTTAATTATATGATTTTGATTTATGAACAATAACTAAAAAAATAAATGATGAAATTAATTTTGTATTATAAGGAAAATTCATCTACAATGTAGAAGAAAATATATGTAAGACTTAAACGCAAGCAATGTGTATTTACATAGAAGACGTGCAACCATTTATCTATGCTGATGATTTGTGCCTGTCCTATGTGCTATATAAGCATATAGTTTTGATTATGTCGTGGTTTTTACAAAAAATTGGGCAGAGTGAATATCCGGAAGAAAAACCATAAACATCACAATATATATCCTTAATCCATAAAAACCAAAAGCCATAAGTAATTAATCACTATAATTAAGCAGATAATATGAACATCTATCTATTACTCCATAGCAAAAAGGAATACAATTATAAGTAATACCTGACCAAATATATGACATATATTACTTACTTGTTTCTAAGTTTTTTTATCAAATAAAATTCTAAGTTTTTTTTATCAAAACAATTAACACTCACATGCTCAACATGGTCTGTACTTTAGACTTGTGCAATGAAATCCCAACAGCTCCACAATCGGAATATTTGAATGGCCACCAAAGCACTTCTAAATCACATCAAAACTCCAGATCCATAAGTATATAGGGTGCGGGATATACATGTTAGTGATTTTCCTCTAGTTTAGTAACAAATAAAGTCTGGACATTGTCATTGATAAGAAAAAAGATTTTTGCGACAAGCTATGAGCTTAAAGAACAGTGTAACAAGCCTTAGAAAACTATTTGGTTCAAGGTTGTGCTTTCAGCTAGAAAAAAGCAATGTGCCTCAAGCATAAATTCGAATAATAGGACGTTGCACGCTTTTATAAATGAAATGGATAATATACTTCAGGAAACCAGAGTAAATCAAACAAACAATCAAAAAATATCAAAGCAGAACAATAATATGTACACACCCTTCAACTAATACAATTATAATCACAACATACTATCCGGTAAGAACAATCAGAAGATCAAATATAATTAACAAAATTAACGATTTATTTAATTAAATAATCCAATTTTTAAAAATATTTAACAAAATAACCTAAAATATAAAACCTTAATTTTCTGACTCAAAATGCCAACTGGGTTGGCGTGTTCAGGAGTCACGCCAACCCAATTGGCGGAACCAACTTGAAAAGTTTGTCACGCCAACTTTAGTTTAGTTTTTTATTTTTATTTTTAACATTTGTTCTTTTTTTTTAATAAAAAAATTAAAATTAAAATATAATACATAAAATATAGAAATCAACTACCACTTCTGCACCGTGATTAAATGTACACTTACTATAAAAAGTAAGAAACTTCTTACCAATGTAGAAGCACTACCATCTGCAAAAGTCCATCTCAAGTTTTCTTAACATACTGAATTGTGCATGAGTGTACCCTATGAGCTGTCATTTTCTAAATCAACACTAGTAAATATCAAACAACACATTTGATATATATTATACTCAAGAAAATGACACATCCTTATTTTTTTCATGAATTATTTGGGGGCTTAATTATTTAATCATTATTATTTTTTAAAAAATCACAACAATACAACAATTATAATTTTTTTAAAATTATATTTAAGTAACTCAAAATCAAATTGCGTTTCTTGGTGAATTTAGAAAAGAAAAAAAATATATTGAAAAAAACGCATGTTAGTCGTGCATTTGTTGAATTTCATTTCTTTTCCGTCAAATTCTGTTTTTAAATTTGGTTCAGGGTTTAGTAATGTTTGGGTTTTTTTGGATAAGTTTGAATATTGAAATTAAAATTTATAGACATATACAACTGAAAGAAAAATAAAGGTTTGAAACAGTTGAAATAATATTTAAAGCAAATTTTTATTTTGATATAAATAGTACAAACTGGATTTATATTTATATTAACATTTAAATATGTCTTTCAGTTCCACAATCACGTCTATGGCTCTATCATCTTCTAGATGGCTCTACTAATCATATTGAGTTGATTTATAAGTTGTGCGCAAACCAAGTTCATACAAGTATTTTCCCGCACTAGGCCCGCTGGGTGACTCCTGAAAGATTGCTACTCATGTATGGACTTGGTAGTTGCTTTTGCAGTAAGTGTACATTAATTCACTGTGCAGAAGTGGTAGTTGATTTCTATATTTTATGTATTATATTTTAATTTTAATTTTTTTATAAAAAAAAGAACAAATATTAAAAAAAAAAACTGAACTAAAGTTGGCGTGACTCCTGAACACGCCAATCCAGTTGGCGTTTTGGGTCAGAAAATTAAGGTTTTATATTTTAGGTTATTTTGTTAAATATTTTTAAAAATTAGGTTATTTAATTAAATAACCCAATATTACCTATATTTCCCGTGATAATATGAATATAAAGAAAGAACAACCTAAATGAATGATCACACATCAAAATCAAAAGCTATAATCAATTTACTTTCAATGAACTGCAATGAACACATACTTTAATAAGTAATTTCAGTGAAACAAAGTACACATAAAGCACAAGACCTACATTTACAAAATAATTATAACTCAATTAATCAGATTATTAATCAAAATCTCAAATTAAAAGGGAATTTTCTTCTTCTGAGAAAAGTCAAAAACTAAGTAAATTTTAAAAAATTAAAACATGAAACATAAGTATAAAAAGAATAATTACCTCGGAGCAACATCCTGGAACCACCTCTGTTCAAGAAACACTCATGAATTGAAGCATCCAAAAGTATTTCCAAGCAAATAAGACCTCAAAATCATTTGAAATTCAGATTCTTTTTCATGATGTAACTTTAAAGAATATATCGATATCTATATATATATATATATATATATATATATTTAGTGTGTTAATTTATTACCATGTGGGGTCAAATCTTTCTGCTGAAATTTCTAACTTCACTGGCACATCATACAATGCATTATCATTCCAGGCTAATAGAGAGTGATATGAGGTGTTATTCGTGCGAACACGCAATTGGCTTATAGTTAGAAATATGTTGCGCTGAAGAGAAGACTGGAGAGCTGTCATTTATAAGTAAGGGACGAGCTTCCCGTGTAGTTGGAACAACAAATGAGGTAGCAACATCAAATAAGTTTCCTACTGAAGTTTCCCGTGATTGCATCGCTAGACAACGATCTTTCAAGTTCCTTTTCCTTCCAGCAAACATTGAATCGTAAGGTTAATGTGTCTTTTTGTCATGTCTATGCATCTTATAACTCAATATACCATCATCTAGTTGTTACGTGCTAAATTGCGCTTAAGATAATATTTTATAGGCTAACAAAGAAAGTGGTTGTGAAAACTTTATGGGGAAAAAAGGTAACTAAATAACTTGGCACTTTAAAAAGTAAAGATAGCAAAGAACAACGAGAACAAGGAATATACACTATTTATAACCTATGGCAGTTGTTCGCAAACAAAAGAAACTAAGTAAGAGTGAAGCGAAGGAAAAGCTTGCTACTCTTAAACTGAATACCAATGAGCAAATAGGAAAAATTAATTCTTTTCTCCTCTGTCTTTTGAGAACATGATGAATAAGTAATAAGCCCAAATTTTCTGCATAAAGGTAGATTCTTATAGATAGTGGCTTGAGATCTGTTCGTAATAAATTAAATGATCTTGCATTGAATCGTAAGGTTAATGTGTCTTTTTGTCATGTCTATGCATCTTATAACTCAATATACCATCATCTAGTTGTTACGTGCTAAATTGCGCTTAAGATAATATTTTATAGGCTAACAAAGAAAGTGGTTGTGAAAACTTTATGGGGAAAAAAGGTAACTAAATAACTTGGCACTTTAAAAAGTAAAGATAGCAAAGAACAACGAGAACAAGGAATATACACTATGTATAACCTATGGCAGTTGTTCGCAAACAAAAGAAACTAAGTAAGAGTGAAGCGAAGGAAAAGCT
Source organism: Haberlea rhodopensis (assembly GCA_907163345.1). NCBI lineage: Eukaryota > Viridiplantae > Streptophyta > Magnoliopsida > Lamiales > Gesneriaceae > Haberlea > Haberlea rhodopensis. The sequence goes on from CAJQUN010000102.1 coordinate 496,488, forward strand.
TGCTACTCTTAAACTGAATACCAATGAGCAAATAGGAAAAATTAATTCTTTTCTCCTCTGTCTTTTGAGAACATGATGAATAAGTAATAAGCCCAAATTTTCTGCATAAAGGTAGATTCTTATAGATAGTGGCTTGAGATCTGTTCGTAATAAATTAAATGATCTTGTATAGTATTGAAAAATATCGGGAAATCGATTGTTATGGAGCAGTTTTCATCGAGAGAGGATTATATAAAAACAAAAACTCAAGATCTATTTGCAACGCTCGATGGAATAAAATTCACAGCAATGTATGTATATGAATCTTGATTAGCATATATAAGCTTACCAAAAAATCTGTCAATGTGCAATAATAAGTAGCTAAAACTCAAGCGGTGCTCCTTCTGGTGCCTTAAAGTTAACTGTTATAGATTTACAATTTGTTCAGCAATCTATCTTCAAGTATACTTAGATCATGCTGAACAAAATCGATAAAAAATTTGTTATGAAGCAATTATCATCAAGAGATGGTTATACCAAAAACACAAATTGAAGATCCATTTAAAACGCTTCTTGGAAAATGAAATTCAGAACATTGTACATTTATGAATCGTGATTATCATATATTCACTTACCCTAATCTTTATCGATTTGAAGTAATCTAGCAAATGAACCTTGAGCGGTGCTCTTTCTGGTGCCTGAGAAATAGCTGTTATACAAAACACAATCAGGAGTCTAATGTATTCGTATGGAAGAATAAAGCAAATATATGTAATAAAACAAACAAAAACTAAATGAAAATTGAATTTGATCGAAGTTTATAAATTAGCACTTTGAATGGATGAATAGAGTATGTTAAATAGTTAATAGTATGCATTAATATCTCATGGAAATAATAGCTTCTCAGAGCAGATATTTCGAAAATCAATAGTTTATTAAAATATAAGTATAAGATTGATGTATAAAAATGTCGTTCAGAAAATGAAATGTTGAGATCCAACAACGTAAAAATCATGAAAATAACCTATTCGTTGAATGTGCTATGATTTAATGTCAAGTTACATTCAATATTATAAGATCGAATTACAATCTCCTGTGTTATAAAAAATGAACTTTGATACTGAAATCAACAAAAGAAGAAAACATTTGTGATATAATATGCTACGCAAAATCATCATCTCAGAAGCAAAAACACGGTATTCACAATTCGCATATTCTCCAATATAACATCATATTAATCCAAAAGCACAAACTAATCTCATCGACACAGCAATGAGAAACCGACACAGATCTAACAAGTACAAAACAAGCAACACATGATCTAATTGATTGTTGTACACAACCATGAGATAATAGCTCGTGAGAGTAGTTTTTTCGAAAATCAAGAGTGTATCAAAATTTAAGATTGATTTGTAACAATGCATCGTTACGAAAATGAAATGCTGAGATCCAACAATTCAAAAACATGACAATAACCTATTCATTGAATTTCCTATCATTTAATGCAAAGTTACATTCAATATTATAAGATCGAATTAAAATCTCATGTGTTATAAAAATGAAATTCGATACTGAAATCAGCAAAAGAAGAAAACATTTTCTGATATAATATGTTCAGCGAAAGCAACATCTCAGAAGCAAAAAACATGGTAATCAAAATTTGAATGTTTTTGTCCTATTTAACATCATATCAATCCAAAAGCCAAAACTAATTTCATCAACATAACAATGTGAACCGAGTCAAATCAAACAATAGCAAAATCATTAACACCTTATCTAATTGATTGATGTACACAACCAAAACAATTGTACTGATATTCTCTAAGTTATGCATACATTTGCAACCTCACACTTTCACTGAGGGAAGCTGAAAGCTCTGTGAAAGCAGAAGAATGTCGCAAAAACAACGTGAACAAAGGAGCATATGCAAGGAACTAAAACTAAACACAACCAAACCTTTGAACAGGAAGAAGAAAAGCTCAATCTACCTTGTGGTTAACGTGGAAAACCAAAGAGTCTTCACAGTCTGATTAATGCACTTTAAAAGGCTCTCGACATCATCCTACTTGAAGCTAATAGTACCAAGTTTGAGGAGACAATAAACAGATGGAGCACCATACTGAAGCAAGCAATCTGTAAAGCCTCCAATAGAAAGCAGGTGAGCAATCGAACTTCCATTGAAGAAATCAAATAATAATGTGAAAGCACAAGTATATATAGATAACGCCGTCAAACAAAAAACACGTACAAGGAACTGAAATCGAAAATAATCAAACCTTTGAGAAGGAAGACGAAAACCCCAATGTATCTCGTTAACTTAGAAATTCAGGATAGAAGCGCGAAGCATATGCTGGATCACCGAGTAGTGGAGAAGAAAATTTTCATGTTCAAAGGAAGGAAACAAAAAACTCGAGAACAAAGCGAAGGGAGTAGGTTGATGGTCGATGGAACAAGCTGAAGAGAAGAAGTGAAGGAAAGAATTTGTGGTTGGCAAAATAAAAAGAAATTACCTCATGTTCGAAAATTTTACATGTTATGGGCTCAACCTGTGGTGAATCTCTCGGAAGGAACTCTAGATAATTGGAGAATCTGAGCGGCATAATAAAACTGACGACACTTGATAAAATAGAAAGGAGAATGGAGAAGCCATTGGTAGATTGAAGCGGGCAAATTAGGAGGAAGAGAAGTGTGAGATGAGATAAAATAAGGCCAGAAGGAGCCCATTTTTCTCAACAAAGCTAAGGTCGGCGATGTGTCGGGGCTTGAAGACGCCAGCTCGGGCTCGAGTAATCATAGGGTGAGTGGACTGGATAGAAGTTGCTGGCGAAGTGATTGGAGGTGCAGCGTCGGAGGCAGGTGTGGGCAGAGGTGTTGGAGTACCAGATGGTTGACAGAGAGAGCATGGCCTGATAGGCGTGGACTGGACAGTGGATGTAGGCTCCGGAGCTGAGCAAGTAGGAGCAGAGGGAGTGTGTACAGAAGGCTCCAAAAACGTTGAGATTTCCATAGTAGGAATGGACGACTTGGTTGAAGATCCAGAAAAGGGAAATAAACCCTCATCAAATCGAGCATGCCTCGAAATAAAGATACGCCAGGTAGATTCATCAAGGCATCGAAAACCTTTGTGAGTTGCGCTGTAACCAAGAAAAATACACGGATTGCTGCGCGGTGAAAATTTGTGAGTAGCGTAAGCTCGGAGGAAGGGAAATACTCGGCATCCAAAGGGATGAAAGAGTGCATAATCCGGAAGGCAATGAAATAGTAATTCATACGGCGACTTTCCTTGTAAAACCGGAGACGGCAGACGATTAATGATAAAAGTTGCGGTACTGAATGCATCAACCCAAAGAGATAGAGGGGCATGAGATTGAAACAACATTGTAAGTCCTGTTTCAGTAATATGTCTGTGTTTGCGCTCCGCCCGACCATTTTGAGATGGAGTATAAGGACACGACAAGCGATGAAAAATGCCACAGGAACGCAAATGATTCTGAAACTGATTATTAGTAAATTCGGTGCCACCATCACTCTGAAAAATCTTTAATTTGTTGAGAATTGATTTTCCACAAAGGATTGAAAATGCATAAATATGTCATAAAAGTCAGATTTGTGCCGTAGGGGATAGAGCCATGTAAATCTGGAATAATCATCAAGAAATATGACATAGTAGCGAAAACCATTGTAAGAGGCAACAGGTGACGGTCCCCATAAATCACAATGAACAAGATCCAAAACATGTGAAGCACGTTTTTCATTAACAGAAAACGGTAAACGTTTACTCTTTGCGAGTTGACAATGGGAACATAGGGATGGACTGGGGAGCAGGGACGTGACAGACAAAAGACCCTGTTTATTTAAATGAGAAATAATATCAAACGACACATGTCCTAATCGAGAATGCCATAAATCAAAAGAGGTAGTGAGACGTCTGGACTTGAGTGCACCAAGAAGAGCTGAATGGCCTTGGTCCAGAGTGTACAGGCCACGTTCACGCCGGCCGCTTGCCAGAGTTGTTCCTGTTTCTCGATTCTGAATAGTAAGTTGGTTGTCAGTAAATAAGACATCAATAGGATAATCATTAGTTAACTTGCTAATGGAAATAAGATTTTCGTGAGATTGGGCACGACTAAGACATCCAGTAAGTGCAAATGAGCAGAAAGCGAGCGAGAGCCAATATGAGAGATAGTTAAAGATGCACCGTTACCGACGACAACTCTATCGGAGCCTGAATAATTTTCAACAGAGTCAAGTTGAGATGGATCAGAAGTCATGTGAGCGGAAGCACTCGTGTCGAGGTACCAATCCTAGCTAGCAGCAGGATTGAGAGCACAAGAAGCATTGAAAGCTTCTGCAAGATTGGCTGTGTTCGAAGGGGAGGATCGACGGTAGCGCTCATGACATTTATCGGCATAGTGCCCCTCGGTGCGGCAGATTTGGCATCTTGGTGTGTAAGTACGTCGCCCTCTTCCACGACCACGAAAAGAGGAGTTTCCACCACGGCCACGAGAGGAGTGTGAGCCTGCAGATTTTGTATTGCTGGCCACGAATGCTGCTGCGGGAGGCTGAGAGTGATCAAGAGATTGTTGAAACAGATCAAAACTTTCAGCCTTGGACAATAAGTCACGAAATGAAGGCAGCGGCGTAAGAGCCATTTGAGCAGCGGAGAAACTAGAGAAAGATGGTCCCAAGCCACGAAGGAACCAGTGTGATTTGTCTGTTTCATCAATGGAACGCCCAATAGCAGCTAGTTGATCACAAATGTGATGACCAGAAATTATGGATGTTAATCCCGGAGTGTTAATAACCCGTAAAGTTGTTTTACGTGGCAATTGGAGTTTAATCGAGGTGTTGGGCCTTCTGGGCTCGTTTATTTGGGTGGTTGGGATTGTTGGATCCCGAGGTTGAGATTGTATTCTCATTGCGGTGTAAAACCTAAGAGTTGGGTTGTTGAAGTGTTTCGGAATCCCAGGTGCTGTGTGTGGGCACCGGTAGGGGGTTTTGGAGTTAGAGAGAGAATTTTTGGAAACAGATGATTTTTAATGAATCATGATGTATTTGTGGGACTATTAGTATTTCGGGGTATTTTTGCTATAAATACCAGTTAAACCCGAGATTTTAATTATCGGAGCCATTTTTCCCCACATTTTCCCGTCACCCTCTCTCTTCCCCCGTGTAGCTTTCCCGATCTGTGCGACCCCCCGCCACTTCAAGCGCCGCGCCCGACGCCGTCCGGCCGCCGTTCGGCGCGTCCGACCCGCCGCCAGCTTCGTCTCTTCCAGGCGCTCCTCCCCATACCAACAATTTGAAGTTTCGTTGAGAATCGCGTTCGGATTTGCCAGAAAAGCGCTAGGGTTCGAAACTGGATTTTGTCCGATTTTGGGGCTCGATTTTGGTACGATTTTGGGGCTTTCTTTCAGGTGTTTTTGGGGCGTTTTTATGGTGTTGTTGGGTCGATCATTTCAGACTTTAATGGTTCGAAAAAAATTGTTGCTTATGGTTCGAATTTTGGATGCTGTTTGCGTGGGGTTCTTGTTCGAAATTTGGGGTTTTGGCTTGGGGATGATTATTGTTGTTGTTAATTGATTAATTCATGTGTTAGATGAATTATGGTGATTATTTGGGTTTGATTTGTGTTATTAGGGTTCGAATTTAGGGGTGGTCTTGAGCGATTTTTGATATTGTCTCATTCGATTTTCCCTCCCTGTATATGCCCTGCCCCGGGTCTTGTAAATGGTAAATTGTCGTGGGTTGACAATAATTTTCTATATAAGGGTTATGGGTGTGCTTGAGCATGGGTTGCATGTTCGTAATTAATTGTGAATTAATTTATCGTGTTAGCACATCGTTCCTCGGGGCATGGAACTCGAGCAAGGGTTGGCTCGGACTTCGGAGATTTAAGGTACGTATTGACGTACGAGCATAGCCCCTTTAATATAATTGCAATTGTTGAGTGCTTGGTACACTGTATTGCAATGAATGTGTGTGAATTGCATGGTTTATTGTGGAAATGCATGACACATGATATTAGCAATAAACGGAGATTGAAATGCATGGTTTATTGTACTTTCTTCCTTATATATGCATTGAGAATTGCATGGTGCCGCTTTTGAGCGAGCAGCGATTGGGATGTTGTCGCCTGTGAGCGAACATCGATTATGACGCCGCTGCCATCGAGTATGCGTGGAATTGGAATGCCGCTATTGTAGAGTGAGCAATGAAACAGAGATATGAAACCATAAGTGAGGAACACGGATTGTTTATAATCATTGTTTAATGATTTGATGTTATTATTTATGACATTGGTATATGGCTCATAGAATTGTTAATCAATGTAATGATTAACTGGCATTTGGGAATTTGATGGTTTCAGTGTTTTGAGAACAGGGACAGTACAGGAAACCCCGGATGAGGATGATGCCATCCAGGGAGTATATTTTGTATTTCATAGCATTTACTTTTGTTGTAAATTATGAATTTCATTACTGTGATTATGGGATTTTGTGTATTGGTATGCTCACCCCGTTTGGGGGGCTGTCTCTGTTGGGGCAGGTGAACAGGTGCATCGATGGCTGTGGAGCTGAGCTCGAGCTGTTGATTGGATGTACTCATAGGATCGTGGTACCAGGGCTTGATGGAGCACGGTATCGTATAGAGTACTTATATACACCCGAGATTTATATACACATTTATAATGCTCGCATGTGAGCACGGATATTCTTGTATATGGGTTGTATATAAAGGCATGAGCCTTTCTCTCTTTCATTATATGTTGCATGCAATTGTGGTAGAATTGCTTATGATATGAGAGTCGTTAGTGTATTATGTGGGTGTTGAAACCCACTTTTGTCGTCTTATTTGTGGTGTCTTCCCTGGCTGGGAATTTACTTTGTGTTCAGTATTCTGTTGGGTATTGTGTATTCCCTGGCCGGGAATTATATATTATGATGTGCTTTTGTTTTGGGATAGCTCAATTTACGGGGAGACTCTGCCCAAATTTTTATAAAAGTCCCCAATGTGAAAAGTGACAAAATGGGGATGGTAATGGGCAACTCTATGAGTCTATATGTTAGTAGAGATGATCTTATAACGTTGAATATTAAAGGAATTTTGTAAGCATCATTTGAGCTTCCCGATTGACTTTTTATTGAAAGCACGTGCCACACATAATGGTTAATACACTAATTAAGGGTTAAGGGCTTGGGGTCCTTACATTAGTGGTATCAGAGCAGTGGTTAGCTCTTTGGGGCTGTTGAGGGCCTGGAACATGCTGATAGGGATGAGTAGCACATATTTATGCATGATAGTAGTTAGTGTGGTGTGACACAACTATTTTACTTATGTGCATTTGTGATATGTGATCATAGTGAAACGATTATATGTCATGACATCTATAGAATCATAATATAACCTGTTGATTATGATTGTGAGTTGTGACACAGGGACAACCAAGTGGAGCATTTTGAAATGCATTGGGATACAGGAAGTACTTTGTACTCATAGTTTATGCATTTACTCATTATAATCATATTGTGTGGAATATGGATTATCGTATGCTCATGGTTTGGAATTGTTCCTGTAGGGACACTATGACGTGGAAAGGCTAAGGCCATGGTTGAAAAGACACGAAACGGTAACCTGCATTTTATATACATCATGGATTTATGCATTGTTGTTGCATGTGTACATGTAGTGATGATTTTAATGCTTTGCCGCCAATTGTTGAAGCGAGGGGTGGGAGCGCCGCATGTCACATTGTGCGAGGTGCATTAAAATACACTCATGTTGATGTATATTGGATATGGCATATGCTTTGTGATTGCAGGTGTAAATGGAATACTTGGTGAATATCCCATGAGTCATTGTTATGGATGAGTGATGATTTTAAATGCTTGCCGCTATTTATTATTTTGTGCCGCTAAAATGTGAAGCGAGGGGTGGGAGCGCCGCATGTCACATTGAAGCGTGGTTAGCATATGAGGCGAGGAAAGAATATTTGCCGCTAAAATGTGAGGCGAGGGGTGGGAGTACCGCATGTCCATTTAAGCGAGGTTATTCTATGCCGCCTATATGTGAAGCGAGGGGTGGGAGTACCGCATGTTTTTACTTGAGCGAGGGGCATTAAAATACACTACCGTGACAATGACTAGGGATCGGCTATATTGACTGGCGATGGTTCTTGCCGCCATGTATATTGATAGAGATGGTTCATGCCGCTATATTGACTGGCGATGGTTCTTGCCGCCATGTTTATTGATAGCGATGGTTCATGCCGCTATATTGACTGGCGATGGTTCTTGCCGCCATGTATATTGATAGCGATGGTTCATGCCGCTATATTGACTGGCGATGGTTCTTGCCGCCATGTATATTGATAGCGATGGTTCATTCCGCTATATTGACTGGCGATGGTTCTTGCCGCCATGGATATTGATAGCGATGGTTCATTCCGCTATATTGACTGCCGATGGTTCTTGCCGCCATGGATATTGATAGCGATGGTTTATTCCGCTATATTGACTGGCGATGGTTCTTGCCGCCATGGATATTGATAGCGATGGTTCATTCCGCTATATTGACTGGCGATGGTTCTTGCCGCCATGGATATTGATAGCGATGGTTTATTCCGCTATATTGACTGGCGATGGTTCTTGCCGCCATGTATATGGATAGCGATGGTTCATTCCGCTATATTGATTGGCGATGGTTCTTGCCGCCGGATATATTGCTAGCGATGCCTCTTTCCGCTATTATGTGGACGATGATTCATGCTCAGGTGTATAGCGAGGTTTCATGCCACTTATTATATGACGAGGTATTATGCCGTCGATTCTATAGCGATGGATTGTGCCGCTATGTACTCAGCACAGGATTTTGCCGCCTTCGAGCGATGGGTGCTGACTACGTACTATTATCGAGCGACGAAGACAGGTATGCCGCTATATTGATAGCGATGAGGTATGGCATATTACTTGTGTTAGCATTATTGTGGATACTATGTGTTGCTATATATATGCCATGTGTTTGACGATGAGATTATGGATGTCGTGTATTGCCATGTACCGTCGTATGTTTGACGATGTTAGTTGGATGTCATATGTTGACACATGCCGTCACGGGATGACGATGACATAGTTGATGTTCTATGTAGACGTGTGGCGTCGTTTTGATGATTAATACATTTATGTTATGTATTTGGTTATATGGTTTGAGTGCCTTGGTGGGCACATGGTAGTGTCTGGGTCACTAGTTGACGAGACCTTTTGCCGAGCAATGATACCCTTGGGTATGCTCGTTGGTTTGGCTAGGGCCAAGTGATTGGTGGTAAGAGTAGTCATTGAGGAAACTACTCGCTTATGTTGTGATGTAGGGTAGACATGGTTACACCCACCCTGAGGGTGTGGGATAAGTTTTAACGGATTATGATTGTATCATAAGTGAGCAAGGACACCGGGTTGTCCATTGTGCTTGGTATTTTAGAGATATGTTGGGAGATGACCCATTACTCTAACGGTTTGTACGGCATGGCATACCGAGATGGAACATATGGTTTGTTGGTGGGCTTGATTGAGCCTATGGAGACAACGCTTTGCTAGCCAGATATTGGGGGGATGATATAGTGTGATTGTTGGAGCCATGATACTGCTCGTTGGAACCGAGTTTGGTGAATCGTATGATGATACGATGAAGACTTTTGGCAGGCTTTTGATTGTCCCTTTGTAGCATGATGTTTGAGGCATGTGACACCCATAAGAGCGTTTATACGTCTATTGTTTTGAGGGACTTGTCTGGGACAGCTCATAATGTTGGAGTACCAACAAGAGAGTCATCAAGTCGTCGTTGACTCGATTTGGGGAACCCGTGTATTTGGGATGCAATGGGTGTTATTGTATCCAGTTTTTCCGAACAGTGGTTCGAGACTTGTGGATCTCGAGTTCGATGGCACTTCCCTTGTGGGGAAGGAGGTAGTATTATACCTATTTGGGAATCTTTGAAAGATTCGGTGAGTTGGTACGTGTGGTGTTGATCTTGGGAATCACACCGTGTTGTTGATCGTCTATTATCATCCTCCTCTGGATGGGAATAACTCAGAATTGACAGTTGTGTTTGGGGCTTAGGGGTATGTTGTAGATACCCGAGCCAAGTGCATTGAGTATGCATGTGATGTCAGTGCTTAGGCAGGTATACCGGTGAGTGTACGGGTGCTAGTTTTTTACTTCCTTTTTGTCAAGCATAGAGTTATGCTATTTTGGATGGCTAAATCTCTGATGAGAGATATTGAACACCTTGAGATTGGGAATCTCCATGGCACGATGATTATGAGAAACAATCGTGAAGTTAGTTGACACCCTTTGAGGAGGGATTATCTTGTGTGGGTTGAGGTGTTTCCTTGTTGGTGTTTTCCTTCGAGTTATGCGATAGCCTTCCCAAGTTTGGATTGTTAAATCCTAGGATTGCCAAGGGATGGCAGGAATTCGGATTTATTGGGTGTCGCTGTCGACACAAGCGTTGAGGATGCAATGGGTTTATTGCATGTCCTTTCAGAATTTGAACTCTGTGGAGTCTCGATGGTTTGATTATGATCAGGATGTGATCCTTGGAATATCCGGAGGTGGACATCTTGTGAGATGTCTTTTGTGTGAATCTGTGGCCGTGAGTTGCCCAAATTGAGTTGCAATGATGCGACTGCTCATTTGATGGAGGAGGTTTGGAAGTGGAAACCAGGTTTGGTTTGTGTACATCGTGGTATGCTAGTGTTTTTCCTCGTAATGATGTGTGTTAGACATCGTGAGTCATGATAGAGATGTCTTTGAATGATATCTACGATAGAATCGGGAGCGATTCGAATCCTTGCAGTTTCAGTTGACTAACTGCTTTTGGATTGTTAGCGTTGAGTTGTGCTGACGCTCTTCGACGTTATGATGGGTTTGGAAGTCTATTCCACTCCAGAGATTGAAACGAGGTCAACGTTCTCACGGTTGAGGTGTCATTCATGATGCGTTCTTACTAGTTGATGACTGTCCGATCTACAGTGGTAAGTATCGGTTGTTTTGCGGTAATGAGAGACTGACCTTTGGGATGAACCGCATCGAGGTACGTTTGCCTCTTGGGTGATATGTTGGTTTTGGTAAAGTCGCTCTGTTTCAGAGTTTGATGTGAGATAAGTATCCTCGCGTTTATTGAGACGATTCTGATATGGTCAAGAATCGAGGTTATGACTTCATGATTGTTGTGTAGCCTGGGTGTTACGTGATACACCGGTGCTAATTTCGAGGACGAAATTCTTTTAGTGGGGGATATTGTGATGACCAGAAATTATGGATGTTAATCCCGGAGTGTTAATAACCCGTAAAGTTGTTTTACGTGGCAATTGGAGTTTAATCGAGGTGTTGGGCCTTCTGGGCTCGTTTATTTGGGTGGTTGGGATTGTTGGATCCCGAGGTTGAGATTGTATTCTCATTGCGGTGTAAAACCTAAGAGTTGGGTTGTTGAAGTGTTTCGGAATCCCGGGTGCTGTGTGTGGGCACCGGTAGGGGGTTTTGGAGTTAGAGAGAGAATTTTTGGAAACAGATGATTTTTAATGAATCATGATATATTTGTGGGACTATTAGTATTTCGGGGTATTTTTGCTATAAATACCAGTTAAACCCGAGATTTTAATTATCGGAGCCATTTTTCCCCACATTTTCCCGTCACCCTCTCTCTTCCCCCGCGTAGCTTTCCCGATCTGTGCGACCCCCGCCACTTCAAGCGCCGCGCCCGCCGCCGTCCGGCCGCCTTTCGGCGCGTCCGACCCGCCGCCAGCTTCGTCTCTTCCAGGCGCTCCTCCCCATACCAACAATTTGAAGTTTCGTTGAGAATCGCGTTCGGATTTGCCAGAAAAGCGCTAGGGTTCGAAACTGGATTTTGTCCGATTTTGGGGCTCGATTTTGGTACGATTTTGGGGCTTTCATTCAGGTGTTTTTGGGGCGTTTTTATGGTGTTGTTGGGTCGATCATTTCAGACTTTAATGGTTCGAAAAAAATTGTTGCTTATGGTTCGAATTTTGGATGCTGTTTGCGTGGGGTTCTTGTTCGAAATTTGGGGTTTTGGCTTGGGGATGATTATTGTTGTTGTTAATTGATTAATTCATGTGTTAGATGAATTATGGTGATTATTTGGGTTTGATTTGTGTTATTAGGGTTCGAATTTAGGGGTGGGTCTTGAGCGATTTTTGATATTGTCTCATTCGATTTTCCCTCCCTGTATATGCCCTGCCCCGGGTCTTGTAAATGGTAAATTGTCGTGGGTTGACAATAATTTTCTATATAAGGGTTATGGGTGTGCTTGAGCATGGGTTGCATGTTCGTAATTAATTGTGAATTAATTTATCGTGTTAGCACATCGTTCCTCGGGGCATGGAACTCGAGCAAGGGTTGGCTCGGACTTCGGAGATTTAAGGTACGTATTGACGTACGAGCATAGCCCCTTTAATATAATTGCAATTGTTGAGTGCTTTGTACACTGTATTGCAATGAATGTGTGTGAATTGCATGGTTTATTGTGGAAATGCATGACACATGATATTAGCAATAAACGGAGATTGAAATGCATGGTTTATTGTACTTTCTTCCTTATATATGCATTGAGAATTGCATGGTGCCGCTTTTGAGCGAGCAGCGATTGGGATGTTGTCGCCTGTGAGCGAACATCGATTATGACGCCGCTGCCATCGAGTATGCGTGGAATTGGAATGCCGCTATTGTAGAGTGAGCAATGAAACAGAGATATGAAACCATAAGTGAGGAACACGGATTGTTTATAATCATTGTTTAATGATTTGATGTTATTATTTATGACATTGGTATATGGCTCATAGAATTGTTAATCAATGTAATGATTAACTGGCATTTGGGAATTTGATGGTTTCAGTGTTTTGAGAACAGGGACAGTACAGGAAACCCCGGATGAGGATGATGCCATCCAGGGAGTATATTTTGTATTTCATAGCATTTACTTTTGTTGTAAATTATGAATTTCATTACTGTGATTATGGGATTTTGTGTATTGGTATGCTCACCCCGTTTGGGGGGCTGTCTCTGTTGGGGCAGGTGAACAGGTGCATCGATGGCTGTGGAGCTGAGCTCGAGCTGTTGATTGGATGTACTCATAGGATCGTGGTACCAGGGCTTGATGGAGCACGGTATCGTATAGAGTACTTATATACACCCGAGATTTATATACACATTTATGATGCTCGCATGTGAGCACGGATATTCTTGTATATGGGTTGTATATAAAGGCATGAGCCTTTCTCTCTTTCATTATATGTTGCATGCAATTGTGGTAGAATTGCTTATGATATGAGAGTCGTTAGTGTATTATGTGGGTGTTGAAACCCACTTTTGTCGTCTTATGTGTGGTGTCTTCCCTGGCTGGGAATTTACTTTGTGTTCAGTATTCTGTTGGGTATTGTGTATTCCCTGGCCGGGAATTATATATTATGATGTGCTTTTGTTTTGGGATAGCTCAATTTACGGGGAGACTCTGCCCAAATTTTTATAAAAGTCCCCAATGTGAAAAGTGGCAAAATGGGGATGGTAATGGGCAACTCTATGAGTCTATATGTTAGTAGAGATGATCTTATAACGTTGAATATTAAAGGAATTTTGTAAGCATCATTTGAGCTTCCCGATTGACTTTTTATTGAAAGCACGTGCCACACACAATGGTTAATACACTAATTAAGGGTTAAGGGCTTGGGGTCCTTACAACAAAGGCTCTTGAATTGCCTCCCATACTCAGTCACAGTGCGTGAGCCTTTTTTCATCAATTGTAAGTTGTCTTTGAGACGAAGTTCTCGGGACTTAGAACTGTGACTGAAGGCTAGTTCAAGCGCTTGCCAAACTGCTCGAGAGGTGGAGCAACCAAGGACCTCCGCCATGGCCTCTTCGGTGAGAGAGGAGAGGAGGAGGCTGAGGAGACGTTGATCATTAGCGTACCATTTTTGAAAATCTGGATTGGGAGTAGGTTGATTGTTGGAGCCAACAATGACAGACGGGGGAGATTGCAGAGAGCCATCAACATAGGACATTAAATTTTGGCATTGGAGGAGAGGAATGATTTGATGCCTCCATAGAAGGTAATTGGAGGAAGATAATTTTATGGTGAGCATATGAATCATGGTGGTGAAAGAAAGGGAGTTATCAGAGGGGTTGGATTGATCGCCAGCCATGGGGAAGAGATGGGTACAGTAGGCGATGACTATAGGAAAACGGCAGAAGAGTTGGGTGCCCTAGGACTGGCTGATACCATGTGAGATGAGATAAAAATCACCTTAATCTTTGTGATATTGTTTATTCAATTTATAGGAGAGATTACATCAATAAGATATATACAATTAGGAAAGTAAATCATATCTACAATCTAAGGAAATCATATCTGTAATCAAATCTCTAAAGATTAGGGAGGGATATCATCTAAGATAATATCTTTCCTAACAAGAAGTGAAAGAAATCGAAATGGACGGAATGAAAATAGTGCTGACAATCTTGTAAATATAATGTTAATAATAATAATTTTATACCTTAATATTATTCTTACTTTTAAGCCACGTAATAAACTAAAATTCACAGCTGATTGACTCTGATTTTCCTATTCCTTGCAGGATAATAAATTTAGATTAGGAACTTCTATTAAACAAGTTCATATAGGGAGGCTACGAAGATTCTGAAATTAAATTTAAGAAATGGTCTGAAATTTATTTATTAATTGGCCATAATCTGTAACTATATATGAACATCCCATACTTTTCTGATTATCTTCTGCTGCTGTCTTTTCTCTATAATTACGCATGCAGAAGGACAGACGAGCTCTATATATATATATATATATATATATATATATATATATATATATATATATATATATATATATTCATTTTTCATCTGGAGTACTAGTACTGCAGTTTTAACTACGCATAGAGATTAGTGCATACCCTGGCCTTTAGAGAGAGCTGTTGCAGAATTATGAAGGCATATGTCTGTGCTGCAGAGGACCACTCTATCATCACACTCCACAGAGATAGCTAGGTTTTAGGGTTTGTAATTTTGTGTGGTGTATGTGGAATCACTCGACTTGGAACGTCCTTGTCGGGGATGGAACAAAAGGAAGGAGAAGCATTATTATATATATAGAGAGAGACGTTAAATATCAAGACATGAGTCGATGACTTGTACCCATCTTGTATCGGTCACAATTGTGACCTCGGGATCTCGTGTCTGATTCCGTCTTCCACCCCATTAGTTGTAATAGTTGCTAAAAAAAAAAAAACCGAGGCATGACATGGTGATAAGATGAATTTTGGAGATTGGTATTAGGTATTTGAGCTTAAGCCTGAATTTTATGGGTAGAATTGATGCCAAATAAGCCAACTATTAGATGTGAAATTTGATATTTTCCTATAAACTATACTTTGTTCCTTAAATAATAGATTTATTATTGCACTAATTCATATGAGCAGCAGATAAAGATATTGAGTTTGCTATAATTTGATCGTACAAAATGCTAACTATGATCAAATGGGGAAATTGTTTGGTGCAACGAGTGCACTCAAGAATTTTCCGACCGAAGAGTATGCATTACCAGCTTATATAAAGCTATAATGTTTTTAGGCACTCATCATGATTGTATAGCTGTTACCGAAATAGGATTTTGGAGGATTGATAATTAAATGAATTAAATTGATTGACGAGGGGTCAACTCTAGAGAATTACAAAAGGTTGTAGTCCTAGAAGGCTGTGTTTGATTGTAGTGATAAGATAAGTGATGGATATCTAAAAAAAGTGGATAATGAGACGATTAGTAAACTAATGGATGAACTATATTGTGTGTGGTGCGCATGATTAGTAAAGTATGATACACAATATTGTGTTTGGTGTTCTTGATAATATATGATATATATTTTATTTATTCATAAAATAACAAAATATCCTTGAATGATTTTCACTTATTTTTTATTATTTTAAGTCATGTGGGGTGATTATGTTTTATTGGACGGTTACTTTCCATTCTTATGATTTTAATTTGATGGAGATGTACAGAAAGATCGGGAAAACAAAATTTAGATTCCTGAGTTGGTTTCAACCTGAAGTATGCAAGTTACATACAAGAATACTAGATCCAAATCCAGAAAATAGAATTACAATAGCAAGAATCAAGGAAAACATGTGGTTTAAGCGGGGGTTAAGTATGAAATCAAGAACACAAAATGCATAAAGTAGTATAATTGCTTCATCAAATAGAGATGCAACAGCTTCATTTCAGCACGAAAATTGTTCATCCATTTGAACATAATTTATTTCAAATTTAAACATAGATTCCTCATATTAATACATCATTGTACACCTTTTGGCATACAAAAGTTGCATAATGAATATTCAACTTAAACGAACATGGGAGACTTTGTCAAGTCGATTATCTTAGGATATGCAACTGCCCTTCTCTTCTTGCTGCCTAAATTTCTCATATGGCAAGGCGAGGGCGAAAAAATGTTTGTAACCTCAACCTTGAGAGGTGCACAAGACTTCTTGATTGAGAGTTGATCTTTACAAGTATCATAGGTTGTTGTCAATTGTTTCTTGATTGAGAGTTGATCTTTGCAATATTACAGAAATCGGCGACAAGTGAAGAGTCCTCTCGACTAGGAGGTGATGTCTGCCTTTGATCTTCTTCACTGCAAAGTTGCAAGTTCTTTAGCATCCATATCCAATTTTCTTTTAAACAACCACTCGACTCATGGCTCATATCATCTTCTTCACCGATATATTTTTTTAATTTTGTCGGAACCACCATGACTGCTCCAAGGATCAGTTGCTTTTCTTGCTTCTTCTATAGATTCTTGCGAAATGTTAGTTAAATAACAGTCTTCATCGGAACTCAAATCATGGCTGCTCCAAGGATCACTTGCTTTTCCCGAAAGAGGTCTGAAACTTGCAGCAACTGATCTTACGGCTATAGATTTTACTGGATGTTGCCATGCCCATTCAAACTGCAAGCTCCAATTTGGTCTCATAATTGGCAGAGGCACATATAGGACAATTTGAAGTATTATTCAGAAAAACTTTACAGGTTTTCCTAAGTACAATCAGAAGGAAAAGAGAATGAATCATAAAAACTCATGTAGATTCTAAAGCAAACCATTATCCAGGGGCTCGAGAAATCCCAAAAACAAAGGTAATATAACTAGTGTCCATGAAAAAGCCATAACCATATCGAACACTTGAAAAGAAAAACTAAAGAAACACTCCCAAAACTTCCTAGTACATCTAACAAAAATATAAAGACATCCCATGAACATATTTTCAAACAAAAACCATTCCATGGCTTCGACAAACAAATCATAAATTATTACATGATGTTGCTTCCTCCTGGAAATCCCCATAATATATTATCAATCCACGCACAAAATAATCCGCATACCTCATCAATTGAATATCTTGTTTCCTTTCATAATATTCCCATCACCAAAACAACACTTAAAATCAAAACAGAACAATCAACAAGGAAACTAAAAGCAAAGAATTACCGAAACATCAGAAAGCATCATCGTCGTTAATCGAATCATCCACCATGTAGAACTGGAGAATAGTGAGCTTGACCTTCTTCTTCTTATGCCCGATCTTCGGCTTCGTGTAGGTTTTCTTCTTAGCACCGCCAAGGAATTGAAACAATTTCACCTGGATTGGATGACTTCTTGTTTTGGTGGGAAAAAACTGGTCAAATTGGTAATTTTGCTTTGTAATCTTGGTTTACTATGCAAAACCATATTAGCAATACTTGGGGTAAGGAGGGATGCTTTTTCAAGGTTAAATAGTTGCTTAGATCGGGCCCTTGGGAAAAGAGGATGTTGCTAAACATTGGACCAAACTATGGATTGCTTTCTTTTCCCACCCTTATCAACCCCACGGAACACAGTCTTAAGGGTATGTTATATAAATTCAATGAGTTTTCATTTAGCAAAATTTCTAATAATGACCATGAGTTAATTCAAGAATGAAAATTTAGAAAAACCTCCATTTTTGGAAAGTTGTTTTTGGAATATTTTAAATTTGAGTATTGGAAATATGGATCTAGTATTGATACGAATTCTTTCCATTCATGTTTATTGTCGAAATTAAAATTTATTCGAGAAAATTGGTATTTTGTAATATAATGATTATTACTTGATATAAGAGAGTTTCCTTATTATATTTAAGGATTTGGCTAAATTATAGATTTATGTATTAGAAATTTTGTGCTTAGTTTTATCACCATGAATAAGTGGGTATTTCATGTAAGAATTTATTTGTTTAGTTTGCATAGTATAAACTTTTTTGAAGTTTTCAAATATATTATTTTGTATTTGATCATTAACTTCCCCTGACTATATATAACATTTCAATAGTAATTTTTTTGCCCGGACTACATCACATTTCTATTGTAATATATATATATATATATATATATATATATATATATATATATATATATATATATCATATTAAAAATATCTGATTATGTAAAAATCAAGATGCGTAGTATGCCGCATAATAATCTTATTATTCACAAGTAAGGTAAATATATACAACAAAACTGAGCTGATCACAACTAAGACAAGATCACAAAAATTAGGAAAAGATTACAAAGAATAAAAAAGAGGAAATAGAGTCAATCTAATCTTTCTAATAAGGTATGTGTATATCTGTAAGTATGGAAAGAATATTATGAAAATATTCAAAATATTATTCCAATACTCCCCTTCAAGTTGGAGCGTGAAAATTCTCCCAGCTTGTCTCGCAAGAACCGAAAACGATCTGCACCGAGAGCTTTAGTAAAAATATCAGCAACTTGGAGTTCGGTGGAAATGTAAAGAGGGGCAACTTCGCCACTTGCAACTCTCATGAACAAAATAATAGTCCTTCTCGACATGTTAGTTTGTTCATGAAAAACAAGATTAACGGCGATATGACGAGCAACTTGATTATCACAACATAGGGGCGACGAGCCAACTTGTGGAGTCGCAAAATCCTTTAGTAACCAACGAAGCCATAAGAGCTCACTAATTGTAGTGGTCGCACGGTACTCAGCTTCAGTGGAAGATCAGGAAACAACAGATTGTTTCTTGGTGCGCCAAGACACAGGGGAGGCACCAAGAGTGATAAAATAACCCGTGCTCGAACGGCGAGTGAAAGAACAACCAGCCCAATCGGCATCACAGAAGGCTTCAAGCTGAAGATGGCTGGTGGCGGGTAAAATTAACCTTGACTAGGCGTCAGTTTAAGATATCGCAAAACAAGTAGGGCGACGTTCATGTGGGATTGCTTAGGACGCGTCATGAATTGGCTAAGCATGTTGACAGAGAAAGCAATATCGGGCCTTGTCACGGTTAAGTAAAGATTTCGACCTACCAAACGATGGTATTGGGCTTGATCGATGTCCGCCCCATCTTCATCAGTTCCCAATTTGAGATTTTGTTCCATGGGGAAAGGACTGGGCCTGGACCTTGATGTCCACTTTCATCTAAAATATCCAATGTGTATTTTCTCTAACTGAGAACATGGCCCGCTGGTGAACGAGCCGCTTCAATGCCCAGAAAATATTTCAACAGCCCTAAATCCTTAATGGTGAAACACTCGTCGAGATAGGTTTTGACATGTTGAATTGTGGTGCCATCGTTCCATGCGAGGATGATATCATCTACATAGATTAATGCATAAACATAGATAGGGCCCTGGTAAAGGATAAAAAGAGAATGATCGGCACGAGACTGGCAAAAACCAATGGCAAGGAGCGCACGAGTGAACTTTTGATACGAATTACGGGATGCTTGCTTTAAACCGTATAAGGATTTCTGTAGTTTGCAAACTCGGGAATCGCCTTTCTTAGCAAAACCTCGAGGAATCTTCATATAAACCTCCTCAGGCAAAGCACCATGTAAAAATGCTTTGTTAACATCCAACTGATGTATCTCCCAATGTTTCTTAGCTACCACAGCTAGCATGCAACGAACAGTGACGAGTTTAGCGACTGGTGCAAAAGTTTCAGGGAAATTGATACCTTCAACTTGAGTAAAATTTGGCAACAAAGCAGGCCTTATATCGCCATTGGTTTTATATTTGATCTTATAGACCCATTTGGAATCGATTACCTTTTTGCCAGGGGCAAATGTACTACGTTCCATGTCCCTTTATCTTCCAAGGCTTTTATTTCCGTTTGCTTTGCTTCACACCAAGCAGGATCCTTAATGGCCTGATGATATTTTTTTGGCTCATCACGGAAGTGATGGCTGCTAAGAAAGCCTTATGAGTGTGAGAAAATTTATCATAAGAGACAAAATGGGACAAGGGATGTACCGTCGAAGTTCCCGAAGTGTACATGGGTTGTGCATGGTCAATGGAGGGTTGCAACTCTGTTTCAAACTGAGCAAGATGTTTGGGCTAGCATCATTCTCGCTTACTACGGTGTGTAATATCCAATGAACTGGAAGAAGGCTGCAGATTAGTGGCCAAATGTGTCTCAACAAGTTCCGTCTGACTATCGCTGGGTAGTAAGTTAGATTCTGGGCCATATGAGAACTGGATGTGCTGCTAGCGGAAGGCGGATGAGGTGTGGGACTTTGCGAACCACCAGGCCCAATGTCGTTGAGTAGTGGCTGGAAAAAAAAACTGTGTCATCATCCTGAATGTTTATGGGTTGAGGAGACGTTGGGACCCCATTGACTTGTTTTTGGGCATCGGCTATGGCATGATTAAAATCACTGTTTTTTCCAATCCCCCTAATGGGAATCGATTCTTTAATGAAGGGAAAAATATTCTCAAAGAATCTAACATCCCGAGTCGAGTAAAAATATGAGTTCGCAAATCATACACACGATAACCCTTTTGTCCACTAGGATATCCCACAAAAATAAATGGTCTCCCTCTTGCATTAAACTTATCCTTCCCAAGTTTATTGTCGTGTGCATAAACCAAGCAACCAAACACACGCATTTGATCATATGAGGATGAATGACCCAATAAAATTTCATGAGGTGTTTTGTTGTGAATGGCTCGTGAGGATAATCGATTAATAATGTAGACTGCCATTAAAACACACTAACCCCAAAATTCTACGGGTAAACCAGATTGAAAACATAATGCTCGAGCTATCACAAGTATGTGTCTATTTTTCTTTCAACGACACCATTTTGTTGCGGCGTGTAAGTGCAAGAGGTTTCAAGAATGATTTCATGCTCTTGATAAAATTATTCATGTAATTCTACCGAAATTCAACTTCATTGCGAGTATGTATACGTTTAATGTCAGTTCTAAATTGATTTTTGATACAATGCTTACCCACTCAAATCAGGTTCTTCGAAGGTAAGTCCCGTAACACACAAAAATGCAGAAAAAATATCAGCGCACTGTTTAAGTCTTTTGTCAAATGACTTACTGAAAGTAGATTGAACTTAAAATCAGGGATGTTTAGCACACGCTTAAGCTCAACCTCATTGGGTAAGCGTGTATTACCAATGCTTTTAACAGGAATTGGAATTTTAACCGGTAAACCAAAATTGTCATGTGTCTCTTCGATCAGAATGGTGGAGTCAGACGTTATGTGGCTCCCGAGTCAATGACCCAGGGTTTTGTAAACACAATCTTACCAACCATATTTGCCGAGGGGCCCTCAGTGCACGATTGGCCTTTAAAATTCCCACATTAGGCGCCAAATAATTAACTAAGCGCATGTACTGTTCCACAGTCAATCCTGGAACAGCGTTGTGCTCAACATCGACTTAGGCTGCCTTGGGTTGATTGCCTCGCATGTTATTGTCTTTCTTGCACCAATTTGGTGGGTACCCAATCAACTTGAGGCAACGATCCTTGGTATGGTTTGTCTTTTGGCAAGGAGAAAACTTGGGACCCTCACGTTTGGAGCCAAATCGCTCATGAGAAAGCCGCTCATATTTACGCTGCTGTAATTGATCAAAGGTGGGTCGCTCATCTCGACGGGTATGAGCTCGGAATGCCATGACATCCATGGCTGGTGCACGTGAGGAGGAGATCTGGCGATGTCGCTCATCCTCCAAAACAAGATGGAAGACATTGCTGAGATCGGGAATAGGGCACGTTCTCAGAATTTGGGTCTTGATAGTGTTGAAGTTCTTGTCAAGATCCATCAAAAAATCGTAGAGATGGTTTTGTTCGCGCATGGCTATCAACTCTTTCTGAATATCACATGAACAACCATCACATTTACACCTTGGTAGAACAGAAATTGAATCTATCTCGTCCCAAATTGCCTTCAACTTTGTATAATAGTTTGAGACAGATATTTTTTCTTGGCGAATAAGGGTAACATATCGCCGAAGTTCATACACGCGTGGAGCGCTCTCTTTTCCAAATCTTTCTTCGTGGTCATGCCAGATATCGTGGGCCGTTTTAGCATACTGATGCTACTCCAAATTCTTTCTCCATGGCGCTACACAACCATCCCTTGACCATTGCATTGCAGGAGCAAATCCGACGATTACCCTTTTTTAGTGGATGTAGTGGCATGAGACTTAGGATGACTAGCCGGCGAGGCTAAGTAGATCTCTGTGAGGTCCCCTTCTCCACTTCAAATGGAAAGCGCATCCAGTAGGGTAGATTTTGCGAATCGGAAGGTGGCATAGGCATAGACCCATCAACGAAACAAAATTTGTTTTTGCAAATAACACATTAGACATGTTGTTTGCCCAATCTCAATAATTCCCATCCCGTAATAATTCACCTACGTAAATATGTCCGTATGTCCGGGGCTATCTGAGGCATGAAGAAAATATGGTGACATTATGTCATTAACGGAAACGATGACGACATCGTTCTTGGGGGCCTTTACCATCATCGAGAGAAAATTAGTGGCAAGTAGGCTATATGAGAAGTGGGGTTCGGTATCCAGGTTTCGGCTCTGTACCAGTAGATTATGCCCCGATTATATAGCATTTCTATTGTAATTTTGAGGCAATCAAAACCTGCCTCCTCATATAAACAGTTTGTCTAACACCTCGTATAACTTTAGTTTTATTGAAGCGCTTAGGAAGAACCCCACGCATGCATTAACCAATCATAAATAAATAAAGTTTTAATTTTTAAAAATTGAAGGAATTAATTAGATTCGACAGATCCAAATATTTTTAACATGTTCAAACTCCATATGAACTCGTTCATATTAAATAGGAAAAAAAGTAAAATTGATCTTCTAAGTTAGTCTATATAGACTTTTGGTTTGCTAATTTATCAAAATTTGGTCTAAGGAAATTTTTTTTCTTTTGCACATTTATTCGTTTTTTTTCCGGAGCTCCCATCAAGTCATCATTTCTAGCACCATATCAGTAATCATGCGAAATTTGTGCCAAATGTGAAAAAAAAAAATATTTATACGGTCAAATTTAAACAATTTTTAGGTTTTTCTTTTTTAAATATAAGGAAAATTACATTAGAAAATATTTATTACAATTTTTGACATCTAATCTGAACAATAATGGATGTACCTACTATAGAATAGTTAATTACAATATCAAACCATCTAGTTTGTAATAAATATAGGAAAAACATAATTGTCCACCCGAGTGATGTAGTTTTTTTATTGTTCAAACTAGAGAGAATCTACTGAAATCGGCTCAAAAAAATTGACATGCCAGTTCCATAGCAAATATAATTTTGTCCACCTACTCAAGATTGACCATCACAATGTCACTTTCTTTTTTGTCTTCATCATATCATATATATGTCATATGAATTTAAACTTATACAATTGACATCTTTACATGTGGATAGCTGGCACCAATTAGATGTTTTGATTGTTAAGTGTAACGGAAATGGCTATTAAATAACAATGGAACTAAACAAAGAAAATATGTTAAAAAGGAATATTGGCATAAATGCATGTCTGATATTTAACCTAAAATAATATATGTTGGTGTTGATGAGATGCTTCTTGAATTTCCTTTTGTATGTGAATCTTGTAACCAAATTAAGCCATGAAAAACTATGGTCCTCTCTTCCTACAAGTTTCTTTCTTACATACAATTTGTCTTGGCATCTTCTTTGATGCCTTTTAACAGAGGGAAGATCAGGAATTTCGATACAACTGTATTGTGATATTATATTCATATCTAATATATGTTCAAAAAGTGGAAATAAAAAATGAGATAAAATATACATTTTAGCAAATCAGAAGGAAAATTTGTATTTTTTTCCCATTTGAAGGGGCAATGGTATGCTCTCCTAACACCACTCGTTTTTATCAATGATTCAACTATGTAGGTGCATAGAGCGTTATTTTGCATTTGTGAAAATGTAAATTATTCTACATTTTTTTACAAAAGGATGTGTGAGACTTAAACCAGAAAATTTACAAATATTATTGTCTCATAGAATAGAGATTTTTTCAATACTTGTCGCAAATTTTAAGGACTAAGCAAATATAATCTCACTGAAATAAAATACAATTTTATTGGTAATGAACTTAATGTAGAGGCTAACAGCAACAATGACTACGACGTCGACGACGACGATATATATACACATTTTTTTACTGTTACATTGGGCGCATGCTACATGAAATTTTTACAACACAACCTTGCAATGAAAATATAAGAGGCGCGTGAAAACAAAACCAAGACCTTCAAACTCGAATCCCGAATTTATAAAATTGTATTAGGGTATGTGGCTTCTCAATAACAAGTCGTCCTCAATTTTTATATTTCTTCTTGTTATAACGTTTCAACTGTGTAATAGGGTGAACATCCATTGTGATCATTATCAATTTGTTTTTTTGCCTTATCAAAAAAGTTGGTGCAAGGATGATATAATGTATCTAGATGATGAAATGTGATTTTTGAGCCATTAAAATTTCAAGATTTTTTGGCTGAACGGTGTGATCATCTTCTAACAGACTCGAGTATATTATCAATAAAAAGATAGAAAAGGGTCCCCACCAAGCCTCTCCCAAACCTAAAATCAATTAATGCTCTTAAAAATATAGAAACTCTCACTAACCTGTCTGCAATCTGCATGCTGGAGGTGATGGCGTGACTTTTTTCAATTAATTTTTCTGAACAGGGACCACTCCATCTCTTATTTACTTTTTGTTCTTATTTCTATATGATTTTCCATAGCTTTTCCTTCACCAATTCTCTTATCTTTTATCCAACCATATTCTCTATTTAAACCCCATATGCTGCACTCTTCTCTATACAAAATACCTCTCTCAAAACCTATTGTTTTTTCATGGTCTATGTGCCATATTCGTGAAGAATTGTGCACCTTTTTTGTTCATCGTGCAGTGGTATCTGTTGAAGCTGCCAGCATGATCTAAGCTTTTCTTTCTTCGTTAAGGAAAGATTGGATCATGTGGTAGCTTCATCTGATCTTGGATGCACGAATAAGTTTCAACCCTAGTGATAATTTCAAGAAACATTGAATCGCTCTCAATCATATAAGGTTTCTCATGTTAATTTGGAAAGGTGTGTGAATCCCCAATTTAATTTCTTGTTTTCTTATTACACAGAGAAACCCTAATAAATTTCAAGAAATATCTCATCATCCTAAATCATAAGGAGCTTCTGAATTTCAAAAGGGTATGTGAAACCCTAAATGGGTTCCTGTGTTCTTGAAGCGTCTGTGTAGGATTGAGCTTCTTTTTTTTTTCATTTTGGGACAAACATTAGTGTGAAGAAAACATCTTTTTTTTTTGTACTGTTCGTAATGGGATTTTTGAAATCCTAAATTCCAGTATTCTACCATCCTTAATTTGTATGCTCTAAGGATGCTATCTTGATATTCAAACCTTCTTCATATATCTTCAAGATTTGTCTTTTATTTTTGCACATATAAAAAAAAAATTCAAGTGAACTCTTTGCTCTTTAAAATATCATGTATTTGTTCTTTTATCGGTAAATGTTTCAATAATGAAGCTCAATCACAAGGGGTACTTCAACCCATAATATAGTTATAAGGATATCTCAAATCCCCAAAACTTAGCACTACACAATTATCTACTTCAACCCATAACAAAGTTTCATGTATTTGTTATTTTGATGGAACTCATCCTTATTTAAAACATAATAACTGGCTGAAATGCGTCAGATACGTATAAAAAATGTGTTATGCGTACATATAATGCGGTTGGTTTAAACAATGCAATACGAAAAAGCAATGTAACTCACCTGAATTTTTTTCTTTTTTCTCCAAATTTCACCTTATGTTGCCGTTGAAAGTGTGATTAAATGTCATAATTTCAGGATCTAGAAACACCCTTTTCTTGATCTATATGTCGGCCAACGTTATCCGTAGGTGAATAAATCTTGAAAATAATTAATATAAATACCAGGTTCGTTTGTATAGAACCAAAGTTGTGTAACAATGGCCGCAAGTTTAAATTTGTCTCTTGTGAAGATAACAGAAAACCTAGGCATCTTCATCTATCCTTTCTTTTGGATTCATTCGACAAGTGATGCTAACAATATACCCCACCATGACATAAGTTGCCCATTCTATCTTGGATAATATTATCACATTCACTAGAAAGAAATGGTCATTAAAACTTGTACTCAATCATTTTTTACTTACTGTTTTATATTTGAAATCATGTGTAGTTTTAAAGATGTCATCTTCAGATCATTCTGTCTTAGATTGAGTAAATTACGATTCACCGGAACTAATCGAGTGAACTAAAATAATTCGACAATGTTGTTTTTAATTTTAAGAATCACTGACTTGTTTGTATCAGTGTTGGTTATTTTCTTCGAAACCGAGCAAACCAAACAAACCCGACTTAGGGGGAAAAACCTCTTTCTTCTCTTTAGTAATGGGAGCAACATTTTCCTTTGTTAGAAAATCGATCGAAATGTGGTGTTTAGGTCAATGGTTTAAAAGATTTGAAAATTCGCTTAGGAAACTATTGTGCTCATTTTCTGTCTTGATAATATCTTATTTGATTGCACTATGGTATGTGTTATACCAAACAAGCCAATAAAAGCTACTAGAACAAGTTTAATTTTAGAAGGATAAATTATAAGGATGACTCCTGTTAAATAGTAGTGTCTTTTGTAATATTAGTCTCAGCCTTTTATTATAAAAATGGTCTCAATACCACTTTTCTGTTAAAAAATAATTGGAACGGACATGTGTAGCATGTGAAGCTTTGCTCTTGAACCGTGGTGTTTAGGCCGTTGAACTGTTTAAAAGATTTGAAAATTCGGTTAGTTAACTTAACCAGTCAAATATCATTACCAATCATATTAACTAGAGATTATGTAATTGGATACCGCATTTTCTTGAGAAATTACACATAAAAATATGAAGAATTCCTTATAGGCATGCTATGAACTTGTCAAAAAATTTGTAATATTCTTTATCATATTGTGAATTTTATGGATAAGAGCTCGTGCTCACTTTGGGCAGACTCGAGTTTGGATCGCGCTTGATGCAAAAATTGTAATACCCTTGTCCCACATTGGTTGTGGATGAAAATTTAAAGTGGTTTGTAAAGGCTTACAATGGACTATTATAGCAACTTGGTTAACCATTTTCGTAGAGCGAGGACGGATACGAACTAGGTGCTATATGAGCCCATTGTGCATTTGCGCTTGCGCCGGACTGGGCCCGGGGCGTGACAGAATTGTATCAGATCCGGTCACCGACAGAAAACATCGGAAGATAAGTGCTATGCGGGGCAAAGTGCTACACGACGGGGGCCACCTCTTGAACCTGCGGGGCAAAGTGCCACGTGCGTGGGAGCCACATCTTGAACCTGCGGGGCAAAGTGCTACATGACAGGAGCCACCTCTTGAACCTGTAGGAGCCTCCTCTAGATTCCCGGTGCCGGTGGATCGATGAGTTAGGTCGCGACGAGGACGTCGCGTTCTAAAGAAAGAGTGATTGTAATAACCTTGTCCCACATTGGTTGTGGATGAAAATTTAAAGTGGTTTGTAAAGGCTTCCAATGGACTATTATAGCAACTTAGGTTAACCATTTTCGTAGAGCGAGGACGGATACGAAGTAGTTGCTATAGGAGCCCATTGTACAGTCGCGCTTGCGCGGACCTAGGCCCAGGGCGTGACAAAAATTGAGTTAGACCCCCGTGAATTTTATGGATCACATTTTCCATAGAGACTTGCGCCAATTAAGCAAAAATTAAAAAAACTTTCTTTTACCCTTTAGGAAATTATAGTGCTCATTTTCTGTCTTGATAATATCTTATTTAATTGCAATATCGTATGTGTTATACCAAACAAGCCAATAAAAACTACTAGAACAAGTTTTATTTTAGAAGGTATATTATACGAATGACTCCTAGCAGTGTCTTTTGTAATATTTGTCTCATACTTTTATTATAAAAATGGTATCAAGACCACTTTTCTGTCAAAAATAATTGGAACGGACATGTGCAGCATGGGAAGCTTTGTTCTTGAATGGAAATATGTCCAATTTTCTTAAACGAAAAAGTGGTCTTGAGATTATTTTTGTTAAAAAAAAATTTCTCTCTCCGGACCAAAACCATCCCTTCCAGTATTAGTGCACTAGATCCCAATTTTTTTTTTGCAGTTCTTAGAGAACCAACGCAATGTTGCAAGCTATTGCGATTATATTTGTTGAAACAAAATTTGTGTGATCACTTTTGTTAAACAAAACAATTTTTGTGATATTATATTTGTTTAGTCATAAAAATTTGGGACTAATATTACAAATTATACTTATTTTTTATCGTTTTTGTAATGACATACGAAAATAAGAATGCTTGAAGTAGTTACATGTACAGCACATATGTCATTTTATTTGTGCGATTGTCAAGGAATTATTTGTTCTGACATTTTTAGCTCTCTTTTTTTCAAAGAATTTCATCATTTTTTTAGAGATATTGAAAAAGAAAATCATTAAATTTGTTAATTGCCCTTCTATGATGGAAGATATATATGATTTGGCATTGTTGTGTTTTGGATTGATTGATTTATTTTTTTTAAATTGTTGCAGTTTTCATATAATGAATTTAAAAATATGTTTTTATTTCTATTTGTTGTAGAAATTATTTTTCTGAAAGTAAAGAAATATATGTATGTAGAAGCTAAAATATATTTGGTTGGAAAAGGAAAACAAAGGATTTGTTAGAGAGAAAACAGTAAAAGTTAATTTTTTTATTATTAAATTTGAAATAATAATTGAAATGGATTTTAAGTTACTTTTATTATTTTTTCAGTATTATTTTAAATTAAATAAAATAATCTTATAGTACATTTAAGAATTTCAAATGGCAAGATTTATATTGATAAATATTATAATATGAATGAACAAAGTTATAGTTAAATAAAAAATAATGAAATAATATAATATGCAAAAATGGACATTTAAATAATATGTACAGAAATTATAATTTAGTAAAAAATGGATGATGTAAATCTCTAAAATATCCAAAATATAATATTTATAATTAATAAATTAAAAGTGGATATCAACTAAACGAAGTAGGTAAAAAGGGGCAAAAACAAGTATTACTAAAATATAATTCATATAAAAAGATATATAGTTAATCCGGTTTGTGATCTTTCCGATCGCCTCGTATTCCAAATTATTGAATTCAAGTTGTGCCAAAATATATTTTCGAACCCAATTCGATCCATAGAGCTGCTAACACGAGGTTATGAACTTGAGCTGAAGCTTGAATTCATTAATTTAGTTCGAACAAAAAGATGATGAAGCTAAGTCTAGCCAAGCTTGAGCCCAAAATTAGTTGCTTTTTTCAAGATTCAAGCTTGATGTTCAACAGTTAGTTGTATCCACCTCGATACGATTTGGTGATGCTCTAGAAATTTCATGCTTGGTTTTGTTTATATTATTTTGATAGAAGATGAAGCTCATTTTTCTGTTAGAAATCCTCAATTTTGGGCAAGATTGATGGTGCCTTCCTTTTTTGCAATCCCTAGTGACCAAATCGGTTGAAATATCAATGATTCTCTTTCTATTTTTGAACATTATTTGTCACTCTCACCATATTTCTAAGTTTGTTACATATATTTTAGGAATGGAATCTTACTATTAAGTGACATCCAGCTATTTTTTTTATATACGTAAATTATTGTGATTTTCAAATAGCTAATGGGGCAATTTACACCAATGTGGTATCGTTATATGATTTGTAAATAGACATTTTATTTCACTGTGATTTGTATTACAAAAATTTGGCTTGTCGTGATGAAAATACTCTCGTTAAGGAGCGGTATGTTGCACATACTCACAAAGCTCGGGGGCGTGCTACTTATTTTCAAATCACATGGAGATAAGTTGCACATTATCGAAAATATATGTGAGTATGTTACATCTGACCGAAATCATTTGAGTAATTGTCACACAAATCGAATGCAGAGAATGTGTTATTCACCTATTTACAAACTATAAGGAGGTAAGTTGTCTATTTTTAAACTACATGGGGCAAATCGTCTATTTGAAAAATCATATGGGATGCCGTGCCAAAAACCATCTTCAAACTCATACTCTTCTCATATGATTGTATTGTGAATGCTAATTCTATGCCCTTATTTAAGTTCACAACTTACGAGTTAGGTTGACGGAATTAACCATATCGAGTCAAGTCCAAAACCGGTTTTAACCTGCCATTGAGACTCAAAACATTCTTAGTAACAACTTCTCTTAAGGTGACCACAATGATTTTTACAACATATTAAATTTATAATATAGTCATACTCAAAATAAGTTCAAAAATATTTGTAGAACTTTGTTTTTTGTCGGGGCAGATAAGCCATGCCATGGCGAAGATATTTTGTAACCAATGACTCAAATATTTTATGGAATAAATTTAAAAAATTTGCAGGTGGTCACCTTTCAAGGGATTTATCTTATTAATTCTGCACAAATTTGGCAAAATCATAAGACAGTATATTTAAATATTTGTTCGATAGTTCATGACCCGCTCCCGAATTTTTAATATTTTATTAATATACAATAATTATATATTAAATAAATATATTTTCGAGTTTTTATTTTTGAGCAATAGTTCAAATAGCTCACAAACATATTTGAATCTTTCAAGCTGAACTCAAATTCGATTCAAGCCAATTTTTTTAAATTATTCGACTTGAACTCGAATATAACTAATTCAAACATTAAAATTTCTTCATTTTCGGCTCGATTCGTTGGTTTACACTTCTAGACGTGATTCTCCACTCTTATTCTAGACGTGATTCTCCACTCTTAAAAATACTGAGACCTCTCTATCACCATTAAAATTTCTTCATTTTCGGCTCGATTCGTTCTCAGTTTTGCTAGTCATTATCTCTTTCATTTTTTTGTAGTACCCAAATACTAAACTTCCAAAATCTCGAGTGCTTCTGCTTCGGAGGGCTCAAGGTTGAGCAGCTGACTCGATTGCTCAGAGGACACTTCCTGGCAACTGCTCAACATGATTCTGACGTTATGATTGTCATGTCCCGAAACATGGTCGATAACATTGGAGTTGATTCTAAATACAATTCAAAATCCACAAACCTCGTAATACATATGTAAGGACCCCCGTGCCCTTAACTCATTATTAGTGTATTAATTCATGCCGTTAGTGCATACAATCATACATGTAAGGGAGAAACCACTTATCATCACAGTCAATCATGCATAAATAAAAATTCCAACATTATTCGATATAATGTCCAGTTCCCCAACCACGATCACATAAGTCTCATGCACCAATATAATACACTAACATGTCCTCAATTCAATTAGCAATTCAATGAATAATCGCATGCTATTCATAAATGAAGAGAGAAATGCCCTCGCCTTTTTATACATACCATATACACATACCCACATGCGAGCATCGAATAAGCCTATGTTTATCAAATGTATAAAACGTCGTGCTCAATACCGTCTCTGGTACTCCGACCTCTGGAATCACCTCAAATCCAAAGCTTGAGCTCAACTCCAAGCCATCGATGTACCTAATAACCTGGCCCAACAGAGACAGCCCCCACATGGGGTGAGCATACCAACACCCCAAATCCAACAATCATAATAATACAATTCATAATTTACAACAATGTAAATGCTATGAAATACAAAATATACTCCCTCGATGGTATCATTCTCATCCGGGATTCTCTGTACTGTCCCTGTTCTCAAAACAACTGAAATCATCAAATTCCCAAATGCCAGTTAATCATTACATTGATTAACGAATCCATATGCTATATACCAATATCATAACCATAATATCAAATCATTAAACAATGATTACAATTATACCATTTATCTCGTTTATGGTTCCATAGTTCTATCTCATTGCTCGTTCTACAATAGCGGCATTTCATTCTCACGCATGCTCAACAGCAGTGGCGTCATAACTGATGTTCGCTCGAAAGCGACGACATCCAATCATTGCTCGCTCAAAAGCGGCACCATATAATTCTCAATGTATATATGTCCATTCATAGTGATTACCATAAACCATGCAATCCAATATACATTTATTGCAATATAGCGTACCATGCACTCACAATTGCAATTATAATAAAGGGCTATGCTCGTACGTCATACGTACCTTAAGTTTCCGTAGTCCAAGCCAAACCTTGCTTGAGTTTCATGCCTCGAGAAATATGTGCTAAAACACATAAACAATTCAAAATCAAGCATAAGTATGCAACCACGTGCCCACGCACATTCGCAACCTCTAAACCCATCGTCAATCCATGACGATTACCAAAATAAGAGCCCCCGGCTAGGCATGCATAATACCCAAAAATATTCCATTTAAAATGTTTAAAAGATAGCCAAAAACTCAACCGAGAGTTCCACTTAAATTAACTTGGTTCCAATCAAACCATTTTAAAAGTCCAGCATTCCCATTGGAATGTGAACGTTGCCCCAGGAGTCGACCATTTAAGTCGCAAATCCAAAATCCCACCAAAAAGCCAAGAAAAACCAAAATCACCTGCTGGCGATCGATCGCTATACCGGGCGATCGATCGCTAGCCCCTTGGCGATCGATCGCTCGATATAGCGATCGATCGCCAGACCTTACTGGCGCGAGGCGATCGATCGCTCAAAAGTGGTGATCGATCGCTACCTCGATGAAATGCCTACTGCTCGCATGCGATCGATCGCCTGCTTCGGGCGATCGATCGCCATGCCCTGCAACTCGAAAAACTCCATTTTTGAAAGCTTAAAACCTCCACAAATCACACCCCAACTTCTCCCAACTCAAATCCACAACAAAACCACACACAAGAACCCCCAACAAGGGTGTTAAACTCAATTTAAAACAAACCCAAAAGATTTATGATTTTCACCAAAATCACCTAAACCAACCCAAACCCAAAACTCAACCAAAATCAACCAAAACACAATCAAAACGAAGATAAAAGCGAGGGGTGTGAGATTACCAACTTATCTTCGAAGAATCCGGCTCCTAAATCGAGCCTCCGGTCATTTTTCTCCAAAGAGAAAGGATAAGGGTTAGGGGAAAGAGGGGTTTGCTCGATAGAAGGGGAGATGAGAGGGAGAGAAGTGATTCCGTGCCAAATGACGGAAATCTCGAGTCCAACTGGTATATATAGCAAAAGTGCCCCAACATACCAATACCTCCACAAATACATCATGATTCATTAAAAATCATCTGTTTTCAAAAACTCTCTCTCCAACATCAAATCTCTATACCAGCCCCAACATAAAGTATTCCGGACTCCAAGTCTCACCAAAAACCCAACTCATAGGGTTTCCACCAAAATGAGAATACAATCTCAACCTTTGGATCCAACGATCTCAAATGCCTGATTCAACAACCTCGGGAGACCCCGGGAGACCCAAAACCGTAATTAAAAATCCATTAAGGATTATCACTACACCGGGATTAACATCAGTAATTTCCCGGACATCACAATTATCCCCCACTAATAAAATTTCGTCCTCGAAATTTACACGGCGTACTCCACGTATTGCCGAGATTACAAAATCCAAACGGATTCACATCGTCGAATCATGAACACATCATGAACGACATTCAAACCGCGAGGATACCGACCTCGCACCAAAACCTGGAAGGGATAACCTCCCAAACCATTACAGCTCCCAACGGAACGTCAGCATATCCCAATGCCAACCATAACTGCTAACCAAACGAATCATTCATGATTCCGAACTAGATATTGCCCCAAAGACATCTCCAAGACATAGTCACCGATGTTAAACATACATCGTTACCAAAGTGACCGTTAGTACACCACGGTGTACCTGAACTACATCCGGCTTCCACTTTCCAGATCCATCTCCCTCAAAGGAGTAGTTGCATCACTTTGCAACACGGATTGGGCAACAACAAGGCCCCGATCAACACGAAACACATCTCCAAAGATGTCTACATATTTGTGTTCCAAGAAATCATACCTTAGTCCAAACACACTATCGAGACTCCTCAAAGTCTCAAGTTCCACAAAGGACATGCAAGACAATCAATTGCATTCCTGCCACACGTGTCAACCACGACACTAAACAAATCCGAATCCTGACCATCCCTTATTTATCATGGGATTCAACAATCCTAAAACAGGGAGGCTATCGAATTGACCCGCAAGAATTTCCACGGTCCTAAAACACGACCAACCCTCCTCAGGGGAAGTCAACCGGACCTCACAATTATTCCTCAGAATACCTCGTATCATCGAGATTACCAATCTCAAGGTGCCACAATCTCTCACCAGAGATTCGGCAAACCAAGCATACTAGCCTGACATTCAACAAGGAACAAAATAAAGTTGGCATTCGTATACACACACGGGTGTACATGCCTAAGAACCAACACAACAAGCATACTCAATGCAATAGACTCGGGTATCTCCATTCACACCCAAAGTCTCAAAACCAACTGTCAAACCCCAGCTATTCTCACCTCGCGGCTCACCTCGCGGAGAATAATGATTGACAGTCTAACGACCAATGGTGTGATTCCAACATCAACACCACACGAACTGACTCATTGA
This sequence comes from Haberlea rhodopensis, assembly GCA_907163345.1. NCBI lineage: Eukaryota > Viridiplantae > Streptophyta > Magnoliopsida > Lamiales > Gesneriaceae > Haberlea > Haberlea rhodopensis. The sequence goes on from CAJQUN010000102.1 coordinate 531,485, forward strand.
ATCACCCAAAGATTCCCAATCGGTAGCCACAACAATACTGTCTTCCTCACAGGGAAAAAAAATGTCATGGACTCATGACCCTCCAACCTCGAACCGTCGTTCGGAACTCAGGATATGTTCAGAATAGTGCATCAAATCCACTATTACCAAATCAAAACCCGTATACGCCATGTATACTCAAACTAAAGACGCTCAGTACCAATGCCATAGTACTACAAAACCTTGAGCACTACCCCAGAGACGTCCCCTCGAACGTCTCACCGGAAGTATGAAGCCATCACATAGTCCGACACTAGTAGGGCTTACCCCGGTTGATTTACAATCAACCCTCAATCAATACTAGCTGTCTCCATGACAGTACAATCCAAATCTCTCCAAGAGATAAAATCAATATAGTAGTGTCACCCCACTAACTATATCTCACAAACCATTGACCCTCATTGCATGCCATATGCAAGAATGCTCAACCAGAGTTAACAACGACTCGTTGACACTCACGTTGGTATTCCCAACCAAATTGAGCTGTCCCAAAACAAGTCCCTCGAGACATTTGACGTATAAACGTCTCCGTGAGGTACTCCCTGCCTCAATCATAATGCCACAAGGAGACTACAAAAGTCTACCATAACCCTCATCGCATCACCATACGATTCACCCAGCTCGAATCCAACGAGCAGTATAATGGCTATCACAAGCACACTAAAGCACTACAACAATACATGGCTAGCGGTCCGCTGGCCCCATAGGCTTATACCAACCTATCAATGCGACACACGTCCCATCCCAGTATACCATACCGTACAAACCATTAGAGTTGTTGGTCATCACCCAACATCTCTAAAATACTAAAGCATAGTGGACATTCCGGTGTCCGTGCTTAACCACAAAACGATCCTAATTCCATAGGATTTATCCCACACTCTCAGGGGTGGGTGTGATCATGTCTACCACATGTCACCTTGGCACAAGCAAGTAGTTCCCACAACAACTACTCCTGTTACCAGTTACTTGGCCATGGTCATTCTAACGAGTATACCCAAAGGTACCACTACTCGTAAAATATTTACCCCAAACATGTGCTGCGGTACACTTCTTGTACGGCGCACTCAATAATTCATCGAGCAACCTGCTCGGCATAATGGTCTCGTCAACTAGTGACCCAGACACTATCATGTGCTCGCCATCGGCACTCAAATCATACAACTAAATACATAAATGTATAAATCATCGAAACGACGCTACGCGTCTATATAGACATCCACTATGTCGTCGTCATCCTGTGACGGTACCTGTCAACATATGACATTCAAAATAACATCGTCAACTCGTGACGGTATATGTCGATACACGACATCCATAGTCTCATTGCCAAACACATGACGGCATATGTATATCCACGCATATCATCCACGATAATGCTAATAAACAGTAATAAACCATACCTCATCGCTAATGAGATAGCGGCATACCTGTCTCCGTCATCCAACAGTGGTACGCAATCAGCACCCATCGCTCGTAGGCGGCATAATCCAGTGCTACGTACATAGCGGTATAACCCATCGCCATAGAATCAGTTGCATGATTCCTCGCCATAGAGTCGGCGGCATAAAACATCGCTATAAATATACGGCGGTATGAACCATCGCCAATAGAATAGCGGAATGGACCATTGCTATGAATACCCGGCGGCATGAACCATCGCCAATAGAATAGCGGAATGAACCATCGCTATATAGATACCCGGCGGCATGAACCTGTTGAGATATGCCCTAAGACAAGTCATTAGATGATTGTTTAAGACCAACAATGTTTATGGTTTTATGAATGGCAATTCATTATTATATATTATTCTTTTAACTGTGCATTGTGAATTAATATATATGTTAATGTCCTTAGAATAATATTGTATTATTCTTAAAGATGTTCCTAGTCAAGTATTATCATGAAAGGGATAATGATAATACGTTGAGACTAGTATATGTTGATCGATGAATTGTTCATTGATATGAGATATCAAATCAACATATGGGTACATGTTAGAGAACGATGTACTGGACAGACCCACCATGAGAATGCAACATGGATAGTTATATGATCGTCATATGCAATTCTCATAGTGATAATAATGTATGAAATCCTTACGACTTGTGATCATCAAAGATCCCAACATAAGGAGTTATATATCTTGATATCGTCAAACGTTACCCGTAACAGGGTAATCTATAAAGGCGACTATTGGATACACTACGAATTATGTAGAGGGATGTTGACTGATCGAGATAGGATTTGTCCCTCCTATATAACAGGAGATGTGTTTGGCCCTTGATCAAGTGAGAACTAAAATGCATGGCCATGCTCGAATGAGTCGATATGAGATATCGAGCTTATTCGTTTATTCTAGTTCTACTTGGGGATCAAGAAATAAAGATTGGATATACGAGTATGACTATTCCATGACTCGTGTTCAATCTAAACACAAAGGACAAAGGGATTAAGATACATGATTAATATTATCACAAGTTCTAAAGGTTATGTCGAGTCATTGACATTCTCGTAATTTGGGTAGCATCGATGTGTTGCTAGATACCGCTCAATGCTTGCGACATAAAATGAGATTTTATGTCACTACCAACATTACGAGATCCTATCGGGTCGCACAAAAGATTAAATCGAGAAGGGAAATTAAATTCATGGGATGAATTAAATAATTAAGAGGAGTCTTAATTAATAATCATATTGATTAATTAAATCATGGGCTTAAGCCCATGAGGCTTTATGAAAGCCTTTAATTAATCATATATAATTTGTTAACAAGGTTTTAATTAGATTAAGACTTGATATAACACTTCATAAGAAAACCCTAAGCCAAGACACACGGCCGCACCATCATTCTCTTTCGGTTTCTTCATAGCCGAAGAGGGTAGAGTGATTTTGTGCCAATTTGATTGTGAATCAAAGTGTGGTTTTTGGTTCCGGTTTAATATCTTGTCTAGCAACTTGATATTAAACAATCCCTTCACCCGATTTGATCGTGTGGATACCGTTGAGGCAAAACTCATCGAGTTTTGCTATTGACTCGGAGAAGGCGTAGGACGTGGTGCTGCTCCGTGGATTCTGCTTCAAACACGCTACAAGGGTGAGACCTTCGTATTACCTTAATCCGATATGATAACCTATGTATAGATCCGGTGTTAGTAATCCTAAAAATTTTATTCCGCTGCGTTGTATGCTCTTGGATTACTTACAGTGGTATCAGAGCCGTGTACAAGGCTCATATCGGATTTATGTGATTAAATTGTGTTAATCATATTAGAATTAATATTGCATGCTAATTAAAACTGTTTAAATTCATATATGATATGAAATTAATTTTAGTTTATGAAAATCATCGTAGTAATTGTATTTGTTATAATTGGCGAATAAAAAATATTTATTGAGCATCAATTTTCGGCCATCACCATCACAAATGACACGACGGCTAGCCACATGAGGGCTAGGGTTTTCGAACCCTTGGCTCGAGATGGCTTAGTCGTTGTGGCTAATAATTGTGCATGGAAGTGTCGAAAATTAATTAGGGTTTAGAACCCATTGGACGTGACGGCTAGCTCATGACGGCTAGGGTTTCGAACCCTAATAGCCGTGCATGGCTCGGCCATCATCGCCTTATTTTCTATAGTTTTGATGCTTGGATGAGTTTTGAACTCCTTGACTCGATAATGGTTCACGCATGCATGGATTAGTAACTTTACCACATGAGAGCAAGGTTTTTCGAACCCTTAGCTCGAGATGGTTGAGCGAACCCCGTGCATGGCATGACCGTGAATCGTGGCTAACAAATTCCAGCGTTTAAAACAAGATGGCTCGATAAAAGTGGATAAACGTGCGAGGCGGCTAGGGTTGGAACCCTAGCGCCGCCGCCGCATGAGCCATGGCTCGGCCATGGGCTAGGGTTTCGAACCCTAGGCCCACTATTGGTCCAGCCGTGTGCCTCATGGTTCGAACCATGGTGGTTCGTGTTTTAGTCGCTTTAGTTCGTGGCATGTGATGTCCCGAGCGTACGATAATTTTTCAAAAATTATATTACAGTTTTAATTAGAATTAAATTTAAAATGTTTAGAATTTAATTAATTAAATGTTAATGCATGCTTTATGTGTTGTTTGAGCATGGTGCGTGGTTATAGCCCTTTGACCTATTAGATAGGATTTGTGGATGTTTGTAATTTATAATACGACCTGCGTGTCGTGCCTTTCTCTATTTCATTCTATATGTAATCCCTCCCCTATGTTCCCCTCGAATGTGAATCGAGGAATTCTATATCTTGTAAATAGTGTAGTTTATTTTATTGATGGTGATCAATGAAGATGGAGCATCGTGCCGGGATGAGGAGGCCATTCACAAATTGGAGCCAAGGAAGGTACTTGTGAAGTTACCTTAGGTTGACTCATAGGATTTTCTCCTTGGCTTGAGAAAATCATTAGTATGGGCTATAACCATGTCACGTTTAATTATGTATGTTGATGCATGATTTATCTTATGTTTTAGTTTGATAATAGTATTACACATATATGTAGATATGTATACAACTATATGTAGTGGACATATTTTAAATTATCAAATTAATCATGAGATCAATAAACCCCTCTAAAATATTAAGTTTTAGATGCCTTCCAAAATTAAAAGTACTCGTCAATAACTTCGATTGTACATGTGTGGGTTTGCCAAAGCAAAGCACCGTGGCAATCTTAGTAAGGCGCGAAAGGATAAAAGTGATATCCGTTATACTTTAATTGGGTACGACTTAACTAGGTTATCTCAATAGGATTGGGAACCTAGAGGCATGGGTTGGATTATAATTCATTTGATGGATTGAACAAAGTGTTGTTCGTCCAACTATCCAAGAATTATATGTGATGTAATTGACAAAGTGTTGTCTACCTAAATAACCGAGTCTTGGGCGATTAGCCAAAGCTAACTCAAGATTAGGCGAAATATGGATCTTGGCCCACTAAAGGTTTCGAGGGTTGATATTTTTTCCAAACAAAATAGTGGGAGTATCATTTAATATAAGACCATGTTAAATGATTTAAATCATAAACTTATTTTGCATATTTATATTGTAGATATCCATGGCAACTAACAACGTTACTAGCACTTTATCACTGCGATCGGTCCTTGAGAAGGACAAATTAAATGGGACGAATTTCCTAGACTGGCATAGGAACTTGAGGATAGTCCTCAAACAAGAAAAGAAACAATATGTCCTAGAGGAACCCTTACCCGCTGAGGAACCTCCCCTAACGGCTACAAGAACCGAAAAGGATGCTTACAAGAAGCATCAGAGTGACGCACTTGATGTTGGGTGCCTCATGCTTGCCACCATGAACTCTGAGCTTCAGAAGCAACATGAGGAAATGGAGGCGTTCGATATGATCGAACACTTAAAGCAGTTGTACCAACAGCAAGCTAGACAAGAGAGGTATGACGTCTCTAAAGCGTTATTCCAGTGCAGGATGGTAGAAGGAAGCTTAGTTGGAACTCATGTGCTCAAGATGATTGGGTACATTGAGAATCTGGACAAGCTAGGTTTTCCATTGGACCAAGAGTTGGCCACCGATGTGATCTTGCAATCGTTGCCTGAAAGCTTCAGTCAATTTGTAGTAAATTACAATATGACTGACATGGAAAAGACTCTACCACAGTTGCTTGGTATGTTGAGAACATATGAAGCAAATACTAAGAAGACTAAGGCCACAAATGTCCTTATTGTGAATAAGGGCAAAGGAAGGGCCAAAGCTAAAGGCAACAAGAAAGCAAAGAAGGTCTTTGCTAAATCTAAGCCAAAGTCTTATGCACTGAAGCCAAAGGGAGGGATAGCAAAGGAAGGGAACTGTTTCCATTGCGGTGAGACCGGCCATTGGAAAAGAAACTGCAAAGTATATCTGGAGGATCTAAAGAAAGGAAGTGTGACTTCCGCTTCAGGTATTTTTGTTATAGAAGTCAATTTATCTACTTCTTCATCATGGGTATTAGATACTGGATGTGGATCTCACATTTGTGTAAATGTGCAGGATCTCAAAAGGAGTAGGACATTGGCGAAAGGTGAAGTTGATCTCCGAGTTGGAAATGGAGCAAGAGTTGCTGCATTAGCTATAGGAGATTATCATTTAACTTTACCTTCTGGTTTATCACTGATTTTGAAAGATTGTTATTTTGTGCCTTCTATTACTAAAAACATAATATCTATTTCTTGTTTAGACAAGTATGGTTTTTCATTTATAATAAAGGACAATTGTTGTTCTATTTATTTAAATGATATGTTTTATGCTAGTGCACAAATGGTGAATGGTCTTTATGTATTAAATCTTGATATGCCTATCTATACCATAAATACTAAAAGGATTAAAAATAATGATTGTAATCCGACTTATCTCTGGCACTGTCGCTTGGGCCACATAAACGAGAACCGCATATATAAACTTCATAAGGATGGAGTATTAGATTCATTTGATTTTGAATCATATGAAACATGCGAATCTTGTTTAATGGGCAAGATGACAAAAGCCCCCTTCAAGGGACATGTTGAAAGGGCAAATGTTTTATTGGGACTAATACATAGTGATGTATGTGGACCAATAAGTACACAAGCTAGAGGTGGTTTTCAATACTTCGTTACATTTACTGATGACCTCAGTAGATATGGGTATGTGTACCTAATGAAACATAAGCATGAAACCTTTGAAAAGTTCAAAGATTTCAAGAATGAAGTACAAAACCAACTTGGCAAGAGTATCAAAATCCTTCGATCAGATCGAGGAGGAGAATACTTAAGCCAAGAGTTTCATGACTATCTAAAGGAGTGTGGGATAGTCCCACAACTCACTCCTCCGTATACTCCGCAATGGAATGGTGTATCCGAGAGGAGAAATCGAACCTTGTTAGACATGGTTAGATCATGAGTCATGCAGATCTTCCGATATCGTTTTGGGGACACGCTCTAGAAACAGCAATTTTCTTACTGAACCGTGTTCCATCTAAATCAGTGGAAAAGACACCATATGAGATATGGACTGGGAAGCGTCCTAGTATGTCTTTTATGAAGATTTGGGGTTGTGAGGCTTTCGTTAGACGTCACGCCACTAACAAACTTGGACCCAAATCTGATAAGTGTTTATTTGTGGGGTATCCTAAAGGGTACTATTTCTATTATCCCACCGAGAACAAAGTAGTTGTTGCTCGGACTGGTGTATTTCTTGAAAGAGAATTTATTTCTAGAAAAACCAGTGGGAGAAAAATAGAACTTAGTGAAGTTCAACCACAAGAAAACACTGAACCTGAGATTGAGATGGAAACAGAGCAGGCACCACAAGCTGTTGTGGAAGAAGCACCTGCTCAAGAGACACAAGCCCAGCGTAGGTCTGTAAGAGAACACCGGGAGCCACAGAGATATGGATTTCTTGTGACTCAACAAGGTGACTTACTACTTATTGATGAGGATGAGCCGTCATCTTATCAACAAGCTATTATGGGCAATGATTCTGAGAAATGGCAAGAGGCCATGAAATCTGAGATGGAATCCATGTATGCAAACCAAGTATGGACTTTGGTTGATCCACCTGAAAGGGTACGACCCATAGGGTGCAAATGGATCTTCAAGAAAAAGACCGATATGGATGGTAACGTACAAACCTATAAAGGTCGGCTGGTTGCAAAGGATTCAAACAAATTCATGGTATTGACTATGATGAAACCTTTTCACCAGTGGCCATGGTTAAATCCATAAGGATCTTACTTGCAATAGCTGCATTTCATGATTATGAAATCTGGCAGATGGATGTCAAAACAGCTTTCCTTAATGGAAATCTGCTCGAGGATGTGTACATGACACAGCCCGAGGGTTTTGTCGATCCAAAGGATGCTGGAAAGATATGCAAGCTACAACGATCCATTTATGGATTGAAGCAAGCTTCTCGGAGTTGGAATCTTCGTTTTGATGACGCAATCAAAGAGTTTGGTTTTATCAAAAACGAAGATGAACCTTGTGTCTACAAGAAGGTCAGTGGGAGCGTAATCATTTTCCTAGTGTTGTATGTAGATGACATACTTCTTATTGGAAATGATATCCCTGCCTTGCAATCTGTAAAGATTTGGCTAGGGAATTGCTTTTCGATGAAAGACTTAGGAGAAGCCACCTATGTATTAGGAATCATGATCTATAGAGATAGATCGAGAAGGCTTCTTGGTCTAAGTCAAAGTACATACATAGACAAGGTGCTTAAAAGGTTTAGCATGCAAGAATCCAAAAAAGGATTCGTGCCTATGACACATGGTATTTATCTCTCGAAGGAACAGTGTCCTTCAACACCAGATGAGAGACAACGCATGAGTAAGATTCCATACGCGTCAGCTATTGGATCTATCATGTGTGCCATGATATGTACTCGTCCCGATGTATCGTATGCTTTGAGCATGACGAGCAGATATCAAGTTGATCCAGGTGAAGGTCACTGGATTGCTGTCAAGAACATCCTGAAGTACTTGAGAAGGACTAAGGATACATTCTTGATTTATGGAGGTGAGGAAGAGCTCAATGTAATGGGTTACACTGATGCAAGCTTCCAAACCAACAAAGATGATTTTCGATCGCAATAAGGATATGTGTTTTGCCTAAGATATGCAAAGTACCAACAGATGATAATGTATCTGACCCATTGACGAAGCCGCTGTCACAGCAGAAGCATGATCGTCATACTAGATCTCTAGGCATTAGGTATATGTCTGAGTGGTCTTAGTGCAAGTGGGAGATTTGTTGGGATATGCCCTAAGACAAGTCATTAGATGATTGTTTAAGACATACAATGTTTATGGTTTTATGAATGGCAATTCATTATTATATATTATTCTTTTAACTGTGCATTGTGAATTAATATATATGTTAATGTCCTTAGAATAATATTGTATTATTCTTAAAGATGTTCCTAGTCAAGTATTATCATGAAAGGGATAATGATAATACGTTGAGACTAGTATATGTTGATCGATGAATTGTTCATTGATATGAGATATCAAATCAACATATGGGTACATGTTAGAGAACGATGTACTGGACAGACCCACCATGAGAATGCAACATGGATAGTTATATGATCGTCATATGCAATTCTCATAGTGATAATAATGTACGAAATCCTTACGACTTGTGATCATCAGAGATCCCAACATAAGGAGTTATGTATCTTGATATCGTCAAACGTTACCCGTAACAGGGTAATCTATAAAGGCGACTATTGGATACACTACGAATTATGTAGAGGGATGTTGACTGATCGAGATAGGATTTGTCCCTCCTATATAACAGGAGATGTGTTTGACCCTTGATCAAGTGAGAACTAAAATGCATGGCCATGCTCGAATGAGTCGATATGAGATATCGAGCTTATTCGTTTATTCTAGTTCTACTTGGGGATCAAGAAATAAAGATTGGATATACGAGTATGACTATTCCATGACTCGTGTTCAATCTAAACACAAAGGACAAAGGGATTAAGATACATGATTAATATTATCACAAGTTCTAAAGGTTATGTCGAGTCATTGACATTCTCGTAATTTGGGTAGCATCGATGTGTTGCTAGATACCGCTCAGTGCTTGCGACATAAAATGAGATTTTATGTCACTACCAACATTACGAGATCCTATCGGGTCGCACAAAAGATTAAATCGAGAAGGGAAATTAAATTAATGGGATGAATTAAATAATTAAGAGGAGTCTTAATTAATAATCATATTGATTAATTAAATCATGGGCTTAAGCCCATGAGGCTTTATGAAAGCCTTTAATTAATCATATATAATTTGTTAACAAGGTTTTAATTAGATTAAGACTTGATATAACACTTCATAAGAAAACCCTAAGCCAAGACATACGGCCGCACCATCATTCTCTTTCGGTTTCTTCATAGCCGAAGAGGGTAGAGTGATTTTGTGCCAATTTGATTGTGAATCAAAGTGTGGTTTTTGGTTCCGGTTTAATATCTTGTCTAGCAACTTGATATTAAACAATCCCTTCACCCGATTTGATCGTGTGGATACCGTTGAGGCAAAACTCATCGAGTTTTGCTATTGACTCGGAGAAGGCGTAGGACGTGGTGCTGCTCCGTGGATTCTGCTTCAAACACGCTACAAGGGTGAGACCTTCGTATTACCTTAATCCGATATGATAACCTATGTATAGATCTGGTGTTAGTAATCCTAAAAATTTTATTCCGCTGCGTTGTATGCTCTTGGATTACTTACAGAACCATCGCCAATAGAATAGCGGAATGAACCATCGCTATATAGATACCCGGCGGCATGAACTATCGCCAATAGAATAGCGGAATGAACCATCTCTATATAGATACCCGGCGGCATGAACCATCGCCAGTAGAATAGCGGATCCCTAGTCTTGTTACGGTAGTGTATTTTAATGCACCTCGCTTCACATATAAGCGGCGTAGAATAACCTCGCTTCAATGGACATGCGGTACTCCCACCCCTCGCTTCACATTTTAGCGGCAAATATTCTTTCCTCGCTTCATATGATAACCTCGCTTCAATGTGACATGCGGTACTCCCACCCCTCGCTTCACATATAAGCGGCATAGAATAACCTCACTTCAATGGACATGCGGTACTCCCACCCCTCGCTTCACATTTTAGCGGTACAAAATAAATAGCGGCAAGCATTTAAAATCATCACTCATCCATAACAATGACTCATGGGATATTCACCAAGCATTTCATCCATACCTGCAATACAATGCATATTCCATATCCCAACATACATCATCATGAGTGCATTTTAATGCACCTCGCTCAAATGCGACATGCGGCAACACTCTCGCTTCAACATTTGGCGGCAAAGCATTAAAATCATCACTCCAATATATATGCAACCACAATGCATAATCCATGTTGTATATAAACTGCAGGTTACCGTTTCGTGTCTTTCAACCCTGGCCTTAGCCTTTCATGTCATAGTGTCCCTACAGGAACAATCACACTCATGAGCACATAATAATCCATATTCACCACAATATGATTATAATGAGTAAATGCATAAACTATGAGTACAAAGTACTTCCCATATCCCGATGCATTTCAAAATGCTCTCTTTGGTTGCCCCTGTGCCACAACTCACAATCATAATCAACAGGTTATATTATGATTCCATAGAAGTCATGCCATTGTTCTAATATGATCACATATCATAAACGCACATAAGCAAAATAGTTGTGTCACGCAACACTAACTACTATCATGCATAAATATGTGCTACCCATTCCTATCAGCATGTTACAGGCCCTCAACAGCCCCAAAGAGCTAACCACTGCTCTGATACCACTAATGTAAGGACCCCCGTGCCCTTAACCCATTATTAGTGTATTAATTCATGCCATTAGTGCATACACTCATACATGTAGGGGAGAAACCACTTATCATCACAGCCAATCACGCATAAATAAAAATTCCTTTACATTATTCGATATAATGTCCAGTTTCCCCAACCATGACCACATAAGTCTCATGCACCAATATAATACACTAACATGTCCTCAATTCAATTAGCAATTTAATGAATAATCGCATGCTATTCATAAATGAAGAGAGAAAGGCTCTCACCTTTTTATACATACCATATACACATAATAGTGCCCACATGCGAGCATCGAATAAGCCTATGTGTATCAAATGTATAAAATGTCGTGCTCAATACCGTCTCTGGTACTCCGACCTCTGGAATCACCTCAAATCCAAAGCTTGAGCTCAACTCCAAGCCATCGATGTACCTAATAACCTGCCCCAACAGAGACAGCCCCCACACGGGGTGAGCATACCAACACCCCAAATCCAACAATCATAATAATACAATTCATAATTTACAACAATGTAAATGCTATGAAATACAAAATATACTCCCTGGATGGTATCATTCTCATCCAGGATTCTCTGTACTGTCTGATGTGACTAGAAATAGACACATCTTTAGTGCTTAATTGTCTACGATTTGGTAGGTTTTGATAGATAATTTGATACGTATGCTACATAATCGTATATTTGTGTAATTGTAGGTACAATCGAAGAAAACGAGCTAAAAACGATGTGTAAAGACCAAGGAGAGACATGGACATGACAAGGACTCAAAGTTGATCAAGAAAAGGGCAAAAATGTAATTTTGGAGGTGGCGATCGATTGCCACGAAGAGGAGATCGATCGCCTATGGACAGAAACATTTGCATCAAATTTGAAGAGCCACCGATCGATCGCTATAAAGTAGCGATCGATCGCCAAAGTCTACTGGAGCTCGGCGATCGATCGCCACTTTATAGCGATCGATCGCCTCAAGGGTTTTTCCGAAAAAAATAATGCAGCGATCGATCGCCACATTCAAGGCGATCGATCGCCGAGGAGTCCGGAAATAAGGAAATTAGGTCTTTTACCATGTTTAAAAGGTTGTAACCTATTTTATCAGCCACCAACCCCCATAACTCGAGATTATTGAGTCTTAGGCATAGTTTTGATACTCTTGGAATAATTTTAGATTTTAGATTAATTTTCTTTCAAGTTTTCATCAAGAACAATGAAGAACGGAACCGGAATCGACAAGCCGGAATCGTGATCCCTTTTAGTAACTCTTTCTTCCCTTATTAGTTTGATGTTTTTTAGATTAATTTTGATTGTTGTTAATCTAGTTATGAGTAGCTAAATACTTTTGTGATTCTGGGTTAAGGAAAACGATACATTGGATGTTTACAATTCTTGTGAGATAAGTTTTGATTGTTGATTTGCATTGAGTATCAATTGTTTTTCTGATTTGATTGTTATGATTGTTATGCATGATTGTTGGATTGATCACGTAGCTATTGTTCATACAATTTAAAGCTAAATTAGATATCAAATACGGAATCGTTTGATCCCTACGAAGCAACTAAGATTGATTAAATTCCGTTTGTGAGTTTGTTAAATTCTTAGGGTAAACAATTGACTAGATTAAACATAGACGCTTGGATTATGTTGTTTAGCTTCATCGATCTCACTAGTTCATATGCTATCATCGATTTAAATCTTAATCGCTTGTATTTTGATTGATTGTGTGATAAGGGTTAAACTAGAACGCTTGGGCTACTTAACTAAACTTAAGGTGAGATAGGACTTTGATTATTGGATTAAACGTCCACGATGAATATTCATATGGAAATTGAACCATTTGTGAAGATCGATGATCGAGATAGTAAACGCCAATTGTAAAGTTAACCGAAAACCGAGAATCACACTTTTCTCATAAGTTAATTCATCTAGATAATTTTGCATATTAGTTTAATTTTGCATCGTAGTATTATTACTTTGACTTCAAAACCCCTTTTTATTTTCGTTTGCATAAGTTAACACAAAGATAAAACCTTCCCCGTGGGATCGATCCCTACTCACGCTACTACATTCATTACTGTTATTAACTTGAGAGGGTTAATTTGGGCGTACGCGATAAACGCTACCAAATTTTGGCGCCGTTGCCGGGGACGGCAATTACTTTTGTGTTAACGTCGTTTTATTTATATCGTTTTATACTACTGTGGTTTGTTGATGAATACAGGTGAACTCTCTGATCACGAAGATAATTTTTACTACGATCCTGAGATCGAGAGGACACTACATCGGAGAAGAAGAGAAGCGAGGTTACTTGAGGAAGAAGAAGAGAGGAACATGATGGCTGCGAATCAAAGTTTGAGGCAGTTGGCGAATCCTAATTTGGATCAACAACCTCTCTGCATCACTTTCCCTGCTCTCGCAAACAACGTAAATTTCGAACTCAAATCTGGTTTGATTCATTTATTGCCATCCTTTCATGGTCTTGCAGGTGAGAACCCGCATAAGCACTTGATGAAGTTCCACGTGGTATGCACTACTATGAAGCCAGCTGGCGTGACGGAGGAGCAAATAAAACTGCGAGCCTTTCCATTCTCGCTAAAGGATGCTGCAAAGGATTGGCTATTCTACTTATCCTCCGGATCAATCACCACGTGGACTGACTTGCAAAGAGTCTTCCTAGAGAAGTACTTTCCAGCTTCAAGGGCAACTAACTTAAGGAATGAGATCTATGGGGTGAAGCAATACCAAGAGGAGTCATTGCATGAGTACTGAGAACGGTTTAAGAAGTTGTGTGCAAGCTGCCCACAACATCAGATAAGTGAACACTTGTTAATTCAATATTTCTATGAAGGTTTGCTTTCTGGTGACAGGAACTTAGTGGATGCGGCGAGCGGAGGAGCTTTCATTGACAAGACAGCGGAGGAGGCAAGGAACTTAATAGCTAACATGGCGGCCAACTCCCAACAATTTGGACATGTTCGCCATGGACAACCGCCAAGAAAAGAGGTAAATGTATCCAATCTGGAGCAAGAATTGATAAACTTAACTTTTCTTGTGCGTAATCTTGCAGGTGGCAATGTGGGGAAGATGAAGCCGTGCGGAATCTGTCTAGCTGTGAACCATCCCACTGATGCATGTCCATCACTACCAGATACATCCACTGAGCACGTGAATGCAGCGGGAGGATTCCCAGGGCCACCACAAAGGAGTTATGACCATCCACCAAACAACTACAATCAAGGTTGGAGGGACCATCCGAACCAAGGCTATGGGAACCCACAGATGCACCAACCTCCACCCTACAGACCGCCATATCAGCAACCTCCACCACCGCCTGTGCACCCTCCTTCTGACAGGTTAGAAAATATTATTAAAGTTATTGCTGAAAATAGCTTACAATTTCAACAGGAGACGAGGGCAAGCATCCAAAACTTGACTACTCAAATGGGTCAGATGGCAATAGCAATAAATCGCATTGAGTCTCAAAGATCAAACACTCTCCCGTCACAACCGGAGGTGAACCCCAGGGAGAATGTGAGCGCTATCACTTTGAAGATGAGCGAAGATACAGCTGAGGAGAAGGTGGTACTGATGCCACTCAAGCAAGAAGAGATGAAGGATATGGAGAAGGACGTTGAAGAGCCCATTGAGGAGGAACCACGGGGTAAGTTCCCTAAATTTTCAGAATATAAAATTGAACCCCCATTCCCCCTTGCTTTTAAGGAAAATAGGAAAGATGAGGATATCAAGGAACTCTACGAGACTTTCCGACGATGTGAGGCAAACGCTCCACTACATGATGCCATGATGAAGATACCTCGATGTGCGAGATTTTTGAAGGAAGTTTGGAAAGCGGGTAAGAACAAGGAACACAAAGGGTGCCCCAAGATCAAACTAGATGAGAATGTTTCGGCGGTCATCCAAAGAAACATTCCCACAAAATGCAAGGACCCTGGTATGTTCTCTATTCCCTGTGTGATAGGAACCACTAGAATTGAGAAGGCAATGCTCGATTTAGGATCTTCCATTAATGTCATGCCTTACTCAACCTACACTCAACTAAAACCTGGACCTTTGAAAAGAAATAACACTGTGATCCAATTAGCTGATAAGTCCACGGTTATACCTAGCGGGATAATAGAGGACATACTTGTGCATGTAGAGAATTTAGTCTTCCCCGCCGATTTCTATGTTTTAGACATGGAAAATGGTGATCCATCTAGCCCCATTCTTTTAGGGAGACCATTCTTGAAAACATCAAAATCTGTGATCGACGTGAGTAGCGGCCTGTTAACAATAGAGTCTAGTGGTGAAATTGCAAAATTTAATATCTATGAACCCATTAAAACTCACGAGCATTCTAGTTACGCTACTGATATAAATGATGCATATGATTCTGATTTTGATAATGATGAATTGTGGGAGATGGGAAAGGCTACTGATGGCCTTGATGATAACGGAGGTATGGATTCTCATCATGTGCATACTGTTCATACTATTGCTGCTTTATCTATTCATGATACTGCTGACTCTCGCTCTTCTCACTTGCAGGATCATACCAATAGAATACAATACTATTATTTTATAACAAAATCTCATTTATCAAGTGTTTTATATCTCATGTCATTATGTATCAAGTGTTTTGTAGATAATTGTCTATCAATATTTGGCATATTAGATAATCATCTATTGAATATTTGAAATCTAGCTAATTATCTATCTATTAATGCATAATCCAAATAATAATCAATCAAATGTTTTATAATTTACAATAATATCTATCAAGTGTTTTACTAGCTAAGATATTGACATAATATCACTTATTATTATCCTTAATAGTATTCTTAATTATCTACAAAATTTTAGTTGTTTTAAAAGTTTACAAGATTGAATAATATAAACTCAATATTATCTTTAATACAAATGTTTAATTATCTAAATATTAGGTTATTAATTTAAATAAATAACTTTGAATAGTTTGGTTGACTAAAAGTTTAGTGGTTGACTTAGTTGGGAAATCGGCTTTTTACAATGATAGTACAGAGATTAAAATAAAATGATAAAAACACAAAGAAATCAGTTTTGGCATTAACGTACAAAGATCAAAGAATTATCTCATACGGTGTGCACGTTGGTGATTAGGTCCTAAGTCAATGAAGCTGAGCTCAAAACTAACTCACAAATATGGGTGCTTAACGGATTGCTCTGGTCCGGTCCGGTCCGATCTGGAACCGGCTGGCTCCGGATCCGATTATCCCAAAATTGGACCGATCCGTTAAGGAACCGGATTGGATCCGGTTCCGGTCCAACCGATTCCAAACCGGAACCGATTTTTTTAAATAAAAAAAAAATTAAAAAACGAGGATAACTTTACCTAAAATTAATAATTTTTTTTCCCTTAAAACGGATCCGGTTCAACCCGGAACAGGATCTGTTTGGTCCGGAACCGGTAAGATACCGGATCCGGAACGGTAGAACCGATCCGATCCGGTATCATACCGGTTCCGGACCGGTTTCGGAACCGGTTAGTCCTATTCCGGTGACCGGACTAACCGGTCCGGTTTTGGACCGGGTCTGGATTGACCCGGCCCATAAAGCACCCCTACTCACAAGCCTTATTGAACTCAACCTTAATGTCAACTTAAATGAGGCTCGAATTCACGACTTTCACAACTCTGACCAAGTTTGAAGTATTCACGCAACTGATCGATCATTTTGATTTTCTATGCAAAGGGGTTTGATTAGGATGCACACCATATTTTAAAAGAAACTAATGCTACCAGTAATATACATCACTGGTCTACCTTCAAAACCATGCTCAACTAGCTGTAGGAATCATCATACATCATACATATACAGCCACATGCTACAACTCTACATCCCTCATACTAACTTCAAAATCATGATGCCAAGTTTCATATATCATTAAAAAAAAGGCTATCCCGGGATGCCGATTTCAACAATAAAACATTACTCTTTTTACATTATCTTTAAGGGCAGGTAAAGGCCGAACACCACACTCTCCAACTACCCGAGCTCCCTTCCCAACTTGACTGGCATTGTCTTGCACATCTGGTTCCATGTAAAATCTTGCCCGAAATGCGGCCAAATGGGCGTAATAAGCAGGGGGGACTGTGGCAGTTGCAGATAAATTATATGTACAGTTGACATCAAGCTAAAACTCTTATATTTAAGTTCTTCGTAGCATATGTATGTATTCTCAAGAAACCATTTGATAATATGCCTTCACTTACCAACAGAGACGGAACGAGTGCATCTTGCGTATGTATAGCAGAGATTGTTAGTCAAAGATTGAATTCCGTCTGCTGTGAAATTGTTCTCGTCCCAAAGTACATGGTAATGAGCTGGCCTACTGGTCCCCTGCAAGTTAAAGAATAGTGTACTTAACAATTCTATGCTCGAACACAGATGCTGCAGACAAAGGAAGAGTCACTTTGGTGTGTACCTGAATTCCAGCATGGCTGCACAGGTAAAAGTCAAATTCCGTTGGATGACAGATTTTAGAATCAACCACTGTGCCTGAAACAAACAAGTTTAATCTGAAATGCAATATAGAGCACGAAAAATCACTTCGAGATGGGTAAGGATTAATAGGTACCAGGTAATATGTTTCCACTTTTGTCAATGCTGCTCTTGTCCCTATGATTATTAGCAAACAATCTGGTATGGTGTCGTTTTTGAACAACAATAAAAGTCACTGGAGGTTGGTAGTTTGGCTCCAGTGACGCACATGCCTGCATAAAAATTCTTTCAAGGGCTGTGAATATATTACAGCAGCACCATTTTATGCAGTAAGAAAGTTGAGGTCTCAAAATTAAGATGGAGAAGCACCCTCACTAACCTTTCGAATTGCATCCAACTCAAACAATAGCACTTGATAAAATTGCCCTTCACTCACACCATCCCTGTTTATTTTCTTTTACCAATCAGTATAACATATAGTTAAGATTGTGCACCGAATTTCAAAGTTTAAATGCATTAGTCCGCATTTAATCTTCGTTATCAATATTTCCTCCTGTTAGTGGTCGGCTATATGGTACAGACAGCTAAGAACCAAGCTATTCATTTGTAATGGCCATAAAGTTAAAATTGATAATACTCAGGGAATCTAACAAAAAGGACTATACAGCGGACCACAAGCGCATGGTAAAGATCGAGTCTCTCTATATATCATCACAGAACATTCACGAGAAAGGAAAAGGAGTCATCTGTGTGGTCATGGTTTTTCTTTTCTGATTTGAGAAGTAATTTTAGCATAAATTTGTCTTTCTTATTTATTGTTTCTAACAAAAACAGTATCTTGACCTGTAAAATATTATCCTCTGTGGCTTTTGCCCAGTTGCCTTTCTGAAGGAAACCAAAAGGTCCCTGCGAAGAGGAAAATGATCAGATAAATCACTTGCCATGAATAAAAAGTATAAAACACATGGGCAGTTAAGCAAGAAACCTGATCATGCCACCACTAACTGTCCCTCGAACAGGATCATGCCATGTCTTGTATAAATCTTGAATCAGTTCTTGTCTGTGAGCTTGCGCACAAACCAAACCGGCGTATTTCGTGACCTCGGGCCAATCCTGAGAAGCTACAACCTATATTCAAAAATATATTTTAGCAATCTTGATTTCATCTACAATTATTATGCCCACAAAATTTGTGCCAGATAACAGCTATACCGCAGCAATTGATGGACTCGACTCCTCTCCATTTTCAGGATGTGTCACATCTGCTCCAAATATGATTGTAGGAATATCACTCACCAACGGTATTCTGCAGCTTATCGCATCTAAGAGGACAGTGTTTCTCCCACCCATCTATTCAACAAATTAACATTTTAAACAATGCAAAACATTTAGGACCTATGATGTATCGTTAAAACAACTCATACCTTAACGTTTATTTTCAAGGACACGTTAGCCAAATATTGCTTGTTGATCTTGAAGACGTGTTTCGTAAGACAGCACTGGGATATCATACCAAGATCGGTTTCACATATTCGCTTTAAGTCACCTATCACCGCAGGCATGGTTTTAACATATTGTTGATATTCTTAAGTTTTCACTGTATTCAAACATGGCATACCGTATAATGACCCATTGCTGTCCGGTAAAATAGCTAGAAGAAGCTCCAATTCTTTTCCTTTTAATTTGTTCATGCATGAATGATAAACATGCTTCAACGCTTTCTCCACTTGATCGGGACGAGCAGTATAGACTGGAATTATTGGTTCCGGATTAAATTCCTGTAAAGATAAGAACAAACTTTTGTTTATGACATCTTTTCACAGGGATACAGGAAAAAGATGAACGGCAAGATGGAAGAAAATCTACCATGCCAGATACTTTACACATTTGAGCCAGCTCGTTACAAAATCCACGAGCAACACTATCTTGGACACTTCTCGAAAAGTTAATGCATGCCCAACAGTTAACAGTCATGCCGTTGATCATTTTCTGTGTATATCATCAAATCCATGTACATAATTAGGTAGCATTTCATGATCAAATAATTAAAATAATTAAATAATTAGCAAAATTAAATTTGAATTAGATGAGTCCAAAAACATTTAAAAGGTAGAACCTTGTTCATCATGTTCCATTGCCCAACTTGTGGTAAACAATCCTTTTCCTTTCCTGTCTCATGATATTTCAGCTGCATATAAAAATGTCAAGAATATGTATGAGACAAATGGAGCGTATCAAGGAAGTACAAGACGTTTCACGAAATGGCGATTTTACTTACCCAGGGAGCAGGGAGAACTCTTGCCTCCACAGAAGCTAGTTTTTCACTTATATTAATTCCAAACTCTTTTGCGTAAGGATCTTGATCATAACCATTGTGTTGAACAGTCTGAATTAGAAGATCGATGGGAACAAATTATAGTTATTCAAAGCTTGGGTAGGATATAGATAAATATTCAATATCATAATACAAAATCGAAAGTGAAATGGGACCGATATTCTTAACATAGAATACCTGTAGAATATCGTTCTCTCTATCCCTTGGCCTCTGGCATGTAACCTTCAGAAGAGCAGTAATTTGTTTTTCACTCAACCTTTTCGTGTATCGTTGCCCCTCGACAATTTTACAGGCCTGGAGAGAACAGCGATGAAGAATTTAAATATTTTATCTATCAGACCAAACTGAAATATACTGGCTAGCTCATCCTGACCTCCATTGGTAAGTAGTTGGCCTTCTTCTGGTTTCCCACTTGAAGGCAAGGCAGATGAGTGTGCTGAATTCTGAAACCGTACATTTCTTGAAAATATTCAACAATGGACTTCATGGTTGAGTTGTCGTCAACGGGAAATCTGAAA
Organism: Haberlea rhodopensis; assembly: GCA_907163345.1. Lineage (NCBI taxonomy): Eukaryota > Viridiplantae > Streptophyta > Magnoliopsida > Lamiales > Gesneriaceae > Haberlea > Haberlea rhodopensis. The sequence goes on from CAJQUN010000102.1 coordinate 552,229, forward strand.
CAAAATAAAATGAATAGATACTCCGAATCGCTCGGTGAGCTTACAATTTAAGATAACTTCAATAAATATTTAAGTTAAAGAAAAGTAAGGAAATATGGTAGCTATAAACATACAAGATTTCTACTAAAGAAGTCAATCCGCATTAAAGATTTAATCTATGTACCACAGGACAATATGTTGTTCTAATCCTTAATGAAATATATACTTGTTAAAAAAAGTGTCTTGTAAACAGCCAAATGGCAAGAAGTAAAGATAATGGTTCTCCAAGAGCAGTGTGAACTCCTATAGTCTAAATTTCTTGACAAAACTCTTGATTAAGGTTACTTTTTATGTTCTAAGCTTTCTTTCTAGCAGATGCCTGCAAAAAAGAAATGTTACTTGAAGATATGCGAACATATGAATTTAATAATCATTTGCACAGCTATCTTACACTAGTTCTCGCGTGGGTTGAGTTGTAATGCCAGAGACTCGATATTTTCTCCGTACGTTACCCCGGTGAGTAACTTCAACTTTCACTCCTCTAAGAGCCTTCTTAACCTGAACAAAGTGATACATCATCATATTTACACAAAAAGTCAGATGAAAAACCAATTCTTGTCCGTCACATAAAATGAGCACACACCTTGACACGGTCAGAATCAGATAACGGCCTCAATAACACATCTTTCCCCAAAAGTTGGGCAACAAATTCCATTACCGGAAGAGCCTCAATAAATGCAGCAGAAGCGATATCTTTAATCCACGAAAGAAATTATTTAGTAATAACATATATTGCAGCATTTGTGTTGATGACATTTCCAAGTGAATAATGTGATAATCAATTACCAATGTTCAGTGACAAGCCCATCTGCGTAGGCCTTATACTCTGGTAGAATCCACACCATGCCTCTAAGCCATCACCAATACGTTGTGGTTTCCGGATAGCAGGAGAAAAGAATGATCTCCCAACAGGGCAGTACCTTTTTAAGTGCGCATGTTAATCACTAAGTAATATGAATAGGTTCAAATAAATTAAGGACCCCTTTCATACTTTTTTATTGAGAGCTCTCTTAGTACAATATCCAGAATTTGAAGTGCTTCCTTCGGACCCTCTGCCCGCTTACCCTCGAGAAATTGACCCAAATGATGTAAGTTTGCGCGCGCAACAAACTTAATCACTACTTTGTATTCCCTCTCTCTCCTGGAATTTACAAAAAAAAAAACAGACCTTGGTATCTACAACAGTAATATACAATGGCAAATTTTCTCACATACATGGAGAAGCTTTGAGATGAATTACTAGAAAAACCAAATTTACACAATCCTTAAAAGTCATTTCACTTCAACATTTGCATCATTTCAACTAACCAAAGTGACCTGAGGGGTTAGAGCTAGCATTTGTTAGAAAACTACAAGAAAAAATCATTTATTTTATATCTGAAGGCTAAGCTCTATCCCCTTCTGGGTCCGCCCTTGGTCAGTGATATGCTGATAGCAATGAGATCTTACTTGGGACAGTTGGCATTGTCTTCCTTATCTATAAGCTTAATGGTGAACTCCTTCCAAACAAAGGGAAGCTCACCAGCGGTGTACAAACTCTTTCTACCATCGTATGCGGGTAATCTCATTCCCAAATCAGAATCTTTATACAATTTCACCAGTTCTGCTATAATAGCTCGATTTACCGTTCTTGATGCCACTTCAGGCGTAATGGTCACCTGTAAGCGAACACACCAGACAATTAGAAGGACAGGAATAAAATCAAGAAACAAGAAAGTACATATGTCCCACATTTAAGACTCAATAATGCCACATAACCAAGGGACATAACTACTCAATTATACCTTCAAAGATACATCAGATAAATGAAGAAACATTCATAAGCATAATGAATGTCAGGCCTAAGGGCCCCAGATATTTATGTCATAGAGCTACTCAAGTGCATCATTTATGGTGCAATGTACCCTTCAGACATGCTTAATTTAAGCCATGATAATGTAAAAAGTATGCTTACATCATACTGGTTCAAGTCCTTGTTTGGTAATTCAGCAAAGAAATGGTTAGCTTTCACAATGCATTTTGTCCCCAGCTGACCATACCCTGGCCTAGATGCAAAATTCAAAGACTTGCTTGAAGAAGGAAAATCCTTTTCCATTTCACATAAGCTGCCACCTCCGTTCTGGTAAGATCCACTTAAGAAAGAAGGTACAATGACTCCAACGGGATTCACTGTAACCGGTTTACTTGCAGCAGTGCAAGGCCTCGAACTTGGCCTCAAACAGGCGTCGCCTTGGTCCGATTTCCGGCCACCTCTTACCCTTCTCCGACCTCGATTTCTTGATACTGGGGATGACTGGTTTTGAGGCTTTGTGTTTTGGGATTCTTGAGTAGGTGGCGGGGGTTTACCATTTTGAACTGTCTTTGTGTTCTTTTGAACTGAGTTCATAGTGTTCTGTAATGGCTTGATAACAATATGTTGTTCTGGATTTTCTTTCATTTGAATGGGATTTTCTTTCATTTAATATTTTAAAAGCACAATAATCGGTTGAAAATTGATATTCTTGACCTAAAACAAACAATTTTCACTAATTCTCCTTGCTTATGAACCTTCAAGGCTTGTAGACTCCCTGTACATAAATAAACAGAAAAAAAAATTAAAGAATAAAAAAGGAGGCATGTCAGCAGGATGACCCAAAATGAAATGGGATGCAAAAATGGTAAAAAAGAAAAAATTAATAATAATGCATCAAGATTTCACACGCAAAAGCAAAAGGGCAGCCATTAAAAAATTCAGATCTTTAATGCAGACTACAGGGGCTTCCATTTTATTGCAATTTCAAAAGACCAAAATAGCTCACATATGTTTCAACAACCACCCAAAAATAAACTCCACCGGGAAGACAAATCAGCAGTAATAGTTTTTGCAGTGAAAGATGAAATTTTTAAAATAAATATCTTCACTTTGCACAGCCTCTACAGGTGAACTTTTTAAGAAAAAACATGGAGCTCACAATGAAAAGAAAAATGGAAAAAAAAAAAAAGAGTCGTTTATGAAAGTTATAAATGGAGAAAATAACTTCAAAATTAATTTGAAAACCCATTATTTCAGTGTTGAAGATTTAAGCTTGGACTGAGCAAAACCACATACATGTGGAGACAAAAGCAAACACTACCAAGAAATCAAAACCCTCTTCGAATCTTCAGTTTTGAAACCAATATATGAATTCAAGAAGAGAAGAAGCATATAAAATCTTTTTTAAAAAATGATGCACATGTGCACGAATAGAAAAATATTAGACACATAGATTACTAGAATGAAATCTAATCAAATAGTGGAAATACCCAGAAGACAAAACCATCGTTCATCTTGTCCCCTAACCAAAACCATGACTTCCAGCAGCAAAAAAGAGAAATGTGAATAGATCCAAGATAGTAATGACACAAAAACATATATAGATACAGCCATACAGGCCTATACATACAGCCACATATTTATATGCTAGTGTGTGTATGTGCGTTATCCAACACAAGCACAAATAAATATGAGGTCCTAATATGACTGCTCAAGAAAGATAATAAAAAAATACACCTAGAAAGCAACAAAATAGCAACCAGAAGCAACAGCTAGTAGCTCATATACACAAATTAAAAGGAATAAACGTTGAAAAACTCACCGAGAAGGCAAACAGCATTGCTTCACAGAAAATGACGCCTCATAAAGCAAAAATTGGATACCAGAAAAAAAAAAGATTTCAAAAACTTGAACTCACCAGCATTGGAGAATGATGACCCATGAAAGACTGAATCTTTTTTCTTAAATCTATTCTTTGAAAGCTGAAATGGCCTTTAATCATCACAATAAGACCGGTTTAAAAAGATGGGAACTTGGGAAAAAATTAAAAGAGGCGTGAAAAGGAGTTGGAAAAGGTTGGGATAAAAAAGATGGGTTCTTCGTAGTGGGTTTAGATTGCGTATATAATGAAAGAGAGGGGGCTCGAAGTGCGCAAAAGAGTGTGTTTTGAGAATGGGGAGGAAAATAGTGAAGAAGATGATGATGAAAATGAAAATGAATCTTTTATACACGCATGCAAGTGCTTTTGGTGTTTCTTTATCACGTGTAAAAGGCTTTATGTGAAGCACTTCTCTCTTCCTTTTGCTTTTTCTTCAGAAATCACTGCTATCCATGTATAGATACATGAGTGTGTGATTTTTTTTTATATCAAGAGTGTGTGTATTGTGTATGTATAGTTATGTGTATCGTGTAGGGTGTAAACGAATATTACGAACTTTTCGAGCCGACTCGAAAAGTATTTGATTTGTATTCGAAATTCTCGAACTCGAGCCGAACTCGAACATGTTCGAACTATTTTCGAGCCGAACTCGAGTCTAAATTACTTTGTTCGATAGTTCGCGAGCCGCTATCGAACTTTAATATTTTATTAATAAAATATAATTATATATTAAATATATATATTTCGAACCTTTCGGGTATTTATTTTCGAACAACAGTTCGAATAGCTCGCGAACAGTTTGAATCTTTTCGAGCCGAACTCGAATTCGAACTTTGATTCGAGTCGAACTCGAGCCAAATTTTTAAAACTATTCGAACTTCGAATCGAACTCGAGCTCGAATATAACTATTTCGAGTCTAATTCGAACCTTAAAGTTTTCTGCATATTCTGCTCGATTCAGTTCGTTTACACCCCTAGTATCGTGTATGTTTATAGTTTTTTTTTTTTTTGGAGGTGAGTTGGGTCTCGAACTTGAGACCACGCTTACATTGGAGTATTTGATATCACTTGGGTCAAGGGCTAGTGGCGTATTTTATATTTGGAAGAGTACAATTTTTTTTTCTGGATGCAGATCTACTATGTTTTTTATATGAATGGTGTTAGAGCCTAAGTCAACTGATGTGGTGTGGGTATGCGAGTGCGTCAATTTCCAAAATATTTGAGTGCGTCCTTTTAAAAATTATATTTATAAATGCACACTGGTGAAATAAAGTTAAATATACATAATATACATCATATTTGACAAACTTACATCATTTTTATATTGTTTACAATGGAATTCAAATCTTTGATTCAATCGCTATCCTAATAGGGATAATTATTATTAATACTTAGTCATAAGATAATGAATTCGAAAAATGAAACCAAATATTACATTTGTGTTTCAACATGTTTTGTAATAATATGAATTTATTAAAAATGACTTATATTATTTTCGGAGAATTAAGAATGTTAATTTAAGTTCACAACTTAGTAAAACTTAATATGTGACTTTAATAAAACTTAGTTGTAAAGCGCCGCACGACACTCAATGCGTTAGATCACGATCGGAGCATCAGTGTGCGACTTAGTAAAACTTAGTGTGTGACTTAGTCATAATTATTGTGTCTTAAAGCTCCACACAACCACTTAATACACCAGTTCGCGACCAGAGCACAAGTACACGAAAGGAGTATGGAGATTATGTGATTTAAGTAGAGCTTGTTTTCTCCTATGATACTGTGATAGTATAATATTGTTTATATAACTAGATTTTTTTAATTTGTATAATATTTTATGTTGAGGAACAAACTTTGTTATAGTAAATTCACCTAAATATAAAATTATATCAAATTTAGCTAAGCTACAATAAGAGGATTACTTTCCATGGTATGGACAAAGCTAGAGACCATTGGATCATGGGTGAATTTACGATTTAGGTTGAGGAGGCAAAAAAGCAATAAAGTAATAATGTATGGGAAAAATTTTAGGGGGTAATCTGTAATTTTAGAGAAAAATACAATTTTATAGGTAATAAAAATAATTTTAAGGAGGACATGCCCCTAATAGGGTAGCAGAGTTTGTGGAGTAGGTGAATACGGAGGCCTTTATTCACGAGTTTGATTCCTCTTACTAACACTTTCTCGGTAGTATGTTGCATTGAGCTTGACTAGTATGTTTTACCTGACTGGCGAGTTTGCAGATTATTGCGTCACCATGATGGTTTACACTATTGTAGATTCCCCCATCTACACTATATAGATTCACCCGTGCGTTGGATCATCAACACATTAAGAGAACCATTCGTACGAGGTCTAACTTGATCCAAGAGTATAGAGAACACATGATGTTTCTCACTCTTTGTAGCATTGGTGAAACCAATTAAACCAAATTTAGCTGAAAAAAATTATTTGCAAAAGTGAATATCTGTTTTTCAGATAAAAAAATAGTTTTTAGTGTTTGATTTCTTTGTTTCTGTTATTGCTTCTATAAACTAAAGTAAGAAAAAACAGAAGCAGATAAATAAGTCATGACATGTTTTTAGCTGCTTTAACTTATGTGATGTTAAGTTTGTAACTAAAACGAAGTCCAGTAAGCTTTTTTTAAATTTTAACAGCAAACACTCGATATTTTTGCTTAAAACATCTTTTTTCAACTTGAAGTAAAAGCAACATAAAAAATGTTTAAATAAGCAATTACAAATACACTTTTAATTTTATAGTGTTATTTATAAACATATGTGGTTACAATGACTGAGACGGAAATTTTGTTTAGGGGGACAAAAAATATTAGCATTAAAGACAGAGGGTAAAAAAAATTAGGGGTCAAAATAAAATTTTAGGGAGGACAAAATGTAGTTTATTGGGGACAAATTGTAATTTCTGGAGGGTTAAATATTATTTTTAATTTTTTGTTCTTATTTAGAGTAATAATTTTTTTTTAACTTGCCTCCCTTACTTAACGTGGCGGATATATTTTTACATTAAATTATTAGACCATGATAAATACTACATAGTATTTCATAAAAAATATATTTATCTATAAATAATAATATATAAAACCATTAGCAAGGGTAGGTTGGGAGGTTGGTGTATATTTAAATGAAGCCGACAGTGAGGGACTATAAAACCAATTAATGAAACACAGACGAAGAACAATTCGAACTTGCAGTACCCGCAGAGATTTCTATGCCTCTCCCCTTATATTATAGTAACAAAAATTACAGTTGTCTTTCATAAAAATACGTAACATTAGAGATGTCAGGCATAGTTATAAGTTGTGGCTAGACAACATTATTTATGTAAAATAAGTAAATAATTTTTTGAATTTTTTCCCCTAATTGAAAAATTAATACACATATACATTTGAATAAAATAACACAAAATATCCGGATGACAGTTTAAAAAATACTTAGAGATGTCAAATGGGACAGACGGCACGAGGCACGACACAGCACGGCATGACACATTTTGCTACAGTGTCGTGTCGGGCCAGTGCCTTGCCGGGCCGGGCCGGGCCAAGGGGTGGCAGCTCATGGGACGGCACGGGCACGTCACAGCATTGTAGTTTTTTTTTAAAAAAATGTCTCGATCGATCGGCAGTTATGTGTCGTTCGATAGCGCAATGTCGTAGGTTACGCACAATGAAAAGTGCTTGGAGATCGATCGTCACATAACTGGCGATCGATCACCGAAGCACTAACCGTAAAAAAAAAAAAAAGCCGTTCAACGGCTTTATTAATTTTTTTTTTTTGTGATTGTTATATATATGTGTGTTGAAGAAACATTTTATCCTCTCAATCTCTATGCTCTATAATACTTGAAACAATATACTCTCAATTTGTTCACAAGAAGAAAGAAGTTCGTCTCACGTTTGTCAATACAAGCACAAGCAACAAAGGCAATAATCCTCATAGCCAATATTTGGTAACTTTTATATTTGTTGTATTAGATAATTCTAGTCTATATACATAATGACCGATTCATCTTACAATGTGAATTATGATGATGGAATTGATCAATTTCAAGAAAATGAAGAAATCACACAAAATATTCAATCATCAATTGGAAGAACTTCAAAAAAGAGAACTAGTAATGTATGGTAACTATTCGATGTAGAAAATGTTGAGGAAAATGGATCAAGGGCAGTTTGTAAAAAAATTAAAAAAGATTATGCATATGTTTCTTCTGGTGGTACATGTTATTTACTAAGACACATGGCTAAACATGAAAGAGAACAAAATGATGGTAACCAGACTACTCTTTCACAATTCGTTAATGATAGTAGTAGTTCGAGTTTAGGTATTTTCACTTATAATGTTGAAAGAGATATGAGAGAATTAGCTAAATACATATTATAGGTGGAGAAACATTTTTCAATTGGGGCGGATGCGAAATTCACTAATTATATTCATTTAGGTTTGCAACCTCAACATAAAGGTTTTTCAAGAAATACTATTAAATCGGATGCATTCACAATTTTTAATAAATATAAAGCAAATTTAATTACGTATGTAGGTAATATTTATTCGAAAGTAGCACTAACAAGTGATATTTGGACAACTTATCTTGACAATGCATCATATCTATGTGTTACAGGATATTGGATTGACGATAACTTGGTATTACATGAATTTAGTTTCACAAAAAATGATTGGCCTCATACGGGTGGAGTTATTTCTAATACCACTGCAATTATTATATTAAAAACTTATTTGAAACTAATTTTAAATGGTGATCTTTTTCATATTCGTTGTGAATGTCATATTTTAAATTTCTGTGTATAAGATGGATTTAAACCACTTAAGCTTCATTTAGAAAAAATAAAGACTACTCTTAAATTTCTTAATGGTTCAGTTGCTAGAAAACAAGACTTCAAAAGTTTATGCGTTTCTCATGGTATGAATTATAAAGATATTCCTTATGATGTTCCTAATAGGTGGAATTCCACATACTTAATGTTGCAAGCATATTTATCTTATATAAATGTGATCACTTTATTTTTTAATGAAAGGATGGCCGAACAATTTCATATTGAAGAAACTGATTGGCAAATTGTTTCTAATATTTGTAAGTTTTTAGAACCTTTTTATGATGATACCAATTTATTTTCGGGCTGTTAGTATCCAACTTCTTCAATATTTTGAATAAAATTTATGAAATTAGTGAAGGTTTTATATTACATAGATGTCATCCATATTTTACAAGAATTGTTGAACCAGTGGAATATAAATTTAAAAAATATTGGAAAACTATTCTACATTAAATTGTTTGGCTTCAATTATGGATCCTAGATTAAAATTATATAGTGCAGAAATTATAATTGAATCTTATTACACCAATATGGCTTATAAAAATGTTAATATTAATCAAGAGAAAAAGCGCATTAATAAATGTTTGTTTGCTTTATTTTCTTTATATGATTCGTTACATAATTCTAGATCAATTCAAGTAAGAGAAAATAAGTAGTGGTGGTCGTGGTGGTAGTAAGGGTTCTGTGTGGATAATGTTAAGAAGAAGACAAGACACAACTTCTGCGTCTTCTGGTTATAGTTCTAATACATCTTCATTTACTGAGCTTCGGTTATATATCTAAACCAAGTCATAAATTTCAGTGAACAAGAATTAGAAACTTTTAATATTTTGGCATGGTGGAAAGACAATGCTAGATTTTGGCCACTACTTTCTATCATGGCATGTGATCTACTAATTTCTCCGATATCCACAGTTCCATCGGAGTCTTGTTTTAGTGCAGGTGGAAATTCTTTTAAATGATTGGTTGGATGTTAATAGCCGCTTACAAGGTTTGGGAGGATATGATGTTTCTTCCAATGAAAATGAAGAAAACTAGAATGTTTTTTAAACTCTTTTGTAATTTTTGACTTTTTTTATTGAATGTAATTTGTAGTTATTCAATTTGTAGTCAATAAATTTTAATTTTGAAAGCTGATTGTGTCAATCTATATTTTATTATACTATATTATATTTAAATAAGTAAAAGTAAACAAAATAATAATTAGAAAAACGTAAAAAAAAATTAAAAAATTTGATTTGGGTCGTGCCAGCACAGCACTGCTCGAGGCACGACCCAAAGGTCATGAGCCTATGGGTCGGGCCTCGCAAAACATGGGACGGGTTGTTGCAGGTCGTGTCGGCACAGCACGGAACAGTGCCTGGCGGCACGAATTATCTCGACACGACCCGTTTGCCATCTATAAAAGTACTCTTGGCAAAAGATTTTTTTTTCGATTTATAACATATTTCTACTAAAAGTGCATCATTAAAACCGCAGAACAACGTTAATTTTGACGGAGATCATTTTTTTTAAAATAGAAATTTATGTATAGTGACAAAATTCTCCTTAGTCCTAATATTACAGTTAGCATACACCCATATTAAAACTTATCATATTTTTGAAAACATAATATCTTTCCAAAACATTAATACTCTAGCTCCGTTTAGTGAGCTCGAGATCTCGAGTTTAAGCATCATCTCCTTCCACCTTTCCCTGTAGTTGTAAATAGTTGCTTAAAAAAGATGAGAAAATTTTGGGTCGGTATCATTAGGTGAAAGATTTTTCAGCCGAGTCACCCAACAAAAAAGTTCTTTTATTAAGTCCATTTTTTAATACAATGACCAAACTAGCTCCACTTATCAAAACACTCTACACCGCATTAGTCAATTTTACATGCACCGCATGAGTAATTTTTACATGCATGAGTAAATTTGTACATGCACCGCATGAGTAATTTTTACATGCACCGCATGATTAATTTTTGCATGCACCGCATGTGTCAATTTTAGATTCACTGCATGAGTCAATTTTTACATACATCGCACGAGTCAATTTTTACATACACCGCACAAGTCAATTTTACATGTACCGCATGAGTCAATTTTTTTACATGCACCACATGAGTTATTTTTTACATTTTAATTACATACACCGATATTCCTTGTTTTACATGCACCGACACTATAATATTCGTAAAAACATGCACCGACATTGAATCTTTTACAATGAAGCAGATTCATTATCATTAGTTATGCCCTCTAATAACTTCACATACTTCTTTGCTATTTTTAAAATCATGGAGTTTAGACAGTACATCATGACAATCACGGAACAAATATTCAACTTTCTTCGTTTTAAAATCATGGAGTTTTGTATGGATTTGCTTTCCTCTCAGCTTGAACGCAACTCCGTCGTATGCTTTCGCCGCCTCCACAGCATTGAAAAGGAGATATAAAATAAGTTTTAGAGCAATACATGGCAAACCTACAATTCTCAATAGTTTTATGAAGTGTTTGAAGAAGATTGCCTGAAACATTCAAAATCTTGAGCTTTGACAAACATCCGATTGAATTTGGAAATTGGAAGGAATTTTATCTGATTTGACTGCACGTCTGATACAACATGAATTTATAGCTTCTACATAATCAGGTAGCTATTTAAAGGAGTCTCTCATCAATCTCAATCAAAGCCTCGCTAAGCTCAATTTCATACCCCTGTCATAACCCTACCACTTTGCAAAACCCACACTCCACTGTCTTCAATAATCACTTTGAAACGACGACTTCATCCTTGAATTTCTCTACTAGTCGAGCAATTTCACTTCAGTGCGATCCAATGAAATACAGGAGCTGAGTTTTTTTGAATTTATCACTTAGGAGTGAGTTAAGGTGGTGGCGATGCTTGGGTTGGCTTTGGCTCTCTGTGACGCATACCGCGTCGTCATGTAGGTGGCCATCGGGGTATTTTAGGAATAATAAAGGACTAATTAGATTAAAAAAGGATTTAGTTGAAAGAATATGTATTTAGTTGAAAAGAAGATTTTTTGGTAGATTTAGATGAAAAATGTTTTAAAAATTGGTACATATGTGTAATTTCCTCAAAAAGGATTAGTACTTACTTTTATTTAGTTTTTTTTTTATTTTTAATTCCCCCATCTCCACTACATATCCTCTCTCTAAACCACCTCTTACAATCTTAGTTAAATGTCCCCAAATCTCGTGTATACTGAAATAGCCAAGCTTTGGTAAGCTGTAACGGTATGTTTGAAGCTCTATGGGAATATGAACGACATTGGACTTAAATGGGGTCATAATAAATGTGTTACGATAGTATCAGAGCAATTTACATGTTGAATTAATTGAAATTGCTATGAAAGCAATATTTATTGTTCTAACAATGACATTTCTCATAATATTTGGTACTTGGTCTCAAAAATATCATGTATGGGAATATAATTTGAAAATTGTCTTTTCTAAAGTTCTTATTTTTGTATAATAATAATTTATTGTTTTAGTGTCTTGATTTATAATAGGTCATAGCACCTAAATTAATTTTCTAATAATGTTTATCGACTATATTCTGCAAGGTGGGGGATTCAAAAACTTTGCATTAAAATCACACATAAAAACTGTTATGAAATACGGTTCATAACAATTAATGCATGTGTTAATGCATGTTGTGAAACGTAAGATTAGTTTAATATTCATAGTTGTCATGAAACGTATATTGAATGTCTATTTACCTTCCACTTTCCACCCTCATGTAACTCATAATCTTAAACATATAAATAAAGGCTTAAAGTGAAACGAAATATAGATGAAAAGCTCTCAAATTTATCTCTCTACATTTCTCTTTATATAATATAATACTATTAATCATAATATTTTGTAGTACATTAACAACACGAATCTCTAGCCAACTTTGGGTAAATGTGTTCAGTTTTATTTATTTTCTTGATTTTAATTATCATTATGACGAATGTTACAAAACTCGAGTTTGTTACTCTTGATATCACTGGAAATAATTATCTATCATGGATACTAGATGATGAAATGAGTCTAGAGGCAAATGGTCTTGGAGTAACCATTAAAGAAGAAAGTATAGCCACAAATCAAGAAAAAGGCAAAATCAAAGATCTTCCTCCATCACCACCTTGATGAATGGTTAAAAACAGAATACTTGATGGTAAATGATCCCTTTGCTTTGTGAACTAGTTTGAAGGAAACATGTGAACATCAAAATACGATTATTCTTCCAAAAACTCGTTATGAGTGGATGCATTTACGGTTGCAAGATTTTAAAAATACAAGTGAGTATAATTCAATAATTTTTCGAATCCATTCAAAGTTGAAATTATGTGGGGAAAATATAATTCATGAGGATTTATTGGAAAATCATCTCCACTTCACGCATGCAATGTGCTCCTGTAGCAGCAATATCATGAAAAAGGTTTGAAAAAATATTCTGAGTTGATTTCTTGTCTTCTTGTTGCTGGTGCTGCTCCATTTCATGGAGCATATGCGATATAATAAAGATCAAAACCGAGGCCGAGGTCGTGGTCGTGGTCGTAACCGTTACAATAATAGTTGTTGTGGTCATATCAAAAGTATTACGCACCACCAGAAGTGGGAACGTAACAATAATAGTTATAAAAATAATCATGGTGGTCATATAAAAAACATTACACACCACCAGACGTGAGAGTGTAATGGTGAGAAAGATGGAAACCAAAATAAAAAGGGAGAATAATAAGTGCTATCGTTGTGGCATGATAGGTCATTGGACTCGTACTTGTCATAGGCCAAAGCATCTTGCCGATCTCTGTCAAGAATCATTGAAGAATAAAGATAAAAAGATAGAGACAAATTTCATTGGCAAAGATGTTAACATTGACCATTATTTTGTTGACAATGTCTTTAATGAGTTTACTTCTTTTGATGTTGTTGATCTTTATCAATCACCCAGAAGGTGATACTAGTCATGGAGATGCTTTGATGTTTGTAAATAAATATTTATCATAAATGGTTATTATCAATAATTCTTTTTTATGTAAATATTGTATTTATCATAAAAGGAAAAATCTCATTTTGAAATTTTTATTTTTTTTAGAAGAAAATGAAAGTTCCAATGATCATTGATAAAAAAATATGTTTGGTAGACAATGCAACAACACACTCCCTACATAAGGATGATAAGTATTTATCTTATCTAATAATGAAAGAAGTTCATGTTAGTACCATATTGGTAATGCAAAAATAATTGAAGACTCCAGAAGAGCAACTATAATTTGCCTGGAGGAACAAAATTTTGCATTGATGATGCTTTAATTCGCTCAAAGTCTCAAAGAAACTTATTGAGATTTAAATATCATATTGAGACTCAAAGTGATGATAATAATGAATACTTATATATTACAAATATTAATTTTGGAAAAAAAATTGTGTTGGAAAAATTACCTTCGTATTCCTCTGGATTATACTACACATATATATTGAAATATATGCAACGGTTAACCAGAAATTTACTGATCATAATGATTTTATAATTTGGCATGATATGTTGGGTCATCCCGGTTCTATAATGATGAGAAGAATATTAGAGAATTCATGTGGCCATTCTTTGAAGAGCCAGAAGATTCTTCAATCCAATGAATTCTCATGTGCAGCTTGTTCTCAATGCAAGTTAATCATAAGGCCTTCATCGTTAAAAAATAAAAGTGAATCTCCTACATTTTTAGAACGCATACATGGGGATATTTGTGGGCCTATTCACCCACCTTGGGGACTATTTCGATATTTTATTATTTTAGTTGATGCATCAACATGATGGTCACATGTATGCCTATTATCAACTAGCAACTTGACATTTGCAAAATTACTTGCGGAATTAATTCCGTTACGAGCACATTTTCCAAATTATCCTATCAAGAAAATTCGTCTTGATAATGCTGGTGTTTACATCACAATCTTTTAATGATTATTATATGTCTGCTGGAATAATTGTTGAACATCATGTCGCTTATGTTCATACACAAACTGACTTGCAGAATCGTTTATAAGCGTCTTAAAATGATTGCACGACCATTGCTCATGAGAGCTAAACTCCCAAAATCTGTGTGTGTGCCTTAGACGGTTGTATGTTGTAAAGTAAACCAAAGTCTTATAGTATAACATGATTTATATAATATTGATTTAGGAAAACCTACAAATTAAGTCACTTTTCAATTTAAACATATGTTATTAAGTGTAATGGATTTAATGAATCACTTATTAGCGATATTTGAAAATTTAAATTTCAAATAATTTCCTCAAATTGGACCATACCAACCTTCTATATGAAAATACGAGATCCAAGTTGCAAGTCATTTTTCACAGTTAAAATTATAGCATAAAATACTGAAAAAAACAAATGGAGCAAAACACATGAATTACATGGTTTAAGTGGTTATAATCTAATTACAAAAAATTAGTTTTAACATGCTCAGAATCAATAATTGTCCCTGCTAAGAAAGTGATCAACACATGACACTTAGGTTGATGTACGGTTTAAAGATTTGAGTTCCACTGTTACCAGCAACTATGACTTTTGGTACAATCGCTTGATCCTACGATTGATATCAGATCCAAGGTCATATGCTCGATTCCCATGAATTACAATTAATGTGATTATTGGAAATTACCCCTGTTTAGAGAGCGACTGGCGCATGATGCTTAGGCTGATTTAAGGTTTAAAAAATTTGAATTACACCAGTACCACAAACTATAACAACAACAATTAAGCATTTAATCTCAATTGATTGTGGTAGGCTACATGAACTATATAAGAAATCAATCATGGTCATGCACATCGTTAGACGCAATCCAAATGCTTCTATCGGTCAGAATATCCTCATTGATCCATTTAGATTCCAAATATTTGTACATAACTTCGAGTCATGTCTTCTTTGGTCATCCCCTTGCTCTCGTGAAAGGGTCGTAATCCATGGACTCTACTCGACGAATATGTGCATTACTGGCCTAATCGTACGTGACCAAACCAGCATAAACGACTTTCTTGCATCATATCTTCTATACGAGTCACACACACACTTCAGCTCGAATGTCTTCATTTCTTATTTTATCTCTACCACATATCCAACTGAGTATACATGTAGGATCAAGCGCTGCCGCTTTACCAAAAGTTATATCTGATGGTAACGGTGCAACTAAAATATTTTTAAAGCATACAACAACATAAGCATCACCTTTCGATCGATACACAACAAGGACTATTGTTGTAACCCAACAACCACCCTCCCAATAATTGCGCTCTTTGCAACTCATGGGATCGAACATGTGACATTGACTCTGATACCAATTGTAAGATCAAGCGCTTGCCGCTTTACCAAAAGCTATAGCTGATGGTAACGATGCAACTCAAATATTTTTAAACCAGCATAAGCACCACGTTTCAATCGATTACACATCAAAGACAATTTGTTGTACCCCAACAATACACATATCTGTCATACTCATATGTGAACGTGATTCATCTTTGGTGCTCAGCATTCCATCACATACAACATTGCAGGCCTAATGACAGTTTTATAAAACTTGTAATTCAATCTCATCGGGGTATTACGATCGCATAGAACTCCGATGACGTTTCTCTATTTCAAACAACCCACGTATTCTGTGATCAACGATGCTATCAATCTCCCCATCCTTTTGGATAACAGAACGATGTATCGAAACTTAGTACTAATCGATACCTCTTGGCCGTCGAATGTTACAATATCAGGATTCCGATATGTACAACCGCTAAATTTGCACTCTATATATTCTGTTTAACTACTTAATCTAAAATCCTTTGATTTCGATGTCTCTCTCCGTAACTCCAATTTAGTGATAAATCTTGTCCTGTTGTCGTTGATTATCACAAACTATAGGTTTTGATAAAATGATACACATTTGATCCTAAACCATACAATACTACTTTTTTTAAAATTAAAAAAAAAAATTAGATTCACGACAACAGTGTTATGCAAGTGTATCCAAACGATAAAGGACACGAAAATTGTATGGTTAATTGAGTAAAATAAAGATAGTGGAATTCTCCCCATAATCAAACACATATGCAATCCACCACTATTCTCCCCATAATCGAACACATATGCAATCCATTATGTTATTTAAATCGATATATCAGATTTATAACTATAATTTATTAAGTTGTGGCATCAAAATTATTCAACTCTGAACCTATTTTAATAAATGAACCCAGTGATATATTTAATATAAATATATTTTTCCTTCGATTTAATTATTTTGTTTAGTTTGATTCTTTTAATTCCAGTAATTTGATTAGGGTAGGATTGGTCAACAGTTCAGTCCAACCCAATCAAACTGAATTAATTCGAAAATTTGTTTAAATTATTTTTACAAATCGATTTTAAAATTTTAAAAACACCATCGTTTCAATTTCGATCATTTTCTTCTAAATTCAAACATTCCGAATTAACTAGTTAGATTCGCTATTTTTTTGTGATGACGATGGAATCTGTAGCTGCCACTCTTGGGGTGTGTATGTTCGTTTTCTTATTGTTTGGTTTGATCTATAACCAAAACATTGGATTATACATATTTAATCACCACGAAACCCCGGTAACTTCATAACAATTAAGGAGTGAGTTTAGGATCCAACTCATAGCTTTAATTAAACAAAAAATGTAACAAGAAAAAAATAGGGTAAATTGTATATAAACCTGTGTATTATGTCTAATGTGGTAAAAATCTAGTACAAAAAATAAATGAACTAAAAATATTTATATTTTGCCATGTGTGTGTCTGTCTATATATATATATATATATATATATATATATATATATATATATATATATATATATATATATATATATATATAATTTATTTTGTCATGTGATGCATTTATTCACTAACTACAAAATCAATTACATCAACATTAGGTATATTCTAAATGTCTGGTTTTTTGGTCTTATGATACATCCTTTCCATTCTTCGAACTGAATAAGAGTACAAAAATGTCGGCATGAAAATTTACTTTACACATTTTTGGCAACGAACTCAATGTAGTTTTTTAAATATACAATTTATGTATATTTGGTTTAAAAATAGATAATTTACTCCATTGTGGTTTTCAAAATAACAGTTTACCTTATGTGAATTGAAAATATCTAGTTTACTACATATGATTTGTGCATATGCACAAAACACACCCTCAATATAAGAGGACATTTGTGCTATATTTTGAAAAACACAATAGATAAGTGTCTATTAACAATATCATATGTATCATAAACAAATAGCCATGGTCGCTCACAAGTTAACAATAACAATTCAGTTTCACCGAGCCACCAACCCCTGATAATGGAAATTTTTTCTAAAAAGAAAAACAAATTTTTACCCTTATGTAAAAAAACAATCCCCCCCACCCAATTCACCCTCTCAAAATCTGGGTCCGCCCTTGAATTTAACCTTCAAACATGTGGGTTTCATTGTTGCTGCTCTTAAGGGCACTGCCCTTAGGGGCATCATCCACCATCCATTTAGAATCTTTTTTCTCTTTTTTAAAAAAAGATTCCAAATGAATGGTGATAATGCCCTTAAGGGCATCATCAAACAAACCCAAACATGTGATAGGCATTCACGTATTATATGATTAAAATGTTAAAAAGTTATATATCAGAATCTCGATCAAATAAAGATTAAATCTAAGTTTTCCCCAAACAACTTATCAATAGGTCTTGTGAGTAATAATTTTAAAATTAATAAATTTAGAGAAGTAACAAGATTTCAGAATTAAGTGGACAAAATCATTGATAATATTATCTAAGAGACATAAAATAATATTTTTATTAATTTTCAATTTTCTTTATTATATAAAATTATAGGTGTACCTATGCGATTTTAAAACGGTCAAGTAATCCTATTTGCCAATACACTATCTAGGCGTAATGCGATATCGAAATTAAATGAGAAAATTAGAAATAAATCCATAAACCTAATTTTACTTTATCTTTACTCCCTATCTAAATTTTTTTTAACGATTCCTACCATTTTTAACTTTACATTTATAATTACTCAATGGAGAGAGAACTATTTTAAAATAATACCAAATTACCCTTATGTTTAAGATTTTAGCATGTTTTGCATATTTTAAGCCTCGATCTTTAAAATAGTATCAAAGCCTAGGTTTATTCTGGAAATATTAAAATGATATTTTGAAAATTTAATATTATCCTTTAATGGAGGAGACAATACACGATAATATGGATCCGAAACGAATGTTCGAATTGTTATTTATACAACTGGTACTTCCAAAATTTGGAAGAACTTAATCAGGAACATTTGGCCGAAGCTAAACGCTTCAACCAGAAATGAAAAATACTACGAGAAGTCGGTGCTAGCCAAGCTAACATACACCAGTATCAAGAGCAAGAGAAGATAGCGAGGAACCTTTACAGGATGAACCTCAAACTTCAGTTCGAGTTATCCGAAGCTCAGGAAGAAGAAAATCCTGAACATGACCCCATGATTCCAGAACCGAACAACCCAATAGGATCCGGACCAAACGAATAGGATGGAAGAACCAACCTTTCGGAAAATCAAGCCGGATAGTTCTAAGATGTCCAAAGATCTTAGAGAGATCCAGAAGATGGTGCACCTTCGAGATGTTCAAACCCGAGTCAAGGTGTTGGAGTCACGACCAAGTCCTTCATGAAGAAGAAAAAGGAGGGTAACTACCACCGTTCTGTGGAACAGAACCCCTTTTACATCAAAAAGGGAAAGACGAAGAGGTCTGAAGACCTATGATAGATACTGAGAAATTAATCACTGTCATCCGAGGAGATCCAATACTTCCCACAAAGTAATGGAAAGAATCAACCCGAAAACATGATCTTGTTGATTCGTTTGCGGTATTGAATCTCGTAGACTTTAAAATAAATCAAGTTGGCGGATCAGAAGAAACCAGAATTCCTCTACTTCCACCACCACAGGAAAGTTTCGGGTCACATAATCTACCACCTGATGGAGATCAAAGAATGCCCCATCTGAAATATTTTACCTTTGGTGCAACTTTAGATCCCCCAGTTGGAACAAGGAGTCGTTCCTGCATGCCAGATTTACACCAGACACCGTACGAGAAATCTCAGTTAGATCCGATACATCCATAAGGGCTCATGCTCAAACTGGGTATTTTGGATTTCAAAAATCGATAAGTTCTTATTGATGAATGGGCTTCAGCAATGAGAATCGCAACATGAATGCTTGATCTAAACAAAGAAGTATTCATATTACTTCTTAATATGAGTCTGGAAGGATCCGCAAAAATTGGCTGGGATCTCACTGACCAGGTAACCAAGGAAGAAGTTCTAGCCGGAGAGTCCATAAAAGGAATTGTGGACAAGTTAAAATTTGTTTTATCGGAGTTGGTTATTTCGAAGGAATGGAGCAAGAGAAGGTTAACAAATATAGACAAGCTCTATATAGCCTGGAACTACATGATATCTGTTATGTAGACGAGTACATCAAACTCTTCACAGAGTATAGACTGAAGGCAAAGATAACATAAAAGGATGCATAAGAGCTGTTCTTTGCCAAAATACCGAGTCCATGGAGAGAAATGCTTATCCAGGAATATACACCCCAAGAAACAGAAACGGTGGCCATGAGAATGTCATTTCTTAAAGTGAAGCTTGCGGAGTAATGTTATCAAGCGAAATTCAAAAGAACTATAAGAAGCTAAGAGGAATTAACAAAACAACTCATCTTTGCTGTACGGGGAATGATATCCATACAATCATCAGAAATCACCCCCCAAAAGGCAGAAGATGAAGAAGCATAGAAATCATCCATATGCCCAAGGAAGTAGTTTGAGAAGAGCTAGGTTTTCATGGAGACCTAGAAAGTTCTGGTCAAAGTAGAAAACCCGAATTTACAGATCAGGGCAAAGATCAGGTTCAACAAGGAGTAGAACCATGTCAACATGTTCTAACCAAGAAAGTAACAACAGAGCACCAATAAAAGAACTTTCAGACGAACTCATACTAGAGGGAATGCAAGTTTCAAAGATTGTAAATGTCCACAAGGATGGCTAGAAGTTGAAAATATTTGACATTACGAAAAAGGATAACATCTTTCCTTGTGGCGTCCTATATTATTTACAACAACTTATTGTTGACAGATATCAAGGAAACCTCAAAATTGGTGAATTGATCTAACAATTGACAGGTTAGCAGGAAGAATCCCTGAACAACTTATTCTTAGGATTGAGTTTCTCGAGGAACACAAACCTTGGGAAAGATTACATGACGTAATGGATATCACGGTGGACGGAAAAAGATACAGAATCCGATGACCACCAGTCCATTCTCAATATACATCTCAGTCGGGATGTTATATGAGAAATATCGAGTAGAATATTTTGTAGCTTATATTGATTCAGTAGCTGGAATATGCACTGCCAAACTAGACATTTTCCCTAAAGAAATGGTGAGAAATTACCAGCCATTGCCGGAAGAGACTTTTCTAAGCGGATTCTTATTCTTAATGAAGTAGTCCACTCGGCGGAAATACTCATCGGATGAGCAGGCGGTACCCTCTGGTACAAAGTCAAGACTCCACCCATTTATTTTCATGATAAGGGAGCTGATATGCTGTTAGGCAATAATTTCCTGCAGGCATTCAAGCTGTTCACACAAGAGAACGAGACACGAAGACTTATTTTCACAATCCTCTGTGATCATAAGATCATTGTCCAGAGCTAAGGGAAGCATTTCACAAGAAATTCTCCTTAGTTTTCGCAGCAAGCGTGGTGATGAAGGAAAACTTCGACACCCAAAAATGAAGGATCAGCCGAAATTTGGTGAAGCAATTCTTCATTTTAGAAAATGCAGGCACAGTCAGAAGGATAGTCAGACATTTGATGGGGAAAATGTTATGTCTTTAAGAAAACAGGATGAAGAATAAGTTGACCCAGAAACACTGTTATTACTGAAAAAGGCACTACAAAATGAGGTTCCCCAACCTGATGCTACCCTCGAAGAGTAGATTACTCTAGAGGAAGTAAAAAGGAAGATTCAGAAGAACTACAATGAGGATCCTCTGGCATGGTGGGGCAGAAACGAGCTTAAATCATCTTTGAAGGTGAAAGCTGGAAAAGAAAACCAGTTTGTAAGATACAAATTGATCCTCATGAACCAGGAAGCTCAGGAGGATATGCATATGATATTTAAGAAACATCTTGACCTTAAGTTAATCACATCAGGTGTTTCTACATATAGTAGTCCAGGATTTCTTGTTCGGAATCATGGAAAAGTTAAACGAGGAAAGTCAAATTAGTGATCAACTATAAAGGGTTCAACGAAATGTTGGAGTTCGATGGATATTTTATCACAATCAGAGAACATTTGGTAAATAGCATCAAAAATGCCAAAGTGTTTTCTAAGTTCTACTGCAAGTCTGGGTTTTACCAGATTAAGATGCAGGAAGCTCGCATGAAGATCACAACATTTTCCACACCGCAGAGACACTATATCTGGAATGTTATGCCAATGGGATTGACAAATGCTCCCCAGATATATCAAAGGAAGGTGAATAATCTTTTCAAGGATTACTTCAGCTTCATGTTCATGTATATTTATGACATCCTCATTGCGTCGAGAAACATGAAAGAGCATCTTAAACATTTGAATTTTTTTTCAGATGTTTGTTACAAGTAAGGATTAGTGTTCTCCGAAAGGAAGGCAGTGATTGCCACAAGAAAGATCGAGTTCCTTGGAATTGAGATCGACGAATCTGGAAATATCTTGCAAAATCATATTGTTGAGTAAGTGCAAGGATATCCAGACGACCTCAGGGATTTAAAGCAACTTCAGAGTTTTCTGGGAGTTGTTAATTTTGCTGGAATATTCATCAACAACCTAGCAAGCAATAGGAAGTTGTTCAGTCCACTACTCAAGAAAGATGTTAAGTTCGAGTGGAATAAATATAACAGACAAGCTATCAAACAGCTTAAAGAAGTTTGCAGACAACTCCAAACGACGAGGATGAAATGAGACATGGTCGAATAATCCACATTTGACCAGAGGAGAAGCACTGGAGTTATATTTATCAGTGCAGCTCCTGAACCAGCAAAGAAAGGCTTCATAGAAGCTTTTCATTTCATCGAACTCAGATGACCAGACAATAACGCCTTGAATATCAAGACCGCGTTACGAGATGACGCACCAGTATTAATTGGAGCAATAACAGAAAACTAAGCTTCAATTAGATGAGCATGGGGACTTTGGGTCTGTCTAACCGAGATGGACAAAGTCAAATTTTCATTCAAGTTCTTGCAAAATTCAGTCAATGGAACATTCTTGCTGAATTCTATGACATGAACTACTACATGATTTGTTGAAGAACTCTTCGAAACAAAGATGTGATTTCTTTGGGACAACAAGATTCCGACGAGTAAAGAAACTTATCAGAAGTTTTGTAACATGGCACACATCGGCCGATGGAAATATCAGGTTTGCAAGACGTGCCCAGAACAGAAAGAGCCAGAGTTCGGGAAAGGATTCAGGCCCAAGCCTGATCGACAGGAAACGGGAAAAGACAAAAGACCTGCTGACAAGAGGACGCGTTTTCTTAAAGCTCGGGGACCACAAAAACCAATAATGTAAAGATTATCTGACAAAGGAAAAAGGCGTGGACCATTAAACGCACCCAAACAAAAATAATGGACCACTCATGAGAAAAGTTATGGCGTACTAAGACAAAAAAACGTCAGCACTCACAAGAAAGTTTGGCACACTCAGACAAAGATGCCAGACCACGAGATAAAGGCGCACTCATGGGCGCACTTAACATTCAATAAGAGTTTGAAATCCGCATTTGAAGTCCGGATTCATGCCTATATAAGGCCAGACATTGAGCAAGCTAAGGTCATCAACAATTCTCCATAATTTTCTCAAAAATAAATATTATAGTCTCCAAGTTGTAAACTTATCAACTTTCATAGCTTGATAATAATTTCTTTCTTTCTTTGTAACATTTCAGTTTTTCAATTCAGTTTGTAAATGTGTTTCGAGTCCAACTTCATCATATGAGAGGCTAAATAAGTTAGTCTCCTCCCAGAAGGAGATATATTAATGTAATAAATATTATAACTATTTTCAGAATAAAGAAAATATTGTTGCCCATCTATCTCTCAAATTTCTTTAAAATAATCTTTTTATATATGGTTATACTCTACGCCATAATGTAGGAAATGAATTAGGGATGCGCTGCCCACTATTGAAGGACCCATTGCAGAACCATCGGTTGGTTGATGTTGAGAAGCCATCGTAAAACCTGGTGGAATACCCGACGGTAGTTTCTTCAGAAAAGTATATACCGATTTGTCAAAATTTTATTGTAATACGGAAGCGAGATGAGTGTGTTATGATTTTAAGCAATTTTCTTAAAATATGGTAGAATGGAATGAAAAAATAAAGAAAGGGAGAGGAAGTCAAAATTAGGGAGCAATCTTAAACTTATTTTAAATATGGAGGAATCTTAAAGTTGAAAGTATGTATATAGATTTTAGTGTAAGTTGCCCAATTTACATTTATAGAAAATCGAGAAATAAATTTTAAATAAATATATTTAAAACAAATAAAAGATAATGTTCAAGAATATTTTTATGGAAGTAAAAGTGGAAGGGTCAGTAACTATTGAAATTATCTAGATCATCTGACACATGGAGAAATATTTGTATGCACTTGATTGAGCCACACTCATATATAAATTAAAATATTAAAATACAATATCTTTTAAATAAAAAATAAAAAATCTAGCATACCAATCATTTTAAGACAAAATTATATTGATTTTGTTACATAAGTCGGGACCAAACCGAGTCCATACAAGTTTTCCCCACAACACATGCCACAAACTCTTGAGTGCAATTGTGACAGATGCATGAGATGTATTGTCGTGAAAATGCATTGCTTTTTGTTCAAAATTGATCAATCATTGAAAGTAAAAATTGTTAAATCATTTTCAAATCAAAGGCTTTACCAATCTATCACTTTATTATTTAATTGGAGACGATAAAAAGCCAAAAGGTTCTTTTTTTGTTTGGGGCCAAGGGAAGATGGATGTGATGTATAAGATCAATACTCCCCTTTTTTGACTGGTAAACATTTGTGGGCTTCTTTTAACTTTATTTAAATAAATAAGAAAGAAAATTTTAATTATTATTTTATATTCTTTGAGTTTTTCCCTAGATCATATAAGTCCGGTGCGTGAGCGGATGCGAATGTGGATGCGTCAATTTTCAAAAAAATTGAGTGCGGGTGCGCCTTAATGCGCATATTAAAAATTAATAAATAAATAAATATATATATACATACACGTTGATGAAATGAAGTTAAACAGACATAATATACATCATATTTAACAAACTCACATCATTATTATATTATTTACAAATTTACAATATGAAGTTCTTAACAACTTTGGTGTTTGCAGCTTTATCATTCTTAAAAAGCATTAAATTTAGATTTTATTGAAGGATCTAACATTTGCAGCTTTGCAAAATGTTATAGTCAGTGATACAACGTAATTTGAATTTTGTATTTGATCGTCCGTCTAGTAAGGATTCTCCGAAAAATATATTTTAAAAAAAGAAATGAAGTATTAAAGCTTTGTTTTATTTTAAGATATAAACTAACGAATTTGGAAAATGAAACCAAATTATTCATATTTATTTCAACATGTTTGGTAATAGTATGAATTTATTAAAAATAACTCATATTATTTTCGGAGACTTATATTATTACCTTATGAAATGACTAATATAAACATTTAAATTAACTCAATAAAAATAAAAGTTTTATTTATAAAGTTCATTTTATTAATTTTCATGAAAAAAACTAAGATATCAAAAATTTTATTATTTACTCCGCAAAAATGTTACAAAAACACAGATTTATCATACTTTCTTTTATCACATATTTTAATCTTTCATATGTTATTATGACTTTTCATGATTCAATAACTATCTATTTACCATATGATATAATTTTCTTACCAACTCGAAATACCTAGAAATCATAAAAATTCATCTAAACCAAAAATCGGAGATTTTTTTTTTAAAATTACAAAAAAAAAAAATATATCGAAGAATTAAGGAGGATTAACAAGAGTTAGTAACTTAGTGCGCGACTTAGTAAATCTTAATGCGCGAATTATGAATTCTTAGTGCGCGAATTATAAAATCTTAGTGCGCGAACTAGAAATTCTTAAAGCGCGAACTAGAAATTCTTAAGTCGCCTTAATGCGGCGCACGCGCACTCAGTTCGCCAGTTCGCGGCCGGAGCGCCAGTGCGTGGAGGGGGGTAGGAGGATTATGTGACTTAGGTTTTCCCCCCTCAATAATTCAAAATTTACTGTTAAATCTACTTTTAATGTTGGGATTAAAATTTGAGAATTTGAAATCTCACCTTTAATACCAATTTGAGGATTATGCTTTAGATATTTGAACTTGGTTAAAGATATACTTTCAAAATCATTCATCCTCAAATGCTTTGAATTCAAGTATCTTATAAAAAATCATAATTCCTTCATTCTTAACACTTCTTAAAATTTTTTGTAAAGTACAAAAATAATATACTTTTTTTTATGGATTTACCGTGAAATGCATTTGGGGTTTCAGAATTTTTTTTTAAAACAAATTCGCAAGTATACAGTCGCCGGGTGCATTTGTAGAAACGCATGCGGCGGCTGCGTTTCACATTTCTTATTGCAAATTATCCCAAACTTTAGCATGTACATGCTATCAAATTTCTTAACTTTTCAGGCAATAAAATGCACTTTTATCCATGATTTAATATCCAAAGTTAGTTTTATATATATATATATATATATATTCAAAATGTAGCAACCCTTTGCTTAGTTTAATCTCTAGAAAAGAGAATGGAAATAAAGTACAAGGCTATATTTCGTGTATTATGTGTTGTCTTTACCTGGAATATGTGTTTGACAGAGCATCTAAGTACAAGATCTTATCTTTGTGCTTCTTTTTAAACTACTTTGATTTTTGAGTTCAATCCTATTTGAGCTTCTATTATTATGTCTATAATTCAATGCATTGGGCTTTGAAATGACATGAGAACATTGGACTCCAGCTCCAGGGCTTAATCTGGAGAAGAGCATAGGTTACATTTATTGTTTCAAAAATATTTTGCACATGAAATTTTGAGATATTCTATATTTACAGATAGAAGGTTGGTTCCTTTGTTTCCGTTGGTTATTTTCGAATTATCCTAGCTATATTCATAATAATGTATTGACTGAGATGTTGCAGTGGTTTATAAAGCTACCGTTCTTTCCTAAAAAAGTACATTTTCTTTTCGATATTCATCGAAGGACTCCGAATTTTCCACCCCATTCACTAGTAAGACCTTAGGCCATGGATCTAAATTTGGCTGGAATTCATTTGATTGAATTTGGTGAATATTCCTATCCACCACTATTACTTTGTGTTTTTTGATCTTTTTCGAAGCATGTGATCATCTTCGGGCAAGATGAAGCTTAGTTTAAAATCTGGAATTGGTTGACTGCAAAATCAAACCATATTCCTCCATATTAATTGTCGGACTGATTTTTAGTACCTTTAATTTGTCCTAGTCTTGTGAAACGTTGAATGTAAAAGTTTTGGGATTCGAGTACCCCTTGTACTAGCATGTAATAATTTTGTTATAGTGATAAGAAAATACTACTGCTTACCTCTAGTTTGTCTTAACGGGCTACTCAAATTTTTTGGAGGCCTTATGCAAGTTATAAAATTAGGTATTTACTAAAAAAAATAAAAATAAAGTGAATAAAACTAAACTTGATTCTTTCCTTTTTGATATAAAATTACTTTTTAAACTTTTGTGTTCAATTTTTACCAAAATGTCATTTTCGATTGTTAGAACTGCTAATCCATTTAATCAATCTTGAGACATAGTTGTTCGTAAATAATATTTTTATAATCTTTAGTCTCAGATGCAAGTATAATTGGTATACTAAGAAATATTCTATATGCTATAAAATAATTGAGAAAACAATCAAGTTCGTTTTATTAATTTAATATTTCAGTTGAGTCTTTAATTCCACATTTGCAACTTATTGTAAGACTTTTAACTCCGAAAATAAATCTAAAATATCCAATATGCTATCATGTTAGAAAATTTCAAGATCAAAACTTTTTTTTACCAATATATGAATTTAATCTGTTAAGACCATATAAAAAACCAAATATGTATCATCATATTTTGAAATAATCATTGTAAGGGATGGAGAGTGAGAGAGAACGAGAAATGTGGTGATTGAGTACATATATAATATTAATATGGAATATTAATTAAATATAGGGATATAATTTTTTAGATTCTCAATTCCATAATTAATAAATCTAGGGGCTAGGAATTGAGGGCCTAAAACAAATATCTTAATGACTTAGTAGTTGAGCCGCCCCTTTCACTAGCTGAACTGTTAGAGTTATGTCTCGGCTGCTTTTTTTCAACGAACTCTGATCTTTGAATTAATTTTGATTGTAGATATTTTTTGATGAGTTTAATAAGTACTAGACTGCTTTTTGGTTGCAAGCCAAGAAAACTTATCAGATCAGTTTTTTCCTCCAAAAACCTCCAAATAGTGAGGAGAATTTGTACGTAATGCTTTACAAACATTCAAGTTTTTCTTCCACTACTCGCGACTTGACACTTATTCAACTGTTCCAACACTGGAGTGAATATGAATCTTGATGCTTATTTTTACTTTTCTCAACACTTTTATAACAATTTTAAATGTTGCAGACATATCAATTTATGGTGGAATTTTTTGATGATGGATGTGTTTTCTTTAACCCGATAATGGTTGAGAATGAAACGAGGAAATTTGACTCTTTGATTTGCTAAAGACTACTTGTTTATGTAGAGATGGTGTTCTTGATCCAGAGAATACCGTTGTGTCTATTTTCCGATCATCAGTGCACTATGTTGGGCCAACTGAGGTAGAATGGCATGCCAAGGCTCGGATTAATGCATGCACAAACTTCAATATCGTGGGTTGAGATCCAACTGGAATGGGTCCATTCAAAAAAAGAGATACTGGAATGGGTCCATTCAAAAAAAGAGATTTATACGATCCTGATCATGGCAAGAATGTATTGAGCATATGTATAGATGTCAAACGGGCCGTGTCGGGCGCAAATCCGTGCCGCCCGGCACAGCCTTTAACGAGACGGGCCGTGCCTGGCATGGCCCGTCTCCTTATTTGGCTGGCCCGGCACGGCCCATAGGCCCGTGGCCTATGGGCCGTGCCACGGGCTGTGCCGTGCTGGCACGGCCCAAATGAATTTTTCTTTTTTTTTTTCGTTTTTTTATTTTGTTTAATTTTAATTATATAAATATAATAATATTATAAAAATATAGATTGTTACAATATACTTGTAAAATAAAAATTTATTGACTACAAATTGAAAAACTACAAATTACATTGAACAAAAGTAAATAATAAATTGCAAAAGAGTTTAAAAAATATGCTAGTTTTCTTCATTTTCATCCGAAGAAACATCATGTCATCCCAAACCTTGTAAGCGGCTATCAGCATCCAACCAATCCTTTAAAAGAATACACATCTCCACAGTGTTTGGTTTCATTCTACTTCTTTTTTCATCAATGACTCTTCCACCTGCACTAAAACAAGACTCCGATGGAACTGTGGATATCGGAGGAGTTGGTAGATCACGTGCCATTATGGAAAGTACTGGCCAAAGTCTAGCATTGTCTCTAATTCTTGTTCACTGAAATTTATGACTTGGTTTAGATATAACTGAAGCTTAGTAAATGAAGATGTATTAGAACTAGAACTAGAAGAAGCGGAAGTAGTGTCTTGTCTTCTTCTTAACATTGTCCACACATAACCCTTACCACTACTAGCACCACTACTACCACCCAGTTATCGTCAATCCAATGTCCTGTAACACAGAGATATGATGCATTGCCAAGATAAGTTGTCCAAATATCACTTGTTAGTCCTACTTTCGATGAAAGATTACCTAAATACGTAATTAAATTTGCTTTATATTCATTAAAAATTGTGAATGCATCCGATTTAATAGTATTCCTTGAAAATCGTTTATGTTGAGGTTGCAAACCTAAATGAATATATTAGTGAATTTGGCATCCGCCCCCATTGAAAAAGGTTTCTCCGCCCATACGATGTATTTAGCTAGTTCTCTCCTATCTCTTTCAACATTATAAGTGAAAATACATAAACTTGAACTACTACTACCAGTACCGAATTGTGAAAGAATAGTTTGGTTACCATCAGTTGGTTCTTTTCATGTTTAGCCATGTGTCTTAGTAAATGACCTGTACCACCAGAAGAAGCATATGCATAATCTTTTTTACATTTTTTACAAACTGCCCTTGATCCCTTTCCCTCAACATTTTCTACATCGAATAGTTGCCATACATTGCTAGTTCTTTTTTTTGAAGTTCTTCTACTTGATGATTGAATATTTGGTGTGCTTTCTTCATTTTCTTGGAATTGATCGATTTCATCATCATAATTCACATTATAAGATGAATCGGCCATTATGTATATAGACTACAATTATGAATTATCTAATGCAACAAATATAAAAGTTACCAAATATTTGCTAGGAGGAGTGTTGGCTTTGTTGCTTGTGCTTGTCTTGGCAAACGTAAGACGAATTTATTTCTTCTTGTGAACAAATTGAGAGTATAGCGTCTCAAGTATATAGAGCTTACAGATTAAGTGGATAAAATGTTTCCTCAACATACACATATATAAAACAACCAAAATTATTTTTTTTTTAAAAATGCCGTTGAACGGCTATTTTTCTGCCCGTTGGACATTGGCGATCGATCGCCATTTTTGTGGCGATCGATCGCCACCCCTGTATTTTGCTTACTGCCTCTAGGCGATCGATTGCCTTTTTTGTGGCGATCGATCGCCACCCCTGTATTTTGCTTACTGCCTCTAGGCGATCGATCGCCATTTATGTGGCGATCGATCGCCTGGTTTAAAAAAAAAAAAATTAGAAACAGTGTCGTGCCGTGCCGTGCCAGCCCACGGGCTGGCATTGCTTGGCCGGGCACGGCCTATACTCCGGGCCGTGCTTGGCACGACACGGCACTGTAGAAAAACGTGCCGTGCCGTGCCGCTCCGCGTCGTGCCGTGCCCCTGCCGTGCCTCGTGCCGTCCGCTCCGTTTGACATCTCTAAGCATATGGCTCCTGGATTGAAGAGGTTAAACATTTTGTTATTCAAGGTATGTTAAAATGCTTCCGATTGTCGATTTTTGGAGTTTTTGAAACTTTTTATTTAAATGGAATTAGAAATTTGCATGTTGTTGCATATTGATCGCTATTATTTTATTTAAATGGAATTAGAAATCGAATCACAATTTTAGCTCTCGATCTCAATTGTAATTTAATATCATTCAAGGATGGCCAAACCCTTAAAAGCATGAAGAACAATGATCTATGCACTTAGATAATAAGAATCAATCAAAAACATTCAATTAAAATCATGGGGTTCATACAAAGGATTCCCTATGTCTTGATAACAAATCTAGTCTCCATCAAATAACAATGCATAAACATGTTTTGCAACATTCTAAATATTAAATCTAATGAAATTATAGAACTAGAGTTAGAAATAAGGAAATAACAAGAGGCGTTGACTCCTTGCGTTGCTCTGTCGTCATACTAGATGTTAAAATATGCAAAGTACCAACAGATGATAATGTATCTGACCCATTGATGAAGCCACTGTCACAGCAGAAGCATGATCGTCATACTAGATCTCTAGGCATTAGGTATATGTCTGATTGGTCTTAGTGCAAGTGGGAGATTTGTTGGGATATGCCCTAAGACAAGTCATTAGATGATTGTTTATGACATACAATGTTTTATGATTTTATAAATGGCAAATCATTATTATATATTATTCGAATATCTGTGCAATATGAATTGATATATAAGTTAATGTCCTTAGAATAATATTGTATTATTCTTAAAGATGTCCCTAGTCAAGTATTATCATGAATTGGGATAATGATAATGCATTAAGACTAGTATGTGTTGATTGATGAATTGTTCATTGATATGAGATATCAAATCAACACATGGGTACATGTTAGAGAACGATGTACTGGACAGACCCACCACGAGAATGCTACATGGATAGTTATATGAGTGTCATAAGCAATTCTCATAGTGATAATAATGTATGTAATCCTTACGACTTGAGATCATCAGAGATCCCAACATAAGGAGTTATGTATCTTGATATTGTCAAACGTTACCTGTAACAGGGTAAACTATAAAGGCGACTATTGGATACACTACAAATTATGTAGAGGGATGTTGATTGATCGAGATAGGATTTGTCCCTCCTATATAACAGGAGAAGTGTTTGGGCTTTTGATCAAGTAAGACTAAAATGCATGGCCGTGCTCGAATGAGTCGATATGTGATATCGAGCTTATTCGTTTATTCTAGTTCTACTTGGGGATCAAGAAATAGAGATTGAATATACGAGTATGACTATTCCATGACTCGTGTTCAATCTAAACACAAAGGACAAAGGGATTAAGTTACATGGTTAATATTATCACAAGTTCTAAGGTTATGTCGAGTCAAAGACATTCTTGTAATTTGGGTAGCCTTGATGTGTTGCTAGACACCGCTTTGCTTGTGACGTAAAATGTGATTTTATGTCACTGCCAACATTACAAGATCCTATCGGGTCGCAAAAAAAAATTAAATCGATAAAGGGAATTAAATTCATTGGATGAATTAATTAATTAAGAAGAGTCTTAATTAAATGATTATAAGGATTTAATTAAATCATGGGTTTGGGCCCATAAGGCTTTGTGAAAGCCTTTAATTAAATCATATATAATTTGATAACAAAGTGATTAATTGGATTAACACAACAATTGATAATCAATAACCTAGCCAAAGCTCTCGGCCGCCTTCTTCTTCTTCAAGAGTCACGGCCGCCGCCGATTGCTTGGAGGAGTTGTTTGGTTGCCGTTGATCGGTTTTGTACCGTGAGTTCGGTTTTGGTTCAAGAATAAGTCTAGCAACTTGTTCTTGAACGTCCCGTTCGATTTGATCTTGTGGATACCGTTGAGGCAAGACCTTGGAGGTGTTGCTCGTGACTCGGAATCGTTGAACGTGGTGCTTCGTGGAATCTGCTCAAACACGCTACAAGGGTGAGACTCTTATGATCCTTTATCCGATATGATAACTTTGTATAGATTCGCGGTTCTAGTAATCCAAAATTTTAAATTCCGCTGCGTTGTATGCTTGTTGGATTACTTACACAACCCTTGCACCATTTCCAAGCCTCAAAAAAATCTCATCAGTTTGCAGCTTGCTGCTTCTTGACATCACATGCATATTATTGCACATATGTGATCTACAACAGGTAACCAATACCCAAGAAGCTGAACTAATGGAAACATTAACTTCAACAAAGAATATACCTGGTCCAGAACGTTTCTGATCCTGATATTCCTTGTAGTTTCTCCTCCAATGCCCAGGTTTACAGCAATGAAAGCATTTTTATTCCTCAATTTTATGGTGCAGACTGAAAACGCTTCCCAGTATTCTTCCTCTTATTAGACCAAGAACTCTTCTTCACTTTAGAAGAAGAATTAATTAACAGAACATGCTTTTTCTCTTTCATGGCAACCTCAACAGTAGTCAACATATTGACAAGCTCTGCAAGTGTGCACTCCATATTGTGCATGTTGAAGTTCACCACAAATTACTTGAATAAGTTTGATAGAGACTGAAGGATCACATCCAACACCAATTCGTTCTCCAAGATCGTATATAAGCTAGCAAGTTTCTCAATAAGTCCTATCATCTTTAATCCATGAGCTTGGACTGAAGACCCTTCCCTCATATGGGCACGAAACAGATCTCTAACAACATTGTAGCGTAGAGACCAAGTATACTCAGCATAAAACTCTTGTAGGTGAGTATGAATCTCGTCCGCATGGTTCATTTGTTCATGCTGTCTCTGAAGCTCATTCGACATTGATGCCATCATATAGCATCATGCTTTGAGATCGTCATCCCTTCCATTTCTGGACAGTTTCAACCTCATCAGGAGTCGAACCCTCAGGAATCTTTCCAGGGGTAGCTTCGCAAGCACATACGTCAATTTTTCAGAATCTAGAACAATTTTCAAATTTCTTAGCCAGTCATTGTAGTTTTGTCCAATTAATTTGTTTGTATCGAGAATACATGCGATCGGATTCTTGGCCATTTTAATACTGAAAAATAAACAGAAATATAAGCAAATCGTTTGATTATCAATTAATTCAAAAACTTGTACTTTTGTTATTCGAATGCTCCCATTAAATTTTTTCGAATTTATCACCCTCATGACAAACGGAAGGAAAATCATATTTTCTTAGTGGGCTTGGAGTCCAAATAGCTCATGATAGCCCTGGATGTGGGCCCATCGGCTTCATGAAACTAAATGTGGATCACAATTGCATCATATGCAACCCACAAGGTATTTGTCTCGCGATTGACATAACCCTACATGGACAGGACAATTATGCATTCTCACGTCAAATGAAACCATCCCATGATGGAAATGTTAAACCCAAAAGATTCTACGTGGGTGAGTAATCTAAAAGGTTAACATAACCGCACCCTTAATTGAGTTCCCTTATCAGTTTGATATTAAATTTTTTTGAATCATATTTAAAAGAGGGTTATAAATTATTTTAAAATCTCATAAAGTGTTAGCACAATTTGTTTGTTTGCCAGATTCGTGCAACCATGTTTTATTCATGAATCGTCAATTGTACTAATAAAATATACAAAAAAACATTTATCATACATTACATACATAAGAAAATAAACATGGATAATTATGACATTTTTCCTAATTGATCCACGTGAGCTAAACATGGATAACATGTCTGTCTAAGGTGATGCAGTTATGCAATGTAATCCTATTACATGTTTGCTTCCATTATACATGTTTTGGTTCTTGGTGCTCCATCTTCAATCACGATCTCTCATTAATTCAAATAATTTTACATTTAAATCGTGCAAACAAGAGAATATGGATACAAATCCGGGGCGGGATACATAACAAAAATAGAGGGAGCAGGCCCGTAGGCCCGATAACCAAAAAACACAATAATAATGAAAAACCAAAATATTAAGCTAAACACATTAGTCAAGGCCCGTAATTATCCATCATGACATCACGGCATATATATTTAAACATCAAATTAACCAATTACATCATATGTAGTTGTACTAATTACATCACATGTAATTAGATCATAATAATTAATTTATTTTATCGTTTCCCGACTAATCACATCATTAATTGAAAATAAAAATAAAATTAAATTTTAGTTAATAGATAAAATCTCTATTTTACCTTTCATATCATAAATTAATCAAAAATAAATTAAATGAAACATTTTCATCTAATTTTCAATTAATTTGTAAAATCTTTTTGTACATAACTTAACTTTTACGATTTGTTATTTCAAAATTAGTACAGAAAATATTTAAAATGAACCAAATTTAATTTATGGACATCAAAGCAATTTGAATCCAAAAAAAAATGTAAATATAAGATTCAACCATTTTCGAAAAATCGGTCAGCAAATATTTTTTTTATTTCAAAAATACTGTTCATCAAATGAACTATTCATAGTTTTCCTCAATATGCAGCGACTGCTAGGGTTTCAGAAATCCTAGCTCACACGCCGCCTTCACCTCGCCCATCCAGTAGTCTTCCGCACATCGAGTTCATCTTAAAAAATCAGAAACCCAGCGCGAGAATGTGGATGAAAGAAAAAAAACTGGTCGCGCATCAGAATCGCATGTCCTCGTCCTCGCGTCGTTCCGCCATCTGATGGGTTAGCTGCGATTTCGCGTGCCTTGCTCTGACAACACACAATGGTGGACAACAGTTCTCCCCTCGCCGCCGCATGCGCCACAATATGAGCCGCTGCTTCCAGCCCATCATGGTGGAGTCGATACGATGAAAAAAAATCTGGGCTTTTCAACCAAAACTCGTTTTTAGTCGATTTTCTATATTTTGGCACTGATATCCCTGGCGTAAGATACAACGCAGCGAAAATATAAATATAACAGATCTGACCCGGAACAGACGATTGCGCATGATTCATATTTAAACATGCATAAATCGAATATAAATGCACAAAAAAAGGGATTACCGATAAACAATGAAATCAATCTGACTGCGGTGATCCATCGAGTCCAATCAACTGACCAGACCTACAAGCCCAACACCAGTGCTAGTTAATGTGAGCGTTTCTATGAGAATGTATATAATAGTATTTTTCAACCCTAGAGATGAACAAGTTATTTATATGTGAGTTTGAGTCACATTTGGACTAGGGTCCTTAGGGTCCAACGGGACAATATTGACCAATTGGTTTGTAGGGCATCTTATGTTAACATACACTTCATGCTCGATGCGACGTGACTCTTCCATAACAGTTTGATTGAGTTATATTTCAGAGAATAAAAATTTCACCTACCTTTTCTCTTTGGTTGAGACATTGAATCCCACCAATTGCTCTTTGTATCCCTTCTAATAAATACTTGATGAGAAAAAAAATGGCACATTTTGTTTACTTTGAATAGGACATGAATTTAGGCATCTGAATTTTTCTTAAAAAAACAATAGAAGTATTTACAATAGAAATCTAACATATTAAAACCAAAAATTTGGGAGGGAAATTAATATTTTAAAGATATTATGTTTAAATTTTAAAATAATTTCTCCTAATGAAATATGGGCAATTATCCAACACCACTTCTTGATAAACATGAAATTTTGGATATAATGATTTTAAGACTGAACTTTTGCTTGGAATTAGGCTTTAACACCAAGAAAACTTATGAATAGTCCCCACAATTTCCAACGCCTTATGGGCATCATAATTTTTGGCTCCACCATTGGTTGGGCTACAAAAAAGATGAAATCTTTCCCCTAAATTAATTCCATAAAATTTACTTTCAATCATTTCATTCACTACGCCAATGTTTTAATGTTTAAATACTAAAAAAAAAAAGACCACCACTCTAAGATAATGAATAATTTGTTTAATAAGATATGATATATTTTGTAGCTGCACAATAATAATAAGCAATAAAAATCTAACATAATTTTTAAAATGCCAACAATCTTTTTTTTTTCTTAAACAAATTTTCAAAATTAATTTTCTCCAACTCCAAAAATACCCATAATTTTTGCCACGTCCCTCTAGTCCAAATGACACAACGAGTCACAAAATTAGAATATATCTTGAGTTTGAGCCCCGTTAAGCCACAATTTTAGATAAAATGTATTAAAATAAAATCTTTTCTTGCTACAGTTGTGATATAAATAAATTATCCAGTCACCCTTGAAAGAACTACATCCAAGCTAAAAAAAAATGATGGCAGAACATAAAAATATAATATGATGTTAATATTTTTTTTTGAATAATATAATATAAAATATAAATAATTCTATGACAATTTAAAAAGGGTTTCAGTGAAACTTATTGTAGTTCATATTAGAGGACACTTAAGCCTAAAGAATTATGCTCTAAGCAAGCACAACACTCTGCCCCTGGATCTCTCTCCGAATAGCTTGAATGTCCGACTGTGTGTGTTACTTGCATTAAAGCTGCTCTTTTGCAAAGTTCAAAGCTATTAATTATATGGTATTAAATTATTTCATATATATTTATATATTGCTTCTCATATGTTCGATATTGTGAAGTGTAAATGCTTGGTTCTATTGCAGGAGTTGAAGGATTTCACATGCTAAAAGAGATGGGAAATCAAAATACATCAGGGATAGTAGGTATGGTTTTTTCTGTCAAGATCATATATGACTCGAGTCGTGTGAGCTTTAGTTGAGGGAAATTTTGAACTTTTTTAAGGGTAAACTCATCTTAAAAGCCCTAGATATATTCCATATTCTCAGTTTAGCGATCAGTCCCTTTGTCAATCAATTTATATTTCAACTATCCAATTCAATTTTAATATGAAATTTGTTGTGTTTTTACAATTTTGGTAAATTACTAGCACAGTTCTTGATATTGTTTATTTCACAGAGAAAGAGCAAGAAGTTGGTTGTCCAGATTATCTGAAACAAGAAAATGAGATACAAATTCAACAAAATTTTGATGCAAAGGCGACAGGATCAGTTTCTTGTGATGCTGTTGATCATGAAAACCCTGCCTTAGAAACTGTAGCTTATGATGAAAATGGTTAGTAAATTACATTAACTTATTGCTGTGTTTTGTGCTTAGATTGATTGTTTTGTGGTTTTCTATTAGGCGTGTAAACGAATCGAGTTTCAATCGAGCTTCCAAAATTCTTTAGTCTCATAGCTAGACTCGTGAACTTTCGAGTTATAATTATTCGAACTTCGAATTGAACTCGAGCTCGAGCTCGACTATAACTATTTGGAGCCGAATTCGAACCTTAAAATTATCTACATATTGGGCTCGATTCGGTTCGTTTACACCCTTAATTGTAGCATAACATAGAGATTATTGTAAACATATATTTAATGGCCTTGAGCCATTTACACAAGGACTTCAATATCTTATATATATCCACTTATTTTCTCAATTTGGTCTAATTATAACATAATTGGAAAATATTTTGAAGAAATGAAACGTGCACTTAGTGTTTTTTTAGAAAATAGAATTACTATCGTATATGTCAAATTAGGGTTAGTGGCAATTTATCCCCCAATGGTACATGACAAACTTCAATTTTTTTTTTAATTTTTTTTGAAATTTTGTAATTATTTTTAAAAATAATTTAAATAAAAAAATAGTAGAACAAGAAATAGAATGACACAATATACGTGGAATATTCAAATTTATTGACTATGAATTGAACAAATACAAATCAGAACATTAAAAAAAACATCAAATAATAA
This sequence comes from Haberlea rhodopensis, assembly GCA_907163345.1. Lineage (NCBI taxonomy): Eukaryota > Viridiplantae > Streptophyta > Magnoliopsida > Lamiales > Gesneriaceae > Haberlea > Haberlea rhodopensis. The sequence continues at coordinate 590,807 of CAJQUN010000102.1, forward strand.
CATAAAACAATCAACTTTCTACATTTTCATCCAAAGATACATCATGTCTTCCAACATTTGTAATCGACTATTGACATCCGACCAATCTTTTAAAGAATAACATCTCTTTGGTTTTTGCTTTCATTATACTTCTTTTTACATCAAGAATTCTTTCATCTGCACGAAACTATCTATTTTCAAACCAAACTTCATATTTTCAAAACCATATGGGGTTAAATGCATATTTTAAACTATAGGGGTGTAAACTCGTTATTTGGAAAAACAAATGGGGCTCCCTGCCAAAAACCCGTCATATATATAAAAAATATTTTAAAGTAGCATATATTGAATTATAAATAATAATATGTTTAGAAAATGTTGTAGTTTCGGAGAAAGAATTAAATTCCAAAAAATCAAATGTCTATAAAATATATCCTTTGAACTATCGTTGCAATTTCAGAAACAATAAATGGCGACCTTAGTGAAGATTATGGAACTAAGACAAACGGTTTACCAAATTCCACGAGCAAAGATGGCGAAGTCATTGAAGGCCAAGATCCATTATCAGCAGGTTAGTTCCATTTTTGTCGTGGATTGTATTAGAGACAGGCTCAAAATTTTGATGATGTGATGTTTTAAATTATTGGGTAAAAAAATTATATATTTTGGTTACGAAAGAATAATTTATCTTCATATCCTTGCACATCAAGTAAACTTTATCCAACCTTATTTCCCTCCGAACGTCTCAGATTTGAGCAATGTGTCTCTTGAAGATGTCAACATTACTCAAGAACTGAGAACTTTAAGCCATTTTGAGGAGAAATGTGACACCATACCAGTGCCCAGTATTGTTTTAAGTGTCGATTCTGGCATGGATGACCACGCTGTTGCGAATATAGAAGATGGCTTAGTCGAGGCTGAAACGTCTTCGACTGAAGGGGAGTCAATAGAAATGATTACCCATCAAGAAAATTGTAATCTGTTATGTAAGATTGAGAACATTGGAAATGGCATCAGAGACCAAAAAGAAGTTGAGGAACCTCTTAAAGTTGAGACAAGCAGTTCCCTCAATGCTCCACATGATCTGCCAAGGGTAAGCTCACAAGATACATCAGCATTGGAATGTGAAGTAAAAGACGAGTGCTTGGTTCTTGAAGTGATTCTAACGGTGAACGAATTGAGTCGTGGGATGAATGCATTCCATGGTGATCAAACTTTGGCTGAGGAAGAAGTTGAAGGTACTAATGAAGTCGATGATCAGATGGTAAAGGAAATCAGATTGGTTGAAACGAAAGGCTCGGTTAGTGTGGACGAGAATCGAGAAGAAGAGAAGTTGACAGATGGAACAACGATAGAAGAGATGGTTATGATAGGGAACAAGTCATCTGCTATAGGTATGGAACATGAGGATGTAAGTACTGTAGTCATATGTGGATCAGAATTTGAGTCTTCATTGGATATCAAGAAAGTTAACGAGTCCGAGCCCGAGCCCCGACATGTGTTTCCAATGCAATATTTTTACGACGAAGCATCTACTCTACAAGTCCTTGAATCAAATGGAGGAGAATGTATTGTAGAGAAATGCAGAGCAAAATCTGAATCTTCATTGGGAATCAAGAAAGTGAATGAGGTTGAGCCTGAGCTTGGATTAGTGTTTCCCGAGCAATATTCTAACAACGAAACGACTAGAGTACTAGTTTGTGAACCGAATGGGGGAGAACTTCCTGTGGAAAGATGTGGATTAAAAATTGAATCTTCATTGGAGATCAATAAAGTGGATGAGCCTGTGCTACTACCTGAGCCTGAGCCTGATCTTGAACCCGGATATGCTTTTTCCAAGCAATATTCTACCAACAAAAAGTCATCAATACAAGTTCTAGACCCGAATGGAGGAGAAACTACTGAGGAAAACTGTCGATCAACATCTGAATCTCCATCAGAAATCAAGAAAGTGAACGAGCCTGAGACGGGGCATGCGCTTCCCCAGCAAAATTTTACCGCTAAAACATCCACGCTACAAGTTCAAGAACTGAACGGAGGAGGAAATTCTATGGAAACGTGTGGATCGACATCTGAATCTTCTATGGAAATCGATAGAACAAGCGAACCTGAACCCCAGATTGAGCCTGGACATGTTTTTTTCGAGCAGTTATCTGACATCGAAAAGCCAACACTACAAGTTCTTGAACCGAATGAGCGAGATAGGACCTTGGAGAAATGTGGATCAAATTCTGAATCTTCCGAGCTCATGTCCATGTCCGGGTTGAAGCCTAAGCCTGAGCTTGTTCCTAACCAAATGCTTCCCTATCAGTATTTTAACAACGAAAAGTCTACACCACAAGTTCTTGAATCCAAAGAGGGTGAAACCATAGAAAAGTTGAGCACAGAATCAAATCCAAACCATCCCATCATTCAATTTGAGCTAAGAAAGTCACCAAGCTTTAGTTTTGGGCTTCCCTTCAATTCCAGGTCCGAGGAATCCGACCAAACTCCACTCCTATATCAAGACAGGCCAGAACCGAGGCGCTTTTCGAGCTACGTAAGTCCATTACATCATGAGGCAGTGGAAGTGGAAGAAAAAACTATTAGAATAGAAAGAAGTACTTCTGATGTTTCAAGTCCTCCATTTCTTAACTTATTGAAGGAAGAAAAATTGGACAATTCTGCTATTGATAAAAATCAAGAAAATGTCTTAAAGGGCTCATTATCAACAGAGGATTGTAACGGGATTTCCGCGAAACAGAGCGGTAAACGTAAACCGAGATCCTCCCTCTTCACAACGTGCATTTGTTGCACTTCAGCAGCAATCAGCTGATTATAGTTTCATGCTGTGGTTTAATTTTCTCCATTTTCTTGTTTCTTCGATTCCGTTATTTGTCCTTCACTTTTTATTTTATTTTTTGCAATCTTTTTTTATACTTTTTGAGAGAACTATTCACAGATATTCAATTCTGTGAACTTTTTATTTTATTTTTTGCAATCTTTTTTTATACTCTTGAGAGAACTATTCACGGATATTCAATTCTGTGACTGATATTTGGATCCCGGATGTGATCTAATTTATTCTTATTCTTCTTCTTCTTTTTCTCTATGTGTGTGTCCATTTTATGTTATGAATGATTGGAAAATGAAGAGATTCAGGTGGATTTGATTGTAAAATATGGCGATATGTATTTTATGCATCAATTAGGTTGACTCAGATCCAAAATTTATATCATAAAAATCAATTAGGTTGACTCAGATCCAAAATTTATATCATAAAAATCGGTAATATCCGTTGGCCGGTGGTCTCTATTCCACTGTAGCTTTGGAGGCCATCCAGAAGGGTTGAACCTTGTAGCAATGGAGGCTTGATCAGAAATGGAGGAAGAAGAAGTTAACTTGAAATTGTCCACCGATGGCTTCATACATGCCTATGTAAACCCATATCCCTCACCTTCTGAAAATCATCCCTCAAATCTTTAATCTATTCATAACAAGCTTTTGAGCTTTCTGTACAAGTATATGTGAGTTGTGAGGTGATCCTGGATAGTTTGTAATTTCTGAAATTTCTAATAAATTGTGTTTGCCTCCCGTGGACGTATGCAATTGCCGAATCACGTAAATATTTGTGTTCTTGTATGTGTGTATGATGTTTACGCTTTATTTTGGGTATTCTGGTACAACAAAATGGTATCAGAGCCATGTGTTCGTGAAAATGCCTGAAAATTGAAAGTGTCCGAAATTTATTTATGATCACCACTAGATATGTCTCATCGACGGGAGTCCCAAATAATTTTTGGCTCGTATTTTCAACTTCCGTGTCAACGGTAAATCAAAGTTAAAGTTTTGAAAAACATTCTTGAAATTTTGGGTTCTCTGTACTTGCATGGCAGATTGAAGTTGCGGAAGAAAGGGCCCATATTTGACTCAAATCCGACCCGACCCATTTGACCCGGCCGCCCGACCCAAATCCTGCCTACTTAAGGCCCGATCAGCCCAAAGCTGCCATCCCAGCCCGAACCGAGCCCGAACCATTCTGTCCAGGCGAACCGAGTTAAACCGGTCCATACCGGTCTAAAACTGAAATAACCCTTTTTCCTCGTTTTATGTCCGATTTTGCTGATCCAGGACTGGATCCTCACTATTTTGACCCTTCCGAACGCAACAATAGCATCCATTTTTGCTAAATAGTTACCAAAAAAGTCAAAGTAATGGATCAAGAAGCGTCCACTAGCGGTTCAGTGAGATGAACAATTCTATCAAATGCAAAGTCTGAGGTGGAGAAATTTGACGGCACCAACAACTTTGGCATGTGAAAATGTGAAGTATTAGATCTCTTATTCCGTGAAGGATCTAATATAGCATTGGAGTTCAAGCCCAAGGACATGTCACCTGAGGACTGGAACTATGTCAACAGCCAAGCTTGCGGGACGATCCAACTTTGCTTATCCAAGGAGCAGAAGTATTTTATCATGAAAGAGACTTCCACAATGAGTCTCTGGAAGAAGCTGTAGGACAATTACATGACGAAAAACATAGAGAACCGGCTCTATCTGAAAAGAAGCTTTTCCCTTTTCAGTATAAGAAAGGTACGCCAATGATAGAGCATCTTGATAATTTCAACAAAATTATCGTCAATCTGCAAAATCTGGAGGTTGAAGTTAAAGATGAAGATATGTCGTTACTATTATTGAATTCCCTGCCATAATCATATGATTATCTGACCACGACTTTGTTATACAACAAAGACGAAGTCAAATTCGTGGATGTTTCCAATGCTTTGGTAAATAATGAATATCGGAGAAAAGACCAGCATGATCATAGAGATACCACATGCGAATCTTTGATGGTATCCAGAGGAGAAATAACAACGGACAATCTATCAAAGGATGAGGCAGATCCAGATCGAAGTCCAGGGGAGAATCAACACAGAGACATCCTGCAAAGGATGAATGTTCCTATTGTCATCAGAAAGGGCAATGGAAGAAGGATTGTCCTAACAAGGATAAGTCAAATGCGAATGTGGTACAACAAAATTCTGACAATGAAGATGACTCAGCATTCTCGATTTCATCATCTTCATTTAATTCATCTAATAGATGGATTCTGGATTCTAGATGTTCTTATCATATGTGCCCACATTGCCAGTGGTTCTCAGACTTCGAAGAAATCAATGGTGGAGTTGTCCTCATGGGCAATGACAATGTCTGTCAGACAAAAGGCGTTCTTGAAGATGCACGACAGTATGATCAAACAACTTACAAAGGTGAGATATGCTCATGATCCGAAGAAGATCTGATCTCATTTGGAGTCCTTGAGTCCAATGGATACAAAATAACCATGGAGAGCGGAATTCTAATCGTTGTATGAGGTGCACTCTTAGCGATGAAAGGCACTCGAGAAAGAAATCTATATTTTCTGGATGGTCACACATTTTTTGGGAGAGCTGCAGTCTCTACTAGCACCGAAGAATATTCAGCTGACGACTCTGGCATATGCGCTTGAGACATTCTGGTGAGAAGGCTTTGCAGAATTTATTGAATCGAGGTGTTTTGAAAGGTACCAAAAGTGGGAATCTTGACATCAGTGAACATTGTGTCTTGGGCAAGCAGACACGTGTCAAGTTTGGTACCGCTATCCATCGTACCAAAGGGATACTAGACTATGTGCACACCGGCGTTTGGGGACCTTCTCAGAACGTTTCATTCGGAGGTAAACGATGGTTTGTTACATTTATAGATGATTTCACGAGATATGTCTGGGTGTATACTATGAAGCACGATGATGACGTTCTGGACATCGTCCTCAACTAGAAGAAGATGATTGATACCCAGACCAGAAGAAAGATAAGAGGCTCAGATCTGATAATAGTGGAGAATACAGGTCAAACCCATTTCAGAAAACCTGCCAGAAAGAAGGGATAGTCAGGCATTTCACCGTACCAGGCACGACACAACAAAATTGTGTAGCAGAACGGATGAATCATACTCTGATTGATAAAGTCTGTTGCATGCTATCCCAATCTTGACTGAGCAAGGCATTCTGGGATAAAGCCTTGTCTTAGGCCTCTTATATCATCGACAGGCTACAAACGTCTGCACTAGACAAAAAAACCCCGAAGGAGGTATGGTATGGACGACCCGTTTCTGATAATGATTCTCTGCATATATTTGGGTGTCCCACATACTTTCAAGTCAGAAAATCAAAGTTGGAACCTAGAGTAGTGAAAGCTTTTTTCATGGGTTTTAGTGAAGGAGTTGAGGCATTCCGTCTATGGAACCCTAAGTCAGAGAAGATTGTCTTGAGCCGAGACATTACCTTTGACAAATCAGTAATGCTAAAACAGAAAGAGTCAGAGATAGAGAACCAAGAACCGAGTTCTCAGTTGCAGGTGGAGTTTGAGATTCCCACAACTCTAGACCAACCTGTTCAGATTGATGATCATCCTAAAGAAGATTATGACAACCATATTGATGAATCTGTTCAAACAGAGGTACCGAATTCAGCATCAGTGCCTGATTCTATTGCTACCAGTAAACCAAAGAGAATTATCCGAAAACCTGCTCGGTTTACTGATATGGTAGCATTCACTCTTCCAATTGATCAAGATGGTATTCCGTACAACTTCAAAGAAGCTATGTATAGTACAGAAAAGGCCATGTGGAAGACAACGATGGATGAAGAAATGAAATCGCTTTATCAGAATAAAACTTGGAAGCTGGTTCCACTTCCTAACGGAAAGAAAGTGATTGGATGTAAATGGGTCTTTGCAAAAAAGGAAGGTGCATCAGGCAAAGACAGTATCAGATACAAAGCTAGACTAGTAGCAAAAGGCTATGCACAGAAGGAAGGAATAGATTATGATGAGGTTTTCTCACCTGTTGTGATATCCCATGTTAATCTGATATTTTTAAATACCATATGAAATAATTAATCAACCTGTTACGGATTAGATGTGTGTGAAAGTTAAGCCACAATGATAAAGCATGGTGAATGTGAAGGATTTTTTTTGGTACTTTGGTTGGGATGACTTAATTGTAAATGAAGAAATTGGAAGGACTCAATTGCAATTTAAGGGAGGGTCAAAGGTGAAGGGGATTACACTTGGAGGACTTAGGTGCAAAATGGGTGATATAAATTCCCAAATCTGATTGATAAAACATTTAACGATTAAACATTTCTTCTCTTCCAATTCTGATTATTCTGGACAAATTTCTCTTCAATTCTTGGTTAATAGTTGGAAGAACTCCTTGAGTAAGTAAACTATACCTCAACTCTTGTTTCTTGTTGAATACATGTGGTTTTTATGTAGTATGTGTTCTTGGTATGTCATCTTATTGTGATGATTATGGTTATTGGTGTATTTTGCTATCTTAAATTGTATTAATGAAGAAAAGAGTTGAGATATAGTATATTAATGTTTTATGGTTGAATTATATGAAGTATGGATTGAGATATGTGTTGGTAGAGGTGAAAAAGGTTGAAAAAGATGAAAAATGGCGAATTTTTGAAGTACAGGGTCGGATGATCGATCGGTACGTTGAGCCGATCGATCGATCGAGCGAGGCTGTACGATTGATCGGCCATTGTTACCTTTCGATCGGCTAGTGCAGAATAAAATTTTTCCTATTTTGTCTGATTTTCGATTTATGGCATGAATGTATATGTTTACTATACATTATTATCAGAAATGTGATTATGAATGTTGTGCATAAGATATTAACATAGTCGAAGGCTAATATCTGAAATGTGTATAGAGCTGTCACATACTACCGGACATCGAACAGGGTGAAGGTTATTGCTGGTGAACGCTCTACCTCTTTTGGATAGTGTCAGGTACGTGGGACGTACTAACACTTGTTTATTTATACATTATTGTGATTATGTATGAGGTTGATTCAGTGTTTACCAACGCATTGAGGATGGATGATTGATGGGAGGCGTGCAGTAAGATAATATCTGGGATTTTTATATGGCGTTGAAATTGCAATATAACATTTGTTACTAATATGATGGGATTGTATTGAGCGTGATAGCAATGTTAGGCTATAACATTGGCTACTAATATGATGTGATCATATTGAGCGTAATAGCAATGTTAGGCAATATAACATTGACTACTAATACGATGGGATCATATTGAGCGTAATAACAATGTTAGGCAATATAACATTGGCTACTAGTATGATGGGATCATATTGAGCGTAATAACGATGTTATATGTGCTAATCATATAAGAGGTAATGATATTATATGCAACCTATGATAATTGATGAATAAATAATATTTACTGCAATGGGATTGAAATGTGATTGAGAGAATAATCAGGTTATGATCGAGATGAGTTTGTGACATGTCATGACATATGCATCTCATATATTTGTGGAATTATATTATGGTTGAGTATTGTACAGGAACAACCAAGGAGACATGATATATGTATATGAAATAAAGGAGTGTTTGTTGGTATTGAAGAAAACTGTTAATTTTGTACAACATGCTTTACATATATTCGTTGTGTTTATATTTTGGTGGTTTGTTCTGTAGGAACTCTTTTGGGCAAGGGATATCAAGATTGAGGGTCCATTTGCTGCAATGATGATTAAGAGATGTCGATTAGAAAAGATTAGAAGAAATAAAATGTTGAGAAGCAGTAGTTGTATTTCATTATGGCATGTATTAATATGAATACAACTGTGGATGTAATTAATCGACTAAACTCTATATGATCACTAGTACAAGTGTGTTACATGATCATTCTTATGGTTTAAGGCGGTGCGGGCCTTACACCTGTGGTCAAGCATTCATCTATTCTATTCTTACTAGATTTGGTTGCATAGTTTGACCTCGATCTAGCCCAGCTTGACGTCAAAATGACATTCCTTCATGGAACTTTGGATGAGGAGATCTATATGGCTCAACCTGGTGGATTCAAAGTTCCCGGTCATGAAAGTTGGTCTTGTAAGCTCGACAAGTCACTCTATGGTCTCAAGCAGTCACTGAGGCATTGGTACAAACGGTTTGACGATTTTATGAAGAAACAGAGGTACACACGCAGCCATTTCGATCATTGTGTCTACATGAAGAAACTCCAAGATTGTACATTTATCTATCTGCTCTTATATGTTGACGATATGCTGATCGCATCTAAAAGCAAGATAGAGATCGGCAAGCAGAAGGTTCGGCTGAGTTCGGAGTTCGAAATGATAGATCTTGGAGAGGCCAAAAAGATT